>JACVVK020000065.1:1120000-1427500 GCA_018292915.2 Batillaria attramentaria
TTGTAGTCTTTGCGTACACAGATGTTCTCAGCTCTTTCTCGAACGACTTAATTGGGTTCGGGTGGGTGTTCCGGAGTTTGACGTCCTTTTGCACCACGTATGGGTCATATCAAAGACGATAACGATAACGATCCTTTATTTTACAACGGAAGAAGTTATAGGCATACAAAGACCATTTTCAAACTTGCCGTTGCTACACAACCGTAAGAAAGAAAATTCAAAAGAAGAATATTCAAAAGACGGGGCAACGAGATTAGTTCGACGGAGCAAACATTCAATAATAATAATAGTAATAATAATACGACAGGGTTGTTTTGAATGAATGTTAAACATGTTTTCGTTCTAATAGTTTTCTAGTTGTAATAATAGTGATAATAATAGTACTTTCACAGCAAGCTTTCACGCTCCTCAGCAAGCTTTAAGCACTTACAGACAAGTTAAGGAAATGTCTACGCGCATACAAAGATAAATTTTACACGATGGACGAAAAAAGAACGACTCAAAAAAAGCAACAAAGGAAATAATGATAGTCACACACACACACACACACACACACACACACACACACACACACACACACACACACATTTTTGTCACTCAGTGATTCACTCATCACAACTGCTGAGCTGAGAACAAATGTGATTTCAATTATCATCATGTATATCACGGCAATTAATTTACAAAAAAAATGAATTTTCGTTCTTATCTAACTACTGACTGTACATATTGTGTTGTTGTTGTTGTTGTTGTTGTTGTTTATGACAGATTTGAAACCGTGGGTGTTTGGGGCGGATAATCAAACGTCCCCGCCTTGCGCGAAGGCTTTTTGCAAAGTTTATAGCTCTGAATCCCAGGTACCTCCTGCAAGAAGGCGTGGGTCTCGGTCGTGTGGTTGGCCTTGAGGTGTTGGGGGAGACTGCGCAAATCTAGGTCGCAATTCAGGTCAGCGCTCAGCCCGGCGAAGGCCCATGTGCTCTCCGTTTGCTCAGCACGTTGTTGTTGTTGTTGTTGTTTCCTGAGAGGATTGAGTGTGTGACTGTTTGCAAGTACCCCGCCAACCGGGATTTGAATTCCCAGATACCCACTCATTTTTATTTTTTCTTTTTTTGGGGGGTGGTGGGGGGTGGTGGTGGTATTGTCTTTTCTTTTTTCCGCGGGGGGAGGGGGGGGGGTAGGGAGGGGAGTGAGCGGGTGGATGTTTGGGAGTTTAACGTCCTTTTCCACCACATACGGGGGATACCAAAGAAGGGGCAACGAGAAAAAGTACAGCACAAATAGTTGGCCCCCAGTCGGGAGTCGAACTCGCGACCCACGCACTGAAAGTCCCACGCTCTACCATTTGGCTATCCCGGCTCCCCGCAATTAAAAAAACAAAACAAAACAAAACAAAAAACCGACTTTACAGATAAAATTGAAACCATGTTAACAAGCATATGAGTCAGTTCAAAGTGTCTGGATGCTGATGGAAAACAAACCATGTTAACTGTAGTGTGTTAAAAAAAGTAATGATTGTGCTTTACACTGCAGCTGTTGGTTTAGTTTAATTGTCCATGACGTCGTTTTATGCAAGACGGGGGGAGCCGGGGTGGTCGAATGGTAGAGCGTTGGACTTCTAATGCTCGGGTCGTGAGTTCGATCCCGGCTGGGGCCAAAAATTTGTGCTGGCTTTTTCCCCGTTTCCCCGTCTTTGATATCACCCTATGTCGTGGAAAAGGACGTTAAACCCCCAAACACCCACCCACCCCTTATGCAAGACGGGGTGAAATCAAGATGAACGAGATTGACGTAATGGTCTTTTTCCTTAAATGACGTCAATGGACTTGCTGCTTTCTTTCCACGTTTCAGTCATATCAAACTACATGAGCTTCCCTCTTTGTAGTGTATGGCAAAAAACTTTGCCAGACCTAAGTAAGTACCATGTGTTGTGCTCATTATGATACGGCACGCGATTGGCTAAAATTTGGGGGCTCGCCCCTTTTGATTGACAGGAGTGGAGTCGTCTATTGCAAAAGCCAGTAACACGTACTGTTCACGAATCCATGCTGAAACCGACTTCTTCTGACCACTTTCGCCCATGCTGAAAATCGTGTTTCACGTCTGGCTGAGACTGCAAAGCCATCCTGTAGCGTCAGCTTCAGATAACCAGACATCTATCAGGAAGTAAAAGGTCGGTGATTTAGAAAATTCTTCTTCCTATTTTCCGAGACACACTAATCGGAGGCAGAACCCCTCCTGGCAAAAGCCGAATTCAAAAGGATTTTTTTCCCCGACGTTCGTAATGTTTGAATATGGAAACATTCGGTGCTTCTGTTCGCTGGTTTCTTCTATGATCTGTTATACAAGAAGGTTTATCATCCATTACCGGCGTTTTTCCTTTGATCTCTCCCGCTGTGTAAGTGCGGGAAGTTCACCGGTGAAAATAACTCATGTGACACATCACATGACACATCACATGACACATCACATGACACATCACATGACACATCACATGACACATCACATGACAACCATTTCTGTGTGTCCCCTGCCAAGGTTTTTTCTACAGAGATAGGAAGAACACATATAGAACCTTTTGGCAGAGAATCACAGAAAAAGATATTGCCACGCCTGGTGCTTGTGTCGTCAAGGCCGACAAAAACGAAACATGTTTACGGCTCGGTATCGGTGTTTCCAACTTCATTAACTAGTTGTTCAAGAAAAAAAAAATGACTTTACCCAATACTTAACAAGAACTGTTTACTCAAGTCATGGACAGTTTCAACGAACTCTAACCAAAATCCGTTCTCAAAAAGTTGACTCGAAGCTGGCACGGGCACCGGCCTTATTCGCTGACCTGACTGGCCGTGGCAAGCTAGGTGCAATTAACGCTGCTGAAGTTCAAAACGACATGACACTTTACCTAAAAGGCACTGCGTACTGAAATCAAAGCCAGTTTCAACGCTTTCCAACCAAAAGCCTCTGACATAAAGCAGAATCGAGACTAGAGACTGTCGTCTGCCATCCGCTGTGAAGGCAAGCGTATTCCTTGTCAGTCTACATCTCCGATTCAACCGAAGCTCCTTGAATCATTTGAATCATGCAGACAATCATAAAATGTAGCTGTTGGTGGTAGGACGCTTTAATCGTTGTACATGCACTCAAAATATTAGAACCAACACTCACGAATTCACGAGGAACCGGGGTGGGAAGATGCAAGACCCGATGGCTAGACCACTGACGCTGTCTTGCTCTCACAACGCAAACAGAG
Organism: Batillaria attramentaria; assembly: GCA_018292915.2. Classification (NCBI taxonomy): domain Eukaryota; kingdom Metazoa; phylum Mollusca; class Gastropoda; family Batillariidae; genus Batillaria; species Batillaria attramentaria. The sequence continues at coordinate 1,123,248 of JACVVK020000065.1, forward strand.
CTGTGCATGTTTTGGTTTCGGATCGACTTTGCACATTTCTATTTCCTTGACAGTGTTACCAACTTTGTGTCTACAGTCGAAGCTAAGAACCTTTTGTTGTTGTTTCGGTTTGAGTGAACTGACACTGTATTGCTAGCACTAAGAAGGCGCACTTAATTTCTGTCGCGCACTGATAACCTGACCACTCCGAGTGTCTGCTATGCGCTGCTCAGTTGCAGATTCCCCCCAGAATACAAGAAGATTTCAGGTTTTAGTCGTGTAAGCTCTCACAATGCACCATACATGAGAGAAACCAAAAGGATGATAAAGCCGTTACACCGCCACATAACTTGGTTGAATACCAACTCGTATTTGCTTCGCTAAAGCTCAGGGACGGATCTGCGCAATTATAAAATATAGCTGTTGGTGGAAGGACACTTTAATCGTTGTACATGCACTCAAAATATTAGAAGCTACACTCACGAATTTCCGTGAAGAACCGAGGCGGGAAGACGCAAGACTTGCAGCAAAAACCCGGCCGCTAGATCGCGCTGTCATGCTCTCACAAAGTAAACAGAGCTGTGCATGTTTCGGTTTCGCACGATTTTGCAAATTTCTGTTTGCTTCAAAGTGTTACTAGGTTTGTTTGTGTCTTCACTCGAAGTGTAGAACTTTTGTTTTTTGTGTGGGTTTGAGTGAACTGGCATTGTATTGCTAGCATAAGAAGACGCACTTTATTTCTGTCGCGTACTGATCTCCTGACCACTCCGAGCGTCTGCTATACATTGCCTAGTTGCCGATTCTCCGAAAATTACAAGTAGATTTCAACTTTTAGTCGGGTAAGCTCTCACAATGCACCATACATGAGAGAAAAAAAAGATGATAAAGCCGTTGGTCCAAATGACTTGGTTGAATACCGACTCGTATGTGTTAAAGCTCAGGGACGGACCTGCGTCATGGAGCAAATACTCGTCGGTATTCAACCAAGTCACATGGTGTAACAGCTAACTATTGTGAGGTCGTCAGAGGGTCAAACGCCAGGCACTGAAAAAAACAAAACTGGCAGGTTTCATCGTGGGGTCGTACTCTAACAGGCAGGGGAATGGTTTCACCGTGAGGTCGGCTCGGCATCCGTGCATGGTCACTGGCCTCACACACAATAATAATCACAATGAATACTAATGACTGATAAAGTCAGAACACCCACTCTTCTCGTTACGGCCAGCGGACGCCATGCGCCACGACAGACCGACACAGCGTATGATGAGGGGACGACATCGCTGCTAGCAGCCTCGTTTTCAAAACCGCTGACTTCCTCATACTGGTGCGCGCGCAGTTCGCGTGGCCATCACGAGCACGTGCAGTTTGCTCCGCGCTCGGTTTTGCTAAGCGGTGGAAAATCGTGGACGCGTCAGCAGATCGGTGCATCTTCTGTCAACCACGCAACCCTGCCGAAGCCAGCCAACAGGGGGATCTGACCGTATTTGCACGTCTCGAGTGTTCTAGGAATATCAGTTGCTGGTCAGTGGCGAAGACCATTGCCTTACGTGAGTTACACAATCACGAATATTTCGTTCACTTTGACTCTTTAAGGTAGTAATTTCAGTTCAAGTGAATTTTGGTGTCCGTAGCAGGTGTTTTATTTTCAACTTTTGTTGGATTCATTTGAAACAACCATTTTTCCGTTAGTCTTTCTGACACCATTTTGCTGTGAAATAGCTAGGTTTCTTGTTGTTGTTAATGTTGTTGTTGTTGTTCTTTTTGTTACTGCTGCTGCTGCTGTTGCTGTTGTTGTTGTCGCTTTGTTCTGTATTGATTTGTTTCTACTGTTTCATGTCAAACGGACAAATGGTCTATCAAGCTTGATTCAAGTTTTTTTCAAAGACCTTACATACTGAGAATTTTCCATTATTTTCGTGGCATCACTCTCGCACTCGATACAGTCGTTGTGAAACGGTTGTTGCTGGTGCTGTTTGATTTCTAAGCAGGTGAACGTTTATCTAAGCTATCTCAATCTGGACAAAACAGCTTGATAAACACTGTTCTCTGTGTAGGCAGTAAGTAACTTCGTAAAAGGTGGTCGTCTTGCTCTTGTCTCTTTGAGTTTCCGCCGGTCGTGCTTGTTAGTTTGTGTGGGCGTACGTGCGTCCGCGTGCGCGCGCTTGTGTGTGTGTGTGTGTGTGTGTGTGTGTGTGTGTGTGTGTGTGTGTGTGTGTGTGTGTGTGTGTGTGTGTGTGTGTGTGTGTACGAGAGAGAGAGAGAGAGAGAGGTGCGCCCGAGCGCGTGTGTGAATCCTCACTTGTGTTTCCACCCGACAGAAAATATCAAGACCCGTCACAGTGACATCTAGCGTAACAACATTCTGCCTTCAAACAGGAATTTTTTTTTTCATTTTTTTTAAGGACTTCATTTCCTGCTGTTGCAGGCTTACAGCTTGTTTCAGCTTGTTTTCAATGTCAGCAAAGTCAGGAGGAGGAGGGAGGGGAGGGGGGGACAGTGGTGGGGGGGTTAGGGCTTGGGATGGTTGATCTTGGATGCTTAGCACAAGTGAATTGCATTTCCTTGAATTTGACGTGGACTGACTATAGGTGTCTGGGTCACCCTCTAGTTAAAGGGGGGGGGGTGGAGGGGGGGGTGGAGGAGGGGGGGGGGGTGAGCCGTGGGCTTTCGACATTTTGCTCAATAGGTAATTCGACTTTAGACTGCTGGACGTGAAAAGAGCAGGACGGATAAGTCCCTCGGGAAGAAGTCATGGGCAAGAGACAAGCGGTTTGAAGAGGGAGGCTGGCGGGAATATTCCCGGAAGTGGCAGGGGGGAGAGATCAGAAAGCGTGCGAAACAAATGAGCTGGTGAAACGCCCCACGGCTGACATTTTAAAAGCGCAGTGTTTATTTTTTTTTTCTCGCAGATCGTTCTGAGCCGTTTTCGTTGTGTCTAGCACCACACCGGTTAGACACCTGCACAGTGACAGCATCTCAAATTTAATGTTGGGAATTGAGCCAACAGAAGCGTACTCGGCTAACACACTAGACGGCCGAGAGTGTTATACCTGGCTATGTGTTCAGGGTAGAAAGTCCGTCGCGAGAAGTCCGGGTATGGGGAGGGAGTTGGGGGCGGGGGAGGGCGGGTGTTGGAATAGAATTGGAGGAGGAAAAATCTGACACAAAAACTCCTTTTAAAACTCCCTCGCCCTCTATAGACGAATAATTTTAGGAAGTGCAGACTTCGAGCATGGCGACGATACTGGAATATATCCTATGCTTACTTCCATCGTCATGGTGGTTTTTATCATCGTCGTGATCATCATCATCATCATCATCAACATCGTGGCCGTCATCGTTATCAACATTATCATCATGGTTGCCGCCGTCGTCGTCTTCATCATCATCGTCGTCGTCATAATCGTCGTAGTCGTCATCATCGTCATCGTTGTCATCATCAGTGTTGTGGTCATCATCATCGTCATTGTCGTTATTACTAAGTAGGTTGTACCCGTTCTCATTTTGCGAGGACACCGGATTTGTAGTAGAACGGTCGTTACACCTACGCTATTAAAAAAAAACAAACCAAACAAGGAGGAACGGCCCCGTCCTACAAAGTTGTTTCTCCAAAATTCATTTTATTTTGTCTGTTTTGTTGTTATTGTTGCCGGTTCTCCCCTCTCCATGTTCTACCAATGACACTAGATACTCTACGACCTCGACCGATTAGTCACGTGACTGGGGGTGGGGCCGGGTGGGGGGAGAGCGAGAGAGAGAGAGAGTGGGTGGGTGCGTGTTTAGGCGTTTAACGTCCTTTTCCACCACCTAAGGGTGATATCAAAGACGGGGCAACGAGAGAAAGGCCAGCACAAATATTTGGCCCAAGCCGGGATTCGAACTCTCGACCCGAGCATTGAAAGTCCAACGCTCTACCATTCGGCTACCCTGGCTCCCCAGAGAGAGAGAGAGAGAGAGACAGAGAGGTCAGTTCCGTGAACTAAACATTTGACGTCAGCCTCAGGCAGGTCGTCATACACAGACGGAGAGATGACGTCAGTTCCGCGAACAAAACATTTTGACGTCAGCCTCTAGCACTGCGATCGTCTGAGGAAGCTTGTTTATGTCTTGTGATTTCCCTGTTGGCTTTGTGGCTTCCCCGATTGAATTATTTTTTACATGAAATCTGGAAGATCTAGAGGGCTGGTGAAATGTCGGAGGCAGTGACGATACTTGCTTATTTTGTCTGGGAACTAAGCGTTTGACGTCAGCTTCACACTGGTGGTATGACAGATGATGCATGTGCATGTCTTGTAATTTCCCTGTTGCTTTTGTGACTTCCCTGGCTGAATTAATTTTTACATAAAATCTGGAAGATCTAGAGGGCTGGTGAAACATGGACTAGAATACCTTGTATTGTACTTATGAAATCGAAAATTTGGAACTCTTTTGACCGGTGCTTTTCGCAGAAACTTGAAAAAGTTATGTTTATCTAAAAGTTCAGTTATTCTAAATGCTAACGCTATAATAGTGCAGTAGTTCCTGTCATATGTGCAGTTGTCACACTAGACAAAAACGCCGGGATGATAAGTAATTTGCAGTAGTCTTTTCATAGATATTTGATCTTATGTGCAAACCACCCCTACCTCGAAAAAATTTTTTTTACACAAAACCAGTCAGAGCTACAGAGCTGTAGCACGAATACAGGCAGTGTGATTGGGTGAACTTCCAAAGTCTAGAAAATGAAGGAATTTGAACAACTTTATCGAAAAAATTCGTAACACGACCGATTTTTTAAAATCGGCGATAACTCTTCTGAAAATGCGGCAGGCTAAAAATCGTGAAAGGTAGGTCTGGAGAAGGTGATTTCCCATTTTATCTCAAAGTAAAAAAGGCCTCCATGGAGGTGGTTTAGGAGATAGCCATCATTACATCCGTCCACACACACACACACACACACACACACACAGACACACGTCTCACAACTCCCGCCAAAAAGAACGCAGCAGCATAGTGTGCACGTCAAGTGTCTATGACGCAGGTTTCGTTACGTCGCTATGTGCGTGAAAGTATTATTGTGTGGAGAAACGTCACAGGCTTGTTTTGTATCACTGAAACTTGCTGCTGCGCGCAGCAAAATCTGCCCCGTCTCATAAAGTTGTTTCTCTATAGAGAAACAACTTTAAAAAAAACTGTATTCGCAATGGGGGGGGGGGGGAGGAGGCCACTTACGAACCTCTAAGACTGTTTGCTGAAAGAGGTAAATGCTCCATGTGGGTATGGAGGTGGTTTTGTGAACTTTGCGGCATATAGTATTAGAGATTAGAGAAATGATTATGGTTTTCTTTGAACGCGCGATGCTTTTCTTGTACCATCACAGGTTGGTTGCGATTTTCTGTAAATAGACCAGGGAGCCGGGGTGGCCGACTGGCAGAGCGTTGGACTTCTAATGCTCGGGTCGTGAGTTCGTATCCCGGCTGAGGCCAAATATTTGTTCCGGCTTTTTCATCGTTGCACCGTCTTTGATATCATCCGTATGTGGTAGAAAAGGACGTTAAACCCCTCCCCCCCCTCCCCCGTAAATAGACCATCCCCAGTCGGTCGCTTCGCTTTATACCAGCCTTTATACCGTTTTACGGTATTACCGTGACTCGATGCTTCACGCTGGTCGGTTTGTGTTATATCTTGATAAAGCTCTCCATACACGTTGCTAGAAATCGCCCTATGCCTGTAGGGCCCCTCGCCGTACACGTTGACAGCCCTGTAGGTCACAGAACACATTTGAAATGAGGGTGGGTGCGTGGGTTTGGGGGTTTAACGTCCTTTTCTTCTTCTTTTTTTATTTTTTTATTTTTTTTTTTTTTGCTGCCACAACTCTTTGCCGACTCCAGTGGTGTTCCTCCCTGGTAATGGGTGGAATCCACGGAGGGCTCGGAAGCTGGGGCAATTTTTATTGGCTCCCTTGTGTAACAATGGGAGTCTATGTATTAACCCTCCGTCGTCTGTCTGTCTGTCTGTCTGTCTGTGTGTGTGTGTGTGTGTGTGTGTGTGTGTGTGTGTGTGTGTGTGTGTGTGTGTGTGTGTCCAGAAAACTTTAACGTTGTCATTTTCTCAGAATCTACAAACAGCAGGGACACCAAACTTGGCATGCTGATAGACAACCGCAAGACCTTTCAAAACATATCATTTTGAATGACCTTGACTCAAGGTCAAGGTCACTAAAGCTCTCTGTTTGAAAATTTTACATTGGCATTTTCTCGTAATCTACAAACACCAAAGGTTTTAGTCTTTGTATGATGATAGACATCCATAAGAACTTTACAGATATACATGTGTTCAGTGGCCTTGTGTCAAGGTCAAGGCCGTACAAGCTATTTTTGTGAAACCTTAACATTGGCATTTTCTCAGAAACAACAAACAGCAGAGGTGCCAAACCTGGCGTGCTGATAGACAGTGATAAGACCTATGCACACATACCATCTTAAATGACCTTGACTCAAGGTCAAGGTCATTAAAACAGTCTGTTGGGAAATTTTACATTTGCATTTTCTCAGAATCTAGAAGGATCAGAAGCCTCAAACTATGTGTGATGATTGTCATTGGCAGCACCTTTACAGACATACCTGTGTTCAGTGACTTTTAGTCAAGGTCAAGGCCATGCAAGCCTTTTTTTGGAAACTTTAACCTTGGCATTTTGTCCATAACAACAAACAGTAGTGGCACCAAACGAGGCATGATGATAGACAGCAATGAGACCTACCTTTCTGAATGACCTTGACTGAAGGTCAAGGTCATTAAATCTGTCTGTTATGGATTTTAACATTACTTTTTTCGGGGGAACTACAAATACTAGAGGCATCGAACTTGGCATGATAATAGACATTGATGAGATCTCATTTGAATGACCTTGACCAAAGGTCAAGGCCATACAAACTGTTTCGGGGGAAATTGTAATATTGCCAAGGACTCAGAGCGCCAGAGACACTTTACTTGGCATGATAATGGATAGTAATAAGAGCTTTACATACATACTCTTGTGAATGACCTTGACCTGTGTCACAAGGGAGCCGTGGAGGCTTCTGCCTTTCTAGTTATGCATGATGATTAAGATGAGGATGATGGTAAGATGATGCTGTGGAGGTCCATGTGGTTTGGGACTGCGGGACAGGGCCGCATTCCACGCTTCCTGTCATAAATATCCCGACATTAACCAGGCCCGGGAACTACGGCACCTGCGGTGCCGGCCGTGTAATCATCCACGTCATAAGACGTGTCATACCAAGGGAAGCACCCCCAAAGTCGCACCCGTGAAGTGGGTGAAGCTCGGCTGTGTGGCAACAGCCTCCCCATTGGGCCCATAGCACACCCGCTCTGGGTAGGAGCCGACCTAGGTAGGAAAAATCCCGCTTGCCTCGGCTGGGACTCGAACCCGGGTCTCCCGGTCCATAGTCCGAAGTGCTAACCACTACACTACGGGGACCGGTTTAACGTCCTTTTCCACCACATAGGGTGATATCAAAGACGGGGCAACGATGAAAAAGCCAGCACAATTATATTTGGCCCCAGCCGGGATCGAACTCACGACCCGAGCATTAGAAGTCTAACGCTCTATATCTACCATTTGACCGCCCCGGCTCCCCAATTGAAATGAGGCAGGCAAGGGAGTAAGAGGACCTGCACTATTAAAATGATTTTCCCTTTTCCCTGTGTTTTTGTGAGTTGCTAAAAGAGCATTTGACCCCAGATTTTTGGTTTTGGTGAAAAGAGGGATGTTTGATGTGTAGAAAAATGGGAGTGTTGACTTAAGGGGTGACCTGTTTTTGGCCATATCCTTGGGCGTGTGCCAGGGCACGAATAACAGACTGCACGGTTTTGTTTACGGGGTCGGAAAGGACGCCACACCGGCAGAGTATGAAAATTACGCTGACCAGGCTTAATTTTTGGCATGCAGCTTGTGGACATGTGTTGCTTCTGTGAACCATTGTGTGTTTTGGTTTGCCAAATCGTTTTCAAGGACTTGTGCTGCCTGACATTTGTAGGAGCCAGGGAGCAGCAAAAAAAATTGTATTCTGTGACCTGTAGTACGCGTTTACCATATAGGGAAAGTCACGCGAGACTACTCTTACTTGAAGACAAAATGGCGGCTCCCATGGCGGACTACGATTTAGATAATTCAGATGAAGATTTGGAAGTGATTGCGGCCGCTGTTGCTATTATTGCCTAAGAAGACGAACCGTGTAGTTTGGTCCCTCGTATCCCATATGCATGGATTTTCTCTCACTAGCTCGATAAACCTTGCTGTGGCACAGACGTCCATCTTCTCGGCCATCTTGAATACGTCACGACTCACGTGACCACCCTCCTGTTGATTGGTCGCTGAATGCTAGACTAGCGACCAGTGGATAGAAATTTAGAAGTCAATTCTGTCGCGGATATATAGCGGATAGGGGACTGTCCGCAGGGATGGATAGACTATCGGATGACTATCGGAAAGGATTAACGACCGATAGTCGATAGGATAGTGCGAAAACTATCCACGTGTAAGGCAAGCTTAAACTACTGTTTTGAAACAAGAAGTTAAGCGCATTTGATGGAAACTTGGTGTGTGCCAGACAGGTTTACAGAGGCTTCAAGCGCATTGCAAGAAGGACTCCGTCCGCGAGGTACAGAACTGAGAACACAGCTGCAGATGTTACATATGTACGTGGATATTTGTCCGCAACGCAGCAAGAAAAGAACCGTGAGCAATCGATCATGTCTAACACGTGTCTGCCTGGTGAAAGGCCACAAAGGGATGGAATGAGAACGGATGCTGCCTATTGTGTGGGCAGCCACAAAGGTATCGTTTTGTTGCAAATTTGCCTCATGTGGCCCGTTGTTCGCCAAAATTAGGAAATGCGGCCCCCCCCCCCCCCCCGAACGACGCTCAGCTTACCAATCAACGCTAGAGATACATTGCTGAGAGGGAAATATGATGTACGACTGGAGATTTTTATCATGTCTCGTTTTACGGTTGATGGAAATAATGGACACGCCTATGTCGGCGGCGGTCGGTGTTCTAGTGGTTAGGAGACTTTGTCACCAATGCGAGAAGTCAGGTTCGACTCCCACTAAAGTCTTGGGGTAAAATTGTTTTCCTTCTCGTGCGTGGCACCGTTCATTCGGGCCGATCGTCAGGGGTTCTCTCCGGGTAGTCCAGCTCCCCCCCCCCCCCCTCTGCTTTGGAAATATTCAGCCCACAAAATTAGCAAATAAATGCAATTCTAAATTCCGAAACTTAAATAGCTGAGCTGACCCTTCGGACCCCGTGACTGTAGTGTGTTCATGTCCAGTGTGTGAGAGGATGCGTGTGATTCACGTGAGTGTGCGTGTTGGGTTCAGTTCGCGGTGCTTTGAGCCAGTTCAAGAAATTGGGTTAAGCGCCTGTACAATAGTCATTATTATTATATGTAAGATATCAGGTAAGTTACAAGGAATCGGACTGGCTAAAACTTGTTCAAGCTTCGTATCGCCGGAGAGATGGAAAACTGCCACATTCGAAGCTGTAAGCTGTTTGCCTGGTAGAAGGATGTTTCATTCTGCCGTCGCGACAGTTTTCGTGATTTTGTGGCTTCTACTATTAGAGGAATGCGACTTTCTATGAGCCTACGGTCCATTTCTGAACAGACTGGGACTCGACAAATCTTCAACAACAACAACAACAACAAAAAGCCACCAATCAGCGACGTCTAGTTTAGCTGGCCTTCAGTCCACAACCAAATAACGGCTCTCAGTCTAAAACAGCTGCATTTGTCGCAAGCTGCGGATGTTAGTGAGAGAACTGACTGCCGGGAGGACTCTCAGAAACGGCTGGGTGACTGCTCGACAGTCTTTCCTGTTGACATGTCGCCTTGAGGAATCTGAACCCATCATCGGATGTTACTACTTCTTCCACGCTTCCGTCACAGCGGCGGGAGCTGAAGATAAGTGCCGGAAGTTTGATCGCACGGAAGCGCGCGCAGCCGGCTGTTGAGGGAGCTGTACGAGGTGGGGGGGGGGGGGGGGTGTGGTGGGGGACTCTCTCTCTCTCTCCGTCAGAACTGAAGGTAATCCTTATGCCAAGAAGTAGGTGCATGGTTGAAATGGTCGATTTCGTTTCGTTTCGTTGGATGGTTGGTTGGTTGAATTTTTGTTTGTTTGTTTGGGTTGTGTGGGTTGTTCTCAATGGGCTGTTGTTGTTATATGTTACTGCTGGGTGTTGTTGTTTTTTAGGGTAGTTGTTTATGTAGATTTTTGGTTTGTTTGTTTTGCTGTTGTTGTTGTCGTTATTGTTGGTGGTGTTTGTTTGTTTTGTTGTTGTTGTTGTTGGTGGTGGTGGTGGTGGTTGGTTGGTTGGGTTTTTGGTGTGTGGTGTTGTTGTTATTGTTGTTCCTTTTTTTTTTTTGATTGTGTTTTTTCCCCGTGACAATGCTCAGTATTCATTTCCATACTTGTCCAATTTTTCGCTAATGACTTTTGTTGCTGTCGTTGTTCTTGGTTTTTATTTAGTTGTTTCGTTTGTTTTGTTTTTTTAACCTTTATTTTCTTACGACGTGTTTCTTCGGTATGTGCCTTTCAATAAATTGTCTAGCTTTTTCTCATTTTCTTTTTTTTTGGGGGGGGGGGGGGGAGGGGGGCGTGGTCTTGAAGAGGGTCCGCGTAGAACTATTTCAGAGGAATTTGTTATCTTTGTTTTTCTTCTTTTTTTTCTTATTGTTGCTTGTTCTTCCCTTCATTATTTTCCTCTCTTTTGCTGTATATTGCTTTTTTTTCTATTGCAGTGTTTTCTTGTTTAACAGCAGTGAGATTTTCACCGAATAAATTCTATTCCTTGACTGAGTTAGTTTCCATAACACTGTGTTGTGTTCACAGCACCCACGTCACTGGCTGAGGCAATTAGCGACTAACTGTTGGTCTGGTTTGAACATGGCCTTGAGGCAGTTGTAACTACAAATTACCATACGTGAATATTATTATCGTCGGTCTCCGACGCCGTGAATTATGCGATTTCCAGTTACGCGCTGCGCCCACGCTCTCTGGCGCGGGAGGGCAGATAGTTTTCAGTTCTAGCGGGCAGTTCTAGCGGGCAGTACTTGCGATCGTGGGGGCGGCATCGTTTGCTGCGATATTTTTTTTTCATGTTTTGATTGGGATTAAAGTCACCGAGTGAGGTACACTGGTTTGTAGTCATTCTCAGAAGTGTCTTCATGTTAATTTTCAGAGGTGGTATGGTTTGGGTCGGGAGGTTACAAAAATACCAACACCACTACGATCATGATGATGGACTGTCACGCCACCGATCGTCCCGGCGGAGTTAGCTTAAGTAAATGCAGAATTTTTTATTTTATTTATTTATTTATTTATTTATTTATTTTTTGCTGCCCCAGCTCTTTGCCAAATCCAGTGGTGTTCCTCCCAGGTCATGGTCAACAGGTCAACATATTATGCATGGATGATGGAGATGAGGATGATAGTAAGATGATGCTATGGAGGTCCATGTGGTTTGGGACTGCGGGACAGGGCCGCATTCCACGCTTCCTGTCATAAATATCCCGGCATTAACCAGGCCTGGGAACTACGGCACCTGCGGTGCCGGCCGTGTAATCATCCACATCATAATACAGTGGACGTGTCATACCAAGGGAAGCACCCCCAAAGTCGCACCCGTGAAGTGGGTGAAGCTCGGTTGTGTGGCAACAGCCTCCCCATCGGGCCCATAGCACATCCGCTCTGGGTAGGAGCCGACCTAGGTAGGAAAAATCCCGCTTGCCTCGGCTGGGATTCGAACCCGGGTCTCCCGGTCAATGATCCGAAGTGCTAACCACTACACTACGGGGGCCGGTGTAAATGCAGAATTTAGTCAGTCTTGTTTTGTCTGATGGTCAGGCCAGACAAATGCTTTGTTAAGAAGAAGTTCACAGCGAAAAATGGGGGCTTTTAAACCGTAAATGGAGCAGACAAGTGCGATGTGTCGATCGGACAATGTGTGCGTGTTAGCCGTCTCTGTTTGACGTCAGTTGTTCGTTCTTTCTGACGTTAAAAGTTATTTCCTGTGCCGGTATAAGTTAGCTGGGACTTGTTTATCGTCACAAGAAGTTGTCCAAAATAAACTTGAGTTTCTGTTGTTGCCTCAGATACGTTTTAATTCGTTCATACCGACACACCTTAAGCCGACTGCGCCGTGCTAGCAAAAACAGCCCACATGCAGCTTGGCCCGCCAGTCGATTTAGGTTTGTCTCGGTTAAGATTTAGGCGAGTCCCTATAGCACAGTGGGTAAACGGCAAGCAAAACCCACCGCAGGCTAAACCAAACAAACAACACAACAGATTCAGTTATGGACTTATCCCGAAATCTACCTCAACCCTAAGGTAGCCTGCGCACTGTCTGTGGCTTTTTCACCGCCATGCGCCCAGCGTTTGTTCAGCGCCCTTGCATACCGCTGCCAACCACACACCTAGACCCCGGGCGCTGACGCGTGAGGACGCTGTTACCAAGCACCCACAACCCATGTTATCTCCCTTCTCACTGTGGCTGCTGTGCCCAAATTTTCCAGTCAAAAATATTTCTCCTTAAAAGTGCTTATGATTATCTTTCAAGCCATACCAACGCGATGAGGAAACATCTGAGGAAGACCTCTTTTTAAAAAAAGAAATCTCAAAATTGCTAAGATCGCCCGGTTGGCAAGGGTTGTCCACGCACACAGTGCCTGGGTAACGCGGGAATTCCACGGCGCGCGGTCAAGGTCGGTAGTGAGGTAAATCCAAAGTTCCTTGGCTCTGATTATCTGTGCCAATAAAGGCAAACATTTTAGAGATGGAACTGAAATGTCAAATTCTGCGACCTGAAGTTCTTTCCACGGCGATTGATTGGCCATCTGGATTAGAGCATGGCCTAGATACGTGATACCGGGCGCTAAGAAAAACAACACACGAAACGCGAGAGAGAGAGAGAGAGAGAGAGAGAGAGCAACGATGTTTTATACCGAGCTTGAGAGAGAGAGAGAGCAATGATGTTTTATACCGGGCTTTTAGCTTAACTGGCAGTTTTATTTGCCCCGAAAGGTCTGGTCAACTCGAAATTGATATTTTCATATCCCATTAACAATACCTTTGCAAACTGCCGTGATGTAAACATCAGTCTAGGGGGGTGGGGGGGGGGGTGGGAACGTTCGCTATCGTGAAATAATATCGATATCGAAACAGAATCTTAATATCTCAGAATCAAACATAAACCTGTGTATCAAACGGAGATGGTAAGATACACTGACTGGACTTTTATGTTTGAACAGTTCGTCTTTGGCAAACAGTTCCGGCGGGGTTTATTTGAATTTCTGCACATAAAATGATCTTGTCAGGAAATGAGGTTTTACTTGGCTGGCGTCGGGGTTTCATTTTATCCAATTTAGCACGGTCGTCTTCGTCAGTTCCTACAAAAACTGGAATCGGTATATCTTGTAGCGCCAGCACTGTCGTAGGCTGCTGTTCGCGGGAAAAGTGCACATAGCCATCTTAGCAGCCCCACTTTCTTTCTTTCTTTTTTTTAACCCGTTTTTTTTTTCTGCATGCATTGCGTGTACTTGGTTTCCATTTCGCGGTCCCCTCCAGGGTGGAACAGGATTTTTTTTTTTTTAATGGCACACTCAATATTTATTCATGCGTGTGTACACGAAGGCAAGGCAGGCGTCGTAAACGACCGAGTCTGCACGTGCATTTTGACTCGCTTTAGTGAGGGAAAATCCCTAGCCAAATTCCTGCCCAGCAGGGGCATCTAACCCTGTCCCTTTGGATCCGCAGGCAGACACCTTCATCAATATGCCAAATCCCCTTGTTGAAAGTGCAGTCTGGAAAGTTCTGAATTGCTAGAAAGATGTGCTTTTTTTCAGAATTGGAGCAAAGACGTACACGGAAGTCGACGGAAAACGTAATTATCGAAGCAGAACAAAAACAGATCTTTTGGGTATAAAAATTAATTGTAAAGCAGCTGCCGGCCTGGAGTAAAGGCATCCTGTTTTCTTCCTGGTTTTTCTTTCTTTCTTTCTTTCTTTTCTTTCTTTCTTAATAATAATAATAATGAATACGGTTTATATAGGGCCTATCTGTTTTCTACGAAACACTCTTTGCGCTCACACACACACACACACACACACACACACACACACACACACACACACACACACACACACACACACACACACACACACACACACACACAGAGTGCTGATGAAAAAGTGGTCGGACTACAGCTCGAAAGCTTGCCTAAAGAGGTAGGTCTTTAAATTGACTTTCCTTCCTTCTTTCTTTTCTTTCTTTTCTTCTCCTTTTCTGTTAATGGATTTCCACTCACGTCTTCACGGTGTCTTCGTGATCAATTGCTGCTGGGAACAGCTGCCATTCTGTCATTGCATTTTGTTGAGTGGTTTGTTCTTTGCCATTGGTCGGACAGTCCTGTCCTCTGACATAATATTATCTACAGTTGTGGAACTCTCTCCCTGAGACAGTGAGGGAGGCAGTCAGCATTACCGCATTCCGGAAGCGCCTGAAGACTTATCTCTTCAGTGCCGCGCGCCAGTAATCATCTGCAGGTTTTTTTGTTTTTTTTTAAAACTATCTTTCCTTTCAAAACCTCTCCCTAAGCGCCGTGAGCACTCAGTCAGGGTGGAGCCGTGCGCTATATCAAGTCTCCATCATCATCATCATCATCATACAGTCACACTCACAGTTCGTTCTGAGCTCACAGCTCACAACTCGTTCTGAGCTGTGTAAAAGGGTCCTCACACGCTGCGATTCTGCAGGCCTGCCAGCGGCGAAATGCCCTCATAGCCAGTTACATCCGCTTGTGGCGGGCACTCCCCGCAGACGCCGCCGCGACGCCAGTGAATAGAGCACGGTCCTTTTAGTTTTCCTCGCCACGCTAGTAAGTCGCCGCTGAACTATGCTTTGTGTATTGGAGCGCCGGGCCGGCGGTGCAGCTGGTTGCCAAAGTGTGTTGCAACGTGTGACCGCAACCCCCGCGCAATACACAAGCGGGTGCCTCGCAGGCACTCTACGTTTGACAAGGCCTTAAAGGTCTGCAATCTCAGCAAAAAGCCGCAAACATTGCGGTTTTTTTTTTTTTTTTTTTAACTGCGACTCCTTCGACTGTGCATAATCCAGGCAACTCTGTCACAGTTGCAGAATTTTCAGCGCTTCGGGGACCCTTATAAAACCAGAGCACGGGTTTGTCACCGAGCACAGCTGTGTTCAGTTTTGTGGTTAGTAGACACACGGAGCGCAATGACTGTGGTGTGCACATGTGTGTTTCACGCGCTGTGCCCAGTTTGGAGCAGGCTTAAGGTTCATGACACACTGGAGACGTTTTTGTTCGAACCAACGTGGAATCAGATCAAAACATTCTCCGGGAAAAATTAGGGCAAAGGCATGCTGTAGCCGCGTAACACATAAGAAACACGGGCAGGCGCCATGTTCGCTGTTTGTTTGGACCAAAACACCATGTTCGCTGTTTGTTTGGATTAAAAACACTCTCGTGTAACATCAGCCTATGCAGGTGGGTGGGTGTTTGGGGGTTTAACGTCCTTTTCCACCACATACGGGTGATGTCAAAGACGGGGCAACGATGAAAAAGCCACCACAAACATTTGGCCCCAGCCGGGATACGAACTCACGACCCGAGCATGAGACTATGCTGACATGTTTCACCTCACACACTTGCACTTTTGTTTTTTTTAGAAATAGTAAAATCATCCAGTATGTCATGTAGATACGTTTGTAACTATGTTGACATGTTTCACCTTACACACGTGCACTATTGTTTTTGTTTGTTCTTTTGTAACATATGCGATGTGCAGTTTGGACTGTTGTGATTTCTTCCGTCCTACATGTGTTTTTGTCATTCTGTACGTATAAAAATCATGTATGATGCATTACTTGACATTCCTCCATACCCCAAATGGGGAGAAAGGAATAAAATCTTTGAATCTTTGAGAAGTCCAACGCTCTACCATTCGGCCACACCGGCTCCGCCTATGCAGGTCAAAGTGTACAATGGACGAGGTCTCAAAATGCCTGTACATTCCCCATTAGTCTCAGGCATCATAGTCACCCCCTAAAATGAATCAATCTAGAAACAAAAATTACCGCGCACCGACCATTCACGGGCACCTACCTGGCAGTGGTTTTTAAACGAAAATTTGAATGTCTCCTTTCCGCTCAGGCCTCACTGGAGTAATGCTAGTCTACTTTCTGTTTGGGCCAGAAAGCCACTTCACCGAAATCCACTCCCGTCACCTTTGCCACTCTTGTGTCTCAGATTCACTGGCAGCTTGCCTCCTCTTGCTTCCCCCCTTGCATGCACCTTGCCCTATCACTACAAACTCTTTAACTACCGTACCACACTCGCAAAACGGCGTACTTCAAACAAACGCTGAACTTGACCTTGGGGTGAGCGGTGGTCTAATAGATAGCGCGTCGGATTTAGCCGCTGCGCTACTGAGCGGCCGTCACCAATGTCATGGCAATGAAGCGTGGGTGGGAGCCCAGGTAGAGCTTGTGATGTGTGATACCGGTTTTTCCCGGCTACCGGGCTGCTCATCGGGGGTGTCTCTCCGGGTTATCCGGCTTTCCTCCCCCAGCAAAATTGTAAAAAAAAAATAGGATAGGTATTGGGTGGCGCTGCACCGCGGCGACGCGCTTCCTCCGGGGGGGGGGGGGGGGACAGCCCGAATTTTCCGAAAGGGATAATAAAGTAGTTACAAAAAAATTTTTAAAAGACCTCACGCTCAGTTTGTGACCTTCCGCCACACAGCGTCTTGTTTTGTCTTCTTCTTGCTTTGCGTCCCGACACAAGAGTGACTGGGTACAGCTGAAAATAATTATTGAAACGCTACGGGACGATTTAATGGTATTGTGCAAGAATGATGATAGAGACGATGAACTGGAAAAATCGAAGAAGGCGGTAAAGGAATTTACATAAGATGTTAAAGATTTTTTTAAAGAGGTTTTTTTTTTTTTTTGTCGGCTCCCTTCTGTCTCGGTCGTCGGTTTTTGCAGTTTCTTTTGTTCGATAAAATAAGTGAAAACGCCCGGCAAGGCCTCATCCAGAAATAAAGGATAAAAGAATGAATAATAAACAGTGGTGCGATAAAAACTGGTAAAAAAAAAATTAGCTCTATTTATCTGATCTGGCCTTGTTTATTAACCTAAACACCAGGTTCAAAAGCGGCCAATCAATTCACACGTTACAATTTAGTGCTGGGCTTTTGCGAACCGAGTCTGTATGAGACAGCCGTCAGCGGTTGCTGACTCTTTTGTCCGTTTCAGATCCCGGAGTGAATGTCCACACCACACACTAAAGTACAGGCGATCAGCACTCTGTGTTGAAATCCCAAGGGTTTGAGGCCGAGCAAATAAATACTTGTCACGTCTAACTCCTACATCGGTTGGACAATAAGGGCATTGGTGGAAAGGGTCAGAAACAGTTACACGATCAACGTTAAACTCCCAAACACCCACCTATCGGACCCTCTCTCTCTCTCTCTCTCTCTCTCTCTCTGTGCGTCTGTTATCTCACCTGAAACACACAGGAGGTAGGAATAAGTGTTTGTATCAGCTGCTATTATTTCATCCCTGAAAAATAAACTCTCTCTCTCTCTCTCTCTCTCTCTCTCTCTCTCTCTCCATCCATCCATCTCTCTCTCTCTCTCTCTCTCTCTCTCTATCTCTCTCTCTCTCTCTCTCCATCCATCCACACAACACCAACACCAACTTGTTTATTTTCGTTTTTGTTATATATTTTCTTACTTTTGGGGTTGTCATGTACATGACAAAAAGAAAACTTTGAAACTTGAGCTGTTAATATTTGTATCGGTGTCTGTGCCTGCGTCTGTGTCTGTATTTTTGTTCTAACCTTTATGTCCGGAAATCAGTATTGATTTTAGAAGCCAAGCAAGTAAAAGACAGCATACCCAAATGTCGCCCGGATCAAGCCGTACTTTTCCACCTTCATACGCCAAAGACACCAAATGAAATCAATTCTCCGCTTTGTTTTTTTTTTTTTTTTTAAAAAGGTCTGAAGGCCTGAAACGCACTGTTCCAGGATTCCTCTGAAAAAGCATTCTTCGCTTTGTTGGTGGCTGTTTTTTGAGGATTTCTCAATTATGTTCCATGGTTCTTTGTGAGTATTTGTTTTGTTTTTTTGGGTTTGTTTGTTTTTTTGGGTGAAGATTATCCACAATATGAATGCATTGCCCCTAGGGTATAGAGACGGCAATTAAACAAAGAAACGATTTTTTGTTTGTTTGTTTAAAGACGCAGCGTATTAACGACGTCCCTTTTTTTCCTGCGTATAGATTTTCTTTTAATCAGTTAGATCCGATATTGTGGTTTTCTTTCCGATGTGTAGCGAATTAGCCTTTGTTGCTTGCGCGGCGTTAAGCCCTAACTAACTAACTAACTAACTAACCGATGTGTAGCCTACATTCAGACGACCTTACTCGGAGACTGCTTGGCTTCGCAGTAGTGTTGGAACAGTTGTGCATGTGACTGCTCATGTATGCTCACAACAGTCTGTCCTAATCATCACGCACACAGCTCGCGTCAGCTGTGACGTCACCACCATCAGATTCTAGTCTCAGCCACAGTTTTGAAAATTGACGGAAAAGCGTCATGTATCTCCCGCCGTCCATTTCCATGTCTTTGGCAATACAGATATCTAAGCTGCTATGAAATCTGTTCACAACACGCTAAAGATGCACAACTAAACTGACGATAATCAAGCTAGGCTCACGTTTCCCGGGAACTTCTTTGCGGATATGATCAATAGTGCTTCGGTTCCAGTTCGGTTGCTTCGCGTGTTTCGCGCGGCAGAGTTGGTTTTGGCTGCTTAGGCCCGATGCACACGAGCGTCAGCGTCAGCACCATGAAGCAAGCAGCAAAGGCTGTCTCGCATCATACGCCTCGCGTGAGCGCGTGGTGTGCGCCGTTTGCATGCACACTTGGCTTCGGCGTCATTCGCCTGCACGGCCTGTTCGCTGAGCCCACACTGCACGCGCTGACCCACACTGCTTTCTGATTGGCTGAAACCAAGTCTGCAGCGCGGCGTCAGCAGCAGAAATAGGACATGTTCTATACGCGGCGTCAAAGGATTCCGCCGCCTGGCATCATTGATGCCGTTGCCTGTCGCCAGGCGCCGATGTCATGCACACGTGGCGGCGCCTTGAAACTGTCGCCGGGAGTCAGATCCGCCGCTCGGCATCATGACGCTGACGCTCGTGTGCATCGGGCCTTACGAGTCATGCTCGCAGTGCACTGATGGGAGACGGGTCGACCTACTTGCAGGTGGTGATCATCAGCTGTGGCAGAGATGAGATGAGACGCGAAATCGGCGCGTGCAGTTTGAATTATACGTGGAGCTCTACTGAACGCTGTTTCCCAAGTCGCTCTCCCAATGATTGACAGCAAGTCTGTCACGGACACCTTGCTTTCGCTTCGCCTTTCGTCTTCTGTTGGCTCAGTTCCAGCCTTTTAGATACTGTAACTGTGCAGGTGACTAAGTGGTGTGATACTGGAGAGCTGAATGGTAGAGCGTTGGACTTTCAATGCTCGGGTCGCGAGTTCAAATCCCGGCTGGGGCCAAATATTTGTGCTGGCCATTTTTCGCGTTGCCGCGTCTTTGATATCACCCGTACTTCTTCCCAAACACAAACACACACACACACACACACCCACACACACACACACACCCACACACACACACACACACACACACACACACACACAGAGCACCTAAACAGCTGACAAGGATCTGTGAACCGAAATATATTGAAATATGAGCGTTTTAATTAGTTAGATCCGATATTGCGGTTTTCTTTCGGCCAACATTTTTTTTTTTTTTTTTTTTTTGGGGGGGGGGGGGTGGATTAGACCAAGGGGGTGGGAGTGGGTTGGTGTTTGGGAGGTTAGCGTCCGCATACGGGTGATATCAATGACGGGGCAACTTGAAAAAGTCCAGCACAAATATTTGGCCCCAGTCGGGATTCGAACTCACGACCCTAGCATTGCAAGTCCAACGCTTTACCATTCGGCCACCCCGGCTCCCCTATTAGACCAAAGGCATTCACTGAGTAAAAGTAAACAAGTGCCAGGAATACGAACAAAGACTTAAATGGACCTAGCGAGTAATTAGCATCGATTATCAAACATGAGACCATCTATCAAAGCACGCGTTTTCAAAACGCCGCCACATCAGCGCTGGTCAGAGCAGGCAGCACATTAAACTGTCCATCGATCAAGCAAAATAATATGCTGCACGCTAGAGATGACAAATTCAGAAGGAAAGGAGAGAAGAACTTCTGCATTTTTCATTCCTTAGCGCCTAATGCACAGGCCTGCACGGCCATCTAGACTATGTTTCCTATGTGGTGTTCAATTCATTGCCGTGAAAAAAGCACACAAATACTTTGGAAAGCGGAGAATGCGGCCCTGTCACATGGACCTCCATAGCTTCATCATACCATCATCCTCATCCTCATCATCATGTATACATTTTTTTTTTTAATCCAGCTTCCGAGCTCTCCCTCGATTCCAACCATGATTTTGGAGAAACATCACTGAAGCTGGAGAGCTGAAGAGTTGCGGCAAAAAAAAAAAAGCTTTCGGTCATAGAATTTGGCATTTCATTTCCAGCACTGCGTCTACAGTGTGGGTGCATGTCGATTGTCCCACGTGTCAATGGGTCCACGTGTCGATAGTTCTCTGTGTCTACAATGTTTGCCTTCGTTCGCGCAGAAAATGGGAGCTATTAGTGAGACTTAGCGCGCCTTCCTCACTGAGGAGAGTATGCAAATTCAGCCTCTGACGTCATCACAGCGCACTACCCGGGGTTTCGTAGTGGCCACCCGTTTAGTTACTTACTTACTTAGGCCCTTGGCTCCACGTGGAGCATAGGCCATCGACAACCCTTCGCCATCGCACTCTGTTCTGGGCTATTCTTGCCACTCCAGTCCAGTTGGTCCCCTGCTTATATAACTCTGCCTCAGTGTCCCGCCTCCAGCTGTTGCGAGGCCGGCCTCTCTTCCTTTTCCCCTGTGGGTTCCATGTCAGGGCTTGGCGTGTGGTGCTGGATGCTGGCTTCCTGAGGGTGTGTCCAATCCAGCCCCACTTCCTCCGCAGGATCTGCTTGGCCGCTGGTTCCTGCCCTGCTCGCTCCCACAGCTCTTCGTTCCGGATCTTCTCTGGCCATCGGATGTTGAAGATGCGCCTCAGACAGGTGTTGAGAAATGTCTGGATCTTCTGCTGCATCGTCTTCGTTGTCCTCCATGTTTCGCATCCGTAGAGCAGAACTGACTTCACGTTGGAGTTGAAGATGCGAAGTTTGGTTCTTATGCTGACAACTTTGGATGCCCAGATGTTCTTCAGCATGACCATTGCTGCTCTTGCCTTGCCGATTCTGGCTGTGACGTCTCGGTCTGTGCCTCCCTGTCCATCAACCACACTTCCCAGGTAGACAAAGGACTCTACCTCCCTGATGGACTCTCCACCGACTGTGACTGGTGTGTTGGCAGTGGTGTTGATCTTCATCAGCTCGGTTTTCTTCCTGTTGATCTTGAGCCCTGTTCCGGCTGATGTGGCTTCCAGGCATGTAGTCTTGTCCTGCATCTGGCTGTGGCTGTGAGACAGGAGCGCCAGGTCGTCCGCAAAGTCGAGGTCATCCAGCTGCGTCCAGAGTGTCCACTGTATCCCGTTTTTCCTGCCTGTTGTGGTGGTCTTCATGATCCAGTCGATGACCAGGAGGAAGAGGAACGGGGACAACAGGCATCCCTGGCGGACTCCGGTCTTCACCTCAAAGCTTTCTGACAACTGGCCGGCATGGGCAATCCTGCAGCTCATGTCTTTGTAGGTGCACTGAATCAGGGAGATGATCTTCCCGGGAACTCCATAGTGCCTTAGCAGCTTCCACAGCGCCTCTCTGTCTACACTGTCGAAGGCCTTCTCATAGTCTATGAAGTTGATGTAGAGGGGGGAGTTCCACTCCAGTGACTGCTCAACGATGATGCGTAGGCTGGCGATCTGGTCAGCGCAGGACCTGTTCCTGCGAAAGCCCGCCTGCTGGTCTCGGAGCATAGGGTCGACTGCCTCCCTCATCCTCTCCAGTAGAATTCTGTTGAGAACCTTGCCTGGCACTGACAGGAGCATGATCCCTCGGTAGTTGCTGCAGTCCCTGAGGTCCCCTTTCTTTGGCAGCTTGATGACGATCCCTTCTTTCCACTGGGCTGGCACCTCTTCCTTCTCCCAGATCTTGCTGAATAGGCTGTGCAGCATGTTGACGGCTGTCTCTGTGTCTGCTTTGATGGCTTCTGCTGGTATCTCGTCCGGCCCTGCAGCTTTCCCATTTCTCAGTGTCATGATGGCTTTCCTGATCTCCGCCTTAGAGGGCTTGTCGCAGTTGATGGGTAGTTCTGTCTCAGCTGGCGGGATGTCTGGTGGTGTTTCAGGGATGGGGCGATTTAACAGCTCCCTGAAGTGTTCTGCCCATCGCTTCAGCTGTTCCTCAGTTGTTGTCAGTGGGTGCCCGTTCTTGTCCTTCACTGGTTTGTCTGTCTGCTGAAATTTGCCCGCGAGCTTCTTGGTCACCTGGTACAGGTCTTTTAGGTTCCCTTGTCCAGCTGCTTCCTCTGCTTGATTGGCCAGGTCGTCGATGTAGTCCCTCTTGTCCTTTCTGGTGCTCCTCTTCACTTCTCTGTCAGCTGCTGTGTATTCTTCCTGTGCCTTTGCCTTAGCTCTTCTTGTTCGGCTCGTGTTCAGTGCAGTTTTCTTCTTTTTCCTAACTTCCAGCTTCTGGATGGTATCAGCAGAGATCCATTCCTTGTGTTGGGTCTTTCTCTTGCCAAGGACCTCTTCGCATGTGTCGTGCCAGAGTTTCTTGCTGTGTTCCCACTGTGTCTCGATATCCATTCCACTGTCTTCTATCAGGTCTTGCAGTGGCTGGAACCTGTTGGAAAGGCTGATCCGGAATGCTGCTTGTGTCTCTGTGTTCCTGAGTAGGCCAACGTTGTACCTGGTCCGTGTGTTGTTGGCGTTGGTGTGTCTCTTAAGCCGAAGTCTCAGTGTTGTTGCAAGAAGGTGGTGGTCTGATGATACATCGGCACCCCTCATCACGCGCACATCTCGCCACGATCTCCTGAACTTCCGGCTGATGCAGATGTGATCAATCTGGTTCTCCGTGACATGGTCCGGCGATCTCCATGTGGCCTTGTGGATGCGCTTGTGTGGGAAGATGCTGCCTCCTATCACTAGCTGGTTCAGGGCACAAAAGTCTGCAAAGCGCTCGCCATTTTCGTTCATCTGTCCCAGTCCGTGTGTTCCCATGGTGTTCTCATAGCCTGTGTTGTCTGATCCAATCTTGGCGTTGAAGTCTCCCATAAGTATGGTCATGTCCTTGGCTCCTCCTCTATCTATCACTGTCTGCAGTTGTTGGTAGAAGTCATCTTTTTTCTCCTCTTCCGCATCATTGGTGGGAGCGTAGCACTGGATGATGTTTAGCTTGATGTCTTTCTTCTTGGTGATGAATTTGGCTGTGATGATGCGGGAGTTGACAGGTTCCCAGCCGATGAGTGCCCGCTGTGCCTCCGGTGCCAGCATCAGGGCCACGCCCTCAGTGTGGGGGGCTCCATCCTCTGTGTGTCCCGAGTACAGCAATTGCTCTCCCGATGGAAATCTCGGCTGTCCTGTCTGTAGCCACCTTGTCTCACTCAGTCCCAGTACTCCTATCTTGTAGTTCTTCATCTCTCTTGCTACTTGTGTGGTCCTTCCTACTTCATACATAGTCCTGATGTTCCATGTGGCTACTCTCGTCGTTGTCCTGGGTGTTAGACGGGGGGTCGGCCTTGCAGCTTCCTTTCGGCTTTCACTGCAATGCGTCATAGGTCTCCGGGATGGAGACCCTTCCTTGCCCAGGTGAATGTTTTGGTTTGTTGCTGTCGATGCTTCTGTAACGTTATGTTTTTTACAGGTAGGGCTGTTAACCCTACGCAAACCCGTTTAGCCTCTTGGAGAGGTGGTCCACATTCGTCTGACCTCTACCCTTCGACCTGTCCAGCTTGGGTGACCCTGCCAGGAGCACGTGCTCCCGCTGGCGTAGCTCTCTGGGTCATTGAGGTACACAAGCCACTACCCCACGACAAGGGTTGGACCATGTAGGGCCACCCGTTTAGTGTGCCACCGAATTTCGCAGAGTAAGGAGACAAGGGAGACAACTCCAGTCAGGATGCGAGTCTCTCATCAGACGAAAGCCAGCGTGGTTACTTGTCAACACAAGCCGTTCACTGATTACATTAATCTGGCTTCGCTGAACACAAAATGTACTCACATCGCATTTTTAATGAAATCGATCCCCTATTCTTGTAGTCTTTGACCTCTCTAGGATTTAACCGATTGGTAAAATGTTTTCAAAAATCTCAAGCGAGGCGCACCTTTGTGGCCGCCATATTGGATTTGGCAGGCAGGACAGCGCTCGTGGGGTGTCCCAGTAAAATCGAAAAATAAAATATTTAGGATCTTCTCCACCCACTGCTGACTGCGAATTTCATAAAATGAAACATCAGTAGACCTATAAGTAATGCGCAAACAACACATTCTACAAGTTTGAGTACATAAAAAGACGTACGAAAATGGCTTCGTAGAATGAGCGATTCTCACGAAGTTCGCAGAGGGAAAATGGTTTCGGAGAGGAAGCCTCTGGCGGGTGACCCCAAAGCACGCAGGATGTGATGACGTCAGAGGCTGAATTTGCATACTCTCCTCAGTCAGGAAGGCGCGCTAAGTCTCTCTAATAGAGAACTTTGGATGTGGAAAGACTGTATTCGATATTGTTTTAGTACCTCTGTACGTGCGTGCGTGCATGCGTGCGTGCTTGCAAGCGTGCGTGTGTACTGACGTTGAACTTTTAACAGTTTTATCTAGATGTCCTCGTTTGCTGCCTTGTAAATGTCCGTATAAAAAGCATGGCTACTTTCTTCTTTCGTTTTTCCATTCCCATCCTGTATTTATTTTGTCACTTCCTGTTTTCTTCAGTCAATCAGGACTCTGACTAAGCGAGATGAAAGAGCCCGAGGGCAGACAGAGGACCCTGACACACAAAAAGAAAATCATACACGCAAAGCAACAATTTGGATTTTGGTGGAATTCTACGGGAGTTTTTGTGAAGAATGTAACAAAATGAAAAGTGGTGCAATCTGATCACGTCTAAACTTCCAGATTTTCTCATTTTCTGATATTTATGGTATGGTGTAAGTATAGGACTGTAGAAACAAACTAAACTGATCCCGACAAAAAACAAACAAGCAAACAAACAAAAACAAAACAAAAAACAAACTACTTTCTCGGATACACCACTCTAGGAGAAAAGCCGTTTGCGATATATATATTGGCAGTCGATAGTCGATTCGGGTAGACATTTTACTTACCCTTGAAAGTAGACTGTATAAGCTTTCTCAAGGCCCATGTCACACCGGAGTGTGCTTGTTGTTGATTGTTTTGTTTTGTTTTATGTGTGGCAGGGTTTTGTTGTTGGTGGTGGTGGTGGTGGTGGTGGTATTTTGTTTGTTTGTTTTTTGTCCGAGCAAATGGCGAACACAACCAAACACGGCGTTTCTCCGTGTTTCTCGTGTGACATACGACCACAACACCCTTCTCTCTAATTTGTCCGATTCACCCATCATGTCAAATCTGCCATTTATCAACAGATCAAACATGCCTCTTGTTACCAAAACTCACAAATCAAATTACGGTTGGCCTGGCAAAGCGTCCTGTCTGCACGCGTTCTTTAAGATCAGACAGGTTACGTCAACCTGGATGCTCGTAGTTCTCGTAGTTCGTAGCTCGTAGTTCTGAGAAGTAGGAATGACCAGGCATGACAGCTGAGGTCTTTCCAGCGCCCGTAAACTGTGAAATCAATGAGCCTAACATTATTGTAGGGACACGACAGGCGAGCGGGCTTCTTCATCTGGCCATGCTTGTGTACCCAGTGATTTGTCTGTTGTTGTGCGTTTGCTTGTGTGTGTGTGTGTGTGTGTGTGTGTGTGTGTGTGTGTGTGTGTGTGTGTGTGTGTGTGTTCTTGTTGTTGTTGTTGTTGTTTGTATTTTTTGTTTTTGTTGGGGGGTGTTTGTTTTGTTTGTTTGTTTGCTTGTTTTTGGTTTTGTTGTTGCTGTCGTTGTTGTTGTTGTTGTTGTTGTTGTGTTTTGTCTTTGTTTTTGTTTTTTGGGTTGTTGTTTTGTTTTTGGGGTTTTTGTTTGTTTGTTTGTTTGTTTGTTTGTTGTTGTTGGGTTTGTTTGTTTTTTGTTTGTTTGTTTGTTTGTTGTTTTTTTTTTTGGGGGGGGGGGGTCTTCTTCTTTTCTTTTGTTTTGTTTTGGGTTTTTTGTTGTTGTTGTTGTTGGGGGGGAGTATTTGGTGGTATTATTGTTTAGGTTTGTTGTTATTGTTGTTTTTAATTTGTTTGTTTTTTTCGGGGGGGGGGGGGGGGTTGGTTGTTGTTCATGGGAGGGAGGGGGTGGGGGCGGAACACAGGACCGACAACCTAGAGCTCATGAGCCTGACAAATCTGTTGTTTGTTTGTTTGTTTGTTTGTTTGTTTGTTTGTTTGTTTGTTCGTTCGTTTTTTTTGTTGTTTTTTTTTTCTTGTTTGTTTGTTTTTTTACCCCGGATTGCGTAGCATGGAAATCCTGCCTTCTATTCTGTCTTTCAGATTTAACGATCTTGCGTCTCTTCCGCCTTATCCCTCCGGCGTTTGTGAGGAGTATTAATGAGCTTACGTAACTCCTCTTATCATCCTCATGGCGGCTGCCTGAACCCACAGCAGGAACCGGTTGTAGCATGGCTTGCCCCACTTGTGTCATATATCGTTACTAACAAGCTTACGGCTGTTCTGATGACTGCGATTCTCTCTCTCTCTCTCTCTCTCCAGCGTGAGAAGATGAAATAAAGGTCAAATTTCCATAGGATAGTGCTTCAAGAAATGGCACATTCATCTTCACTTGTCGAAAAAGTCTGTTGACAGTCGTACCCGACTGTTGGGCTCAGCTCGCGGCGCTTCGAGCCGATTCCAGAAATTGGGTAAAGTGCCTATAATACAGTACTCACTCATTATTTTTTTATTTTATTTTATTTTATTTTATTTTGTTTTATTTATTTTATTTTTTGCTGCCGCAACTCTTTTGCCTGTTCTAGTGGTGTTCCTCCCAGGTCATAGGTAGAATCCGCGGAGGGCTCGGATTATGCATGATGATGGAGATGAGGATGATGGTAAGATGATGCTATGGAGGTCCGTGTGGTTTGGGACTGCGGGACAGGGCCGCACGCTTCCTGTCATGAAATTCCGGCATTAATCATGCCCGGGAACTACGGCACCTGCGGTGCCGGCCATGTAATCGTCCACATCATAAGACGTGTCATACCAAGGGAAGCACCCCCAAAGTCGCACCCGTGAAGTGGGTGAAGCTCGGCTGTGTGGCAACAGCCTCCCCATTGGGCCCATAGCACACCCGCTCTGGGTAGGAGCCGACCTAGGTAGGAAAAATCCCGATTGCCTCGGCTGGGACTCGAACCCGGGTCTCCCGGTCCATGGTCCGAAGTGCTAACCACTACACTATGGGGGCCGATATTATTATTATCATTATTATTCAAAGAGAACCTGATCGTGTTCCAAATCTATGGTGTCCTTTTGCCAAACGATAGGTACCGGTTTAGATACGCTGTTTCCTTGTTTACTAGGTTTCTCAATATTCAAGAATCGAGATGTCAGACTGTGAATTGTCCTTAATTGTAATATGTATATATGCTTGATATGGTTTAGCAACCTCCACGTCCTCAGTCTGTTAGAAAACATGGGTGTATTTAGGAATTTCACGTCTTTTTCCACCGCATACAGCTGATAGCAAAGACGGGGCAACGCAGGATCCATATGAATAAGGACGTATATCTGACTGGGATAATATAAGCTCAGATTTCGCCTGCACAAATATTTGGCCCCAGCCGGAAATCGAACTCACGACCCGAGCACAGAAAGTCCAACGTTCTACCAGTCGGCTATCCCGGCTCCCCTAGTCTGTTAGGAAAGGGGGGAAGAGGGGATGGGGGCGGGGTGGGGGGGGGGGGTAACGTCCTTTTCCGCCACGTATTGGTGATGCCAAAGACGGGGCAACGAGAAAAAGGCCAGCACAAATATTTGACCCCAACCGGGCTGTTAGTAAGAATTTATACTATTCGCATGTTTAGGGTATGTATGAGTGTGCTGTTTGCATGCCTCCATATATCCAGTTTTTACAAGTATTTGCGCTTGGTTTATCGTTGCCTTCATGGTTAAATAATGTGCATTGCCTTGCTTTGTTCAACGTTTACGGTGTGCCTGGCTTTACTTTGCGCATGCGCTGGCCGCGAATTAGGCTTTGTTGCTTGCGCGGCGTTAAACCCTAAACAACTAACTAACCTAACTAACTTGCGCATGCGCCTGAATGACTAATGACTCGATGCTTTGTTTTGCTTGGCGTACAGCGCTTTGACTACCATTGAACATTATCTATGTCTGTGATGTCTGTGATTTATGGCTCTATTTGAATGCCGTGTTTGTTCACGTATGTTCAGGTTTTTAGTACATGCATGACTGTTTTGTCTTTGCTTCTGTATTTGTACGTGTTTGCATAGACAAAAACAGAATTTTAAACATATTCGAGATATGTATGCCTATAGCCCTTTTTGCGTATGGAAGAATACCAGCAGTAGTCGTAAGAAAACACAATACTCAGAATACAACAGCATAATGTATAGAGAACAACGGTCGACAAATCCAGCTGTGGTACAAAACAACATTGATATCATGGGAGTATGCATACAAAGATAACACACGCTAAGCAGACAAATGAGGTGCGAAACCAGCCAATCAAAGCAGGCGCTGAAGGACAAATGCAAGAAAACAACCAAAGCACAGGAGTCGTTTGGCTGGTGAGTGCTCCAGATCCCGCAAACCACTCTATCTGAATGGTTAACGGTGGTACGAGCGATATGTGTTGGTCGAGAAGAAGGGAGGGATTTTGGTTAAAATGAATAAATAAATTAAATGTTGTGAGGTCTGGTAGTTTTGTTAATCAACGACTTGGTAGTAACACCAAACCGTGGTGTGTGTGTGTGTGTGTGTGTGTGTGTGTGTGTGTGTGTGTGTGTGTGTGTGTGTGTGTGTGTGTGTGTGTGTCCGCGATAGTCTCAGGAAATCTCAGTACGCGACCATTAAAAGTCTTCCGAGCTTTGTCGATTATTCTGTCGCCAGCCACATTACGGTTGAGTCTCTGTAGTATTCCTTCATAGAGAGACATCTCTACAGTATCCTCCCTGGAGACATTTGGACCAGTGTGCAATTTCGGATCCTTCTCTCTCTCTCTCTCTCTCTCTCTCCGGCTCTCTCTCTCTCTCTCTCTCTTTCACACACACACACACACACACACACACATACACACACACACAGCACGTTCCTTGAACCAGTTTTGCAACTTAACTTTTTTTCTTCGGAGGGGAGTGGGGGAGGGAGGCAGGAGGGTGGGGGGCTTGAGGAGGGTGGTATCCTTGGAGAGTTAACTGCGTGATCTCCACACGAGCTCCACTCTGTATACAATTACTGATTGTGTGTTTCCATGGGAGCGTGGATGGGTGTTTAGGAATTTAACGTCCTTGTCCACGACGTAAGGGTGATATCAAAGACGGGTGTTTCCATAGGAACGAGACTGTAGTGAAAATGTAGAAGTCGTCTGTGACTTTTTGGCGCAAGTACTTTTGTAGAGAGTGTGTCATGGGAGCACTTACTTCTTATAATAATTATGCTAATTTCTTACAACAAATGGTTTCAGGAAAATCTTGGCTGTATAGAAGTAGCCCATTTTCTCTCCTTAGAAGCATGCCATAAGATGCGCAACTGCCAAATTGCCACAGACAAGTAACTCCTCTTATCATCCTTACGGCGGATGTCTGAGCCCTGAGAAGGAATCAGTTGTAGTGTGACTTGCTTTCACATGAGTCATAGCGTTACTAACAAGGTTATGGCCGTTCTGTTGAAGGCGATTTGCTTTTTCTCCAGCGTTAGAAGATCAAAAAAAAAAACAAAAAAAAAAACCAAGTTTGGTACAGACGCTGTATTAATGACTGCGTCAGTGAGTTCTGCAAACACTATCTTACAGCTCTCTTGTCTTTGATTTTTCCTTTGAAAATGACGTGTCGAATGCCAGGAATGTGTTGCCCCATGAAACCGATCTGTACCCAGGTAGTATTATCGATCCGTATACGCACTGTTTTTGCTCATATCTCAGCAGTGACGAAGCAAGGTAGGTGATGAATTTGCACATGTTATATTCAATTCCTACAAAACGTTTGGCGGTATGCACCAGTGGCCTCACTAAAAAAAATCGGCAAATAAAAGCGACATAAAAGGGACAGAAACCACTTAACTTTGACAAAGGACGGCACAGGTCGACGTTTCGGCTTTCGCCTTCTTCAGGACATAAACAAATGGGACATAACTTCAACAAACAAACAAAAGGTAACTCTGCGGACGTACTGACATACACGGCTTGAAAAAAAAAAAAAAAAAAAACGGTGGGCGAGAAAAGGACCAGAAAAAATAGTAAAAATATCACAACACCCATCCTTTGGTGACAAAAGACCATGGACTGTGTGTGAAAAAAAAAATTTGTTGGGCAGAAAAGAACAAAAAAGAATAGTGAAAATTAGCAATCACAACACCCATCCTTTGGATGGATGTCTGCATGGATTTAATTTTGGCTCAGTGGGAGTGCTGCAATTTGATTATAGTCATGTTTGCTGCAATGTGGTCTATAGTCATGTTTGCTGCAATGTGGTCTATAGTCATGTTTGCTGCAGTGTGGTCTATAGTCATGTTTGCTGCAGTGTGGTCTATAGTCATGTTTGCTGCAATGTGGTCTATAGTCATGTTTGCTGCAGTGTGGTCTATAGTCATGTTTGCTGCAATGTGGTCTAAAATCTAAAAACCTACCTGTTTTCATCTCAAAGCACCGTCTAACCTGCCTCCGTCTTTCTCCATCTCCTTATTAAGTACCATACATGCAGTTGCCCTGGCCCTGAACCTTGACTTTTATCTGTACCTTTTCCTGTACTTTTAGCGCTTAGAACTGCCTTATAAGTATATTACAGCGCAATATAAATAATTAAATAATAATAATAATAATTATTATTATTATTATTATTATTATTATGGGCCGTTCAGGAACCCTTAATCTTCCGACGTTTTTGTATTGGTTTAAACAGATTTATTTTGTTGCACTGGAGAAAGTACAGAAAAACAGTTTGAGCATTAACAAGACGTACTTATGACATGCTCAATAAAAAATTCAATTCAAGCAACCTTTGCAACGGTGGTTCACGGTGGCTTTTGTATTAAAGACCATAACCGAAAAAGAGTCAAAAACGTGAGACACTCGTGCGCAGTACATAATGTTTTAATGGTATCAGGCTTTTCAATTTTTTTTTGTGTGTTGTTGTTGTTGTTTTTTTGTTTTTTTTTTGTTTTTATTTGCTGCCCCAACTCTTTGCCAGCTCCAGTGGTGTTCCTCCCAGGTCATGGGTGGAACCCACGGAGGACTCGGAAGCTGGGACAATTTTTATTATGCATGATGATGGAGATGAGGATGATAGTAAGATGATGCTATGGAGGTCCATGTGGTTTGGGACTGCAGGACAGGGCCGCATTCCACACTTCCTGTCATAAATATCCCGGCATTAACCAGGCCCGGGAACTACGGCACCTGCGGTGCCGGCCGTGTAATCATCCACATCATAAGACGTGTCATACTAAGGGAAGCACCCCCAAAGTCGCACCCGTGATGTGGGTAAATCTCGGCTGTGTGGCAACAGCCTCCCCATCGGGCCCATAGCACACCCGCTGTGGGTAGGAGCCGACCTAGGTAGGAAAAATCCCGCTTGCCTCGGCTGGGATTCGAACCCGGGTCTCCCTGTCCATGATCCAAAGTGCTAACCACTACACTACGGGGGCCGGTGCTTTTCAATTGTTTAATCTTACTTTATTTAACCCTTAAGGACAGTTGCAATAGGCCACTGGGAGGACATAAGACTAAGCGATAAAGTAACATTAATAAACTCAACATAATATTATAGTACTAATTAAAGATCTAATTAAAATTCTAACTCATATCTTGTCACATCACAATATCATATGATTAGATCACATGTCATATCACATATCATATCACACATATTATATCATCTCATACCTTGCATGCATCACATACAACACTAGTTCACGGGCGGCTTTGAATATCTGGCACGTAATATCATCACCGTAGGCGTAGGCGTAAAATATGTCAGAATCAAACAGATCTACTTCGCTTCTTGGCCTCCACATGAACTTTCCATGAACACGTACACACAATCCGAACGGCAAAACATGTATCTCTGAGGCTTCTACTTGCCAAGACTGCAAAGAAAAACAGTCTGTATATGTCAAAGACTAAATGGGTTACACCTAATTTCCTGTCACATGCGACTCCCCCCGCTGAGGAGAGAAAGGAGAACGTGTCAACTGTCAGTATACCGGTTGTTGCCTGTGGAAACGCAGCATCTGGATTAATCTGGACGCTCCGTCGCTACATGCTAGCTCAGGTAGTTATACTATTTTGCACACACATGGAGCGGTCACTCACCTGAAGCAGCATAATTATATACTACTAAAAAAAAATTCAAGGAACACCCAGGAATTTCACATAACCTGAGACGGTGAAGGAGGCAGTCAGCACCACCGCATTCCGGAAGCGCCTGAAGACTCATCTCTTCAGAGCTTCACCCCAGAGATCATCTGCGCTTTTTCCCACACTATCTTTCTTTTCAAAACCTCTCCCTAAGCGCAGTTATCACTCAGTTAGGGTGGAGCCGTGGGCTATACCAAGTACGTTTTTGATGAAATTTTCCACATCAAATAATCGTCGACAGATGACAAACTTTGACCTTGCAAACCCTTCATACCCTGTTTCGTGTTGATCTCTGTAGCGCATATGTCTGTATCATCATCATCATCATCATCAGTATAAATTATTTTTAGAATAAAAGACCGAGATTTATTGACCTGATCTTAACATTCATTCTTGCTTCATTCAGGGGCGGTCGGTGGTCTAGTGGTTAAGAGAGTTGTCACCAATGCGAGAGGTCAGGAGTTCGAGTCCCACTCGAGACAAAGAATCTTTCCTTCTCGTTTGTGGCACCGTTCATTCGGGTCGATCGTCGGGGATTCTCTCCGGGTACTCCGGCTTCCTCCCCCTCTGCTTTGGAAATGTTCAGCCCACCAAATTTGGAAAATAAATGCAATTCTAAATTCCGAAATTTAAATAGCTGAGCTGACCCTTCGCACCACGTGATTGTAATGTGTTTATGTCCAATGTGTGAGAGAATGTGTGTGATTCACGTCAGCGAGCGTGTTGGGTTCAGTTCGCGGCGCTTTGAGCCGATTCATGAAACTGGGTAAAGCGCCTATACAATTATTATTATTATTATTGTACGCGTTTACACCAGTTTTCACATCAGTGGACACAATGGAAAAGCGCACGTACCTGACAAAGAGGGGACCAATCACGAACCGTGCAATCTTTCACTTGTGAATTTTGAAACGGGGAGTACCCTACTTCACCGGAACCTGGCGTTTTTGATGAAATTTCCACATCAAATAATCGTCGACAGATGAGCAAACTTTGACCTTGCAAACCCTTAATACCCTGTTTCGTGTTGAATCTCTGTAGCGCATATTTTTCTTAAGTGTGCTTTCAATTATTTTGAGTGGTATACTACAGTACATAAGAGACGCAAGAAGTTCATTATGTTAGGTCGTTTGGGCAAAGGAAATTGCTTCTGTGGGGGGAGGGGAGAGTAGGTGGGGAGGTGGGTTGAGAGAGGCAGCTTTCTGTAAGGTGTGTTTGGGTCTGTCGTGCACTTTACACAGCTTATCTCTATTTTTAGCCATGGCTTGATGTGGGTATTCATTTCCTCGGGTCAATTTCCAATCGGCAGTGCAGACAGTTCAGCTCTATTAAGTTTCTGGGGTTGTGTGTGTGTGTGTGTGTGTGTGTGTGTGTGTGTGTGTGTGTGTGTGTGTGTGTGCGTGCGTGCGTGCGTGCGTGCGTGTGTGTGTGTGTGTGTGTGTGTGTGTGTGTGTGTGTGTGTGTGTGTGTGTGTGTGCTGCCCCAACTTTTTGCCAGCTCCAGTGGTGTTCCTCCCAGATCATGGGTGGAACCCACGGAGGACTCGGAAGCTGGGACAATTTTTATTATGCATGATGATGGAGATGAGGATGATGGTAAGATAATGCTATGGAGGTCCGTGTGGTTTGGGACTGCGGGACAGGGCCGCATTCCACGCTTCCTGTCATAACTTTACCGGCATTAACCAGGCCCGGGAACTGCGGCACCTGCGGTGCCGGCCGTGTGATCATCCACATCATAAGACGTGTCATACTAAGGGAAGCCCCCCCCCCCCAAAGCCGCACCCGTGAAGTGGGTGAAACTCGGCTGTGTGGCAACAGCCTCCCCGTTGGGCCCATAGCACAACTGCGCTTGCCTCGGCTGTCACTCGAGGGTGGGTGGGTGTGTGGGGGTTTCACGTCCTTTTCCACCACATAGGGTGATATCAAAGACGGGACAACGATGAAAAAGCCAGCACAAATATTTGGCCCCAGCCGGGATCGAACTCGCGACCCGAGCATTAGAAGTCCAACGCTCTACCATTCGACCACCCCGGCTTCCCGGCTGTGACTCGAACCCGGATCTCCCGGTCCATAATCCGAAGTGCTAACCACTGCACTACGGGGGCCGGAGCTCTGTAAGTTTCTGGTGTGTGTGTGTGTGTGTGTGTGTGTGTGTGTGTGTGTGTGTGTGTGTGTGTGTGTGTGTGTGTGTGTGTTATTTCTACCATCTAAGTGGATACGTGGCGTTTATTGATTTCGTGTGGCTCCTGACAAAAATAAATTACCTTCTTAACTTTGCCTGTCTGTCCAAGATCTGGCTTTTGTTTTGTTAAATGAAAAAACAAATCTTAGTGTTATTTGTAGGGATCACAATTAGGAACTGAAGTAACACACGCCATTTTGAGTGCTTGTCTTGTCTTGTCTTGTCTTGTCTTGCCATTCCTTGCCTTGCCTCCCTTGTCTTGTCTTGTCTTGTCTCGTCTCGTTTCGTCTCGTCTCGTCTCGTCTCGTCTCCTGTCATGTCATGTCATGCGATTTTTTTATTATTATTTTAAAAGAAATCCCACCATGTCATGTCATGTCATGTCGTGTCATTTCATTCCATTTCATTTTAAAAGAAATGCCACCAAATTCCTGCCCACCGGCGACTCAGACCTGCGCTTCAGAATCCGTAGCGGATTTTTTGCTTCTTCTTCTTCTTCTTCTTTTTCTTTATCTTTTCACAGCAGCATTTCAACCAGGGACAGCTGCGGCCTGTGTTTCGCCTTCACTAAACTAACGTCTTTCATGACTTACAGAGGAAACAAATTAAATTACCTCAGTCCTTCTAGGAGGATAAGCGCATCGATTACAATCTGACTGACAACCCGAGCGGACGATTCGTATTTTCTTCACTTGCCTGATTCGCGTAGACTCAATGGAGGATCTGGCGAGATTACCTTCACTCTAAAGGAGCCGCACAAGAGCCCTAACCGCCCATGAAACCGGGCTATCGATCGGCTGAGGAGGATGGCGCGCTTTTGTAAGGGATGCGCTGATTGGACAGTCTTAGAGCTGGCAATGCAAGTCTCAGGGAGGTCGCGTGTGGTCCGGCGGTACCACGTGGATCTCTCAAAGTTAGAAAAGAAAAAGAGTGTTGGGGGGGGGGGGGGGAGGCGAGTTGAGTGCAGACGGAGAGGATAACTGGAATCGTGCCTTTCGCTCTGCTGTCAGAAGTCAGATCTCCGCTTCTCTACAAAGGATTGAGTCTGTTCGCCCGTAAGATCATAAAGACCCACGTAAGGATTCTGGACTACGCAAACTGTCCTCGTTGAGAGAAGCACAGAAGGCTGACAGAAGGAGCGTCACAATCACTGTGTTGTGTGTACGCTCCGAAAACATAAATTCGTTGCGAGAAGCCCTAGCTATCCTCCTGTAGGGACTTCCTATTCTTCCTCGTGTGGGACGTCCTACGCATTTTCCTGTGGGACTCCCTATTTATCCTCCTGTGGGACCTCTTACCCATCTTCCCGTGGAGTCTCTTACCAGTCCTCCTGTGGGATTTTCTACCTATCTTCCTGTGGAACTTCCTACCCGGCCTCTTGTGGGACTTCCTGCCCATCCTCCTGTGGGACCTTCTACCCATCTTCCTGTGGAACTTACCGTTACCATCCTCCTGTGGAACTCCCAACCCAGCCATTAGTGGGACTTCCTACCCATCCTCTTTGGGGACCTCCTACCCTTCTTCCTGTGGGACCTCTGCCAAACCTGTTCTTATTCCTGAAGACACAGAAAAGCCAACCGCCGCGACCGCGCCTTACAGGCCTCTGCACTCGTGGAGTACTTGCAGCGAGCTCGCACTGTCGCCGAGTGGATATTCTATTCACAGGATACGGCGCTGCCGGCCTGGCGCTGGACAATACGCAACGCGCAAAGCGCGCGGTCAGCGGCGGTTGGCTGGCGTCGCGAGGAAAAAAATAGGACCGTGGTCTATTCACAGGCGTGGTGACGGCGTCTCTGGGCAGTGCCCCTGGCGAGGGGATTTAACTGGCTGGGAGTGCATTTTACCGCTGGTAGGCGTGCAAAATCGCCACGTGTGACAGAGCTTTAATTAAGAGAAAAGAGATGAGTCCAGTCATTGAACGTAGCCGAAAAATCACGCGCTATGCTGTGCACAGCGCGGGTTAGGGATGGATGGGTTAGGGTTGGGTGGGTGTTCAGGGTTTTAACGTCCTTTTCCACCACATAAGGGGCAACGAGGAAAAAGCCAATACATTTTTTTTTCTTCTAACCTGGATTCGAATTCACGACCCAAGCATTGGAAGTCCAAGCACGGGTTTAGGGTAGCCTGCAGGCTACTTCCGGGCTGAGGGTAGAGCTTTGGCTTCGACCGTGACATAGAGCCAATAGTTCTTGTTTCACGTGTGAAAGCTGACTCGCTTAAATGGTAATAATAATAACAGTAATAATGAATTGTACTTATAATTCTCACAAAGTGACTCAATGCGCGTACTCCCGCACTCATACCAACAAATGTGCAAACACACACACACACACACACACACACACACACACACACACACACACACACACACACACACACACACACAGAGAGAGAGAGAGAGAGAGAGCAGCTGAATCAGGAGGAGGTAAGTGGGCCTAATCGAAAGCCAGCCGGAACACATGCGTTTTCAAGTCAGACTATCTATG
This sequence comes from Batillaria attramentaria, assembly GCA_018292915.2. Lineage (NCBI taxonomy): Eukaryota > Metazoa > Mollusca > Gastropoda > Batillariidae > Batillaria > Batillaria attramentaria. The sequence goes on from JACVVK020000065.1 coordinate 1,160,666, forward strand.
TCCGACTGGTCTCTCAGGCCGGCAGGTAGTGCGTTCCAGAGTGACGGGGCAGCAAAGCTAAACGCGCGCTCACCAACTGTTTTGAGGTTTCGACGAGGAACTTTCAATAGTTTTTTTTTTTTTCTTCAGAAGAAGAAGAACGAAGAGTTATATACTATTATAAACTGTTTTGATATCTTGCAGGATCCATCAGCACTGTACCAATTTCTGAACCATGGAGTTTGACGGGATGCTGGAGCTGGACCCTGTGCTTTCAGTGGATAATGTGTCACAAGCGCCGGTGACTTTCTTCAAGAACTCCACCATCCCGCTCTTCAAACTGGTACAGGTCAGTAGTAAAACCAGGGCCCGTGTGTAATAGTCGAGGTTAGGGCTTTTAGCCCTTGGTTAGAATCTGACCTCGAACTAAACTAGCTCTAGAGTTAAATTTTCTTCTATTTTTTTTTCTTTTCTTTTTTTTAATCAAGAAGTGGGCTTATTCCAGCACAGTGCCTGAGCCGTTATAGAAAGATTTTTTCCCTTCCTTCCTTCGCTTCCTTTTTTTAAATTTAATTTTACTTTTGGGTTTCTTTTGTCCTAGTCTGGGTTAGGCCCGTAGCCGTGGGTTAAATTAACCGCGACTTTTACATACGGGCGCTGAACTATTCCATCCACATGATTGTGTGTTTGCTCAACCCATTCTAGCCGAGCTAAGACCACAGTCGTAACAGTTTGTTTTACATTTTACTTCCCTTTCCATCTTGTCTGCTGCCAAGTTTCCTTGGCAACTCCCTGGGGCGGTCGGTGGTCTAGTGGTTAAGAGACTGGTCGCCAGTGCGAAAGGTCAGGGGTTGGAGTCCCACTCGGGGCAAAGATTTTTTCCTTCTCGTATGTGGAACCGTTCATTCGGGCTGATCGTCGGGGGTTCTCTCCGGGTACTCCGGCTTCCTCCCCCTCTGCTTTGGAAATGTTCAACCCACCAAATTTGAAAAATAAATGCAATTCTAACTTCCGAAATTTAAATAGCTGGGCTGACCCTTCGCACCACGTGATTGTAATGTGTTTATGTCCAGTGTGTGAGAGAATGCGTGTGATTCACGTGAGCGTGCGTGGTGGGTTCACTTCGCGGCGCTTTGAGCCGATTCATGAAATTAGGTAAAGCGCCTATACAATAATAATTATTATTATTATTATGTCAAAGTGAAGTACAACACCTCTAAGTTAGTTACAGCTTTTGTCTTGAAGTTTTATTTATGGCGTTTTGTGAATTTTGCTGGACAGGAAAAGAAATGGAAGAAAGCAAAACAAACAAATACTGAAATAGATGTATGACGCCATTCGGTTGACATCGGTCTCCATTGACGACTGGTGATTGCTCGGCGCTGAAGGATGGAATGTCGATTATCTTGCTTTTTTCACACAAGACAAACAAATCCACATTTGTTTTGAAAGCCAGGAAAAAATTCCTGTACGCATAATGGAGTGAGTGAGTGAGTGAGTGAGTGAGTGCGTGAGTGAGTGAGTTTTTTTAGGGCTAATAAAGCCGCGCAAGAAACAAAGACTAATTCGCGCCTAACGCATAATGGAAATAACAAAACGAAAGGAAACAGGTGGTAGCTGGTATCTGGTCTTGTTGGAGCATCAGATCCGCGTAGTCTGTCGATTAATTTGTTGGCATTCACGCTCTCTCAATAGACGACTCCACTCGGCAAACCCTGAGGCTAAAACCCAGCCCCTTTACTCTGCCGAGTATTGACAAAACACAGTACGTCCATGACGTCAGTGTATGGGAAAAGGGGAGATTTCGAGATGAAAGAGATTGACGTAATGGTCTTTTTCCTCAAATGGCGTCCATGGACTGCTTTCTGTCCATATTTCGGTCATACCAAACTACACGTGCTTCCATCGTTGTAATGTTTGGCTAGACAAAAGTTTGCCAGACCATGCCATGTGTTGTGCTGTGCTCATTGTGCCGCGGGACGCGATTGGCTGAATTCTGGGGGCTTGACCCTTTTGATTGACAGGAGCGGAGTCAGTCGTCTATTGCAATTGAGTTTCTGTTCTCAATCTTGATCTGATCCTGATTGCTTTCTATTTTGACTCGATTGTCTAGTGTGGGGGTTTCGGTCAGTGTGGGAGGCGGGTCGGGTTAGCCTGACTAGATCTGCTACAGTTTCATTGCTTGTGTCGCGTAATAGCCAAACGGTTTTTGGAATTTAAAAAAAAAATCAACGCCTCCACAACGCCGGACAATTGAACCTACGTCAGCAGGTGGTACACATGCGGAAGCAAATTCCAAGTGAAACGATGCATCACGTTGTGAAGATTGCTTCATTTGTGACTAATAGCAGTTGGCTGAGTCTTTCCTTTCAGTCACTGAATTCACTGTAAGGTTTATTTCTGGTAAACGCCTCCTGCTGACCACGCTGACTTTGTCCGACGTTGTAGGCGAATGGGATGGGGGGTGGAAGGGGCGATGGAGGACGGGAGGGTGCGCGTGGGTGTTTGGAAGTTTAACACGCTTTTCCACTACGTATGGGTGATATGAAAAACGGTCCATTCCACCATGAAAAACGAGGCATCGAGAAAAAAAAAGACCAGCATAAATATTTGACCCCAGCCGGGATTCGAAGTCACGTCCCGAGCATTGAAAGTCCAACGCTCTACCATTCGGCTGTCCCGACTCCCCGCGATGGAGGAAGGGATGACGAGATGTGGATTTGGGTTGGCACCTCATTAACGATGAAAACGCCAGAACTTCTTCAGTTTCTAAGCGTGTTTTGATTTATTTTGTTTTGTATTTGTTGTTATTGTGGCTTTTGATGTTGTTGTTGTAGATGTAGTTGTTGTTGTTGTTGTGGTGGTGGTGGTGGTGGTGGTGGTGGTGGTGGGGTGTGTGTGTGTGTGTGTGTGTGTGTGTGTGTGTGTGTGTGTGTGTTGTTGTTGTTGTTGTTGTTGTTGTTGTTTTTTGTCGATCGTTCTGTGGCTGTTCATGCGTGTTTTTGTTTGCTTAATTGTTTCGGTTTCTGGCCACATCATCACCGTGTTTTGCATCATCCCCAGGCGATCAACCTGTACCTCATACCCGTGATATGCGGGGTGGGGCTGGCGGGTGGGGCCGGTTCCTTTGCCGTGCTCACCTTTACTACCTTCCGCTACCAGCCATGTTCTCACTACCTGGCCGTGCTCACCGTGTCCGACACTGGCTTCCTGGTGGCGCTGCTGATCGCATGGCTCACCACGCTCCATCCCAACCTGACTGCCGCACCTGGCTACTGTCAGGTAGGTGGGGGGTGCTGGGGGAGGGGAGTGATTTTGTGTGTGTGTGTGTGTGTGTGTGTGTGTGTGTGTGTGTGTGTGTGTGTGTGTGTGTGTGTGTGTGTGTGTGTGTGTGTTGTTGATGTTGTTTGGGGGTGGGGTGGAGTTAGTGTTTGAGTGTATGTGTGTGTGTGTGGGGGGGGGATAGAGTGTGTGTGTGTGTGAGAGAGAGAGAGAGAGAGAGTTATTTAGGGCTTAATGCCGCGCAGAGAGAGAGAGAGAGACAGGCAGACGGGAAGACAGACAGAATGGAAGTAGTTCTCTAACACAGACAACGGTCTCTCTCTCTCACACACACACACACACACACACACACACACACACACACACACACACACACACACACACACACACACACACACACACACATATCTCAGAGCCTTTATACACAACATCATAGCGTTTTAGCACATTCTATTATGAAGGAACCAATCAAAAATCCACCACACTTTTCCTTTTCCACCACGTACGGGTGATATCAAAGACGGGGCAACGATGAAAAAGCAAGCACAAATATTTGACTCCAGCGGGGATACGAACTCACGACCCGAGCATTGGAAGTCCAACGCTTTACCATTCGGCCACCCCGGCTCCCCAGAGTCAGATAGACAGACAGACAGAGACAGAGACAGAGCCTCGAGTTAATCATCCCAAGAGCTGCGCCACGACCATATCATTACCAAAAGACCTTCCCTCGTTGTGCCAGCTTTGAGTCTGGCCGAGACTAAATTTGACATAAAGCGAAAATCCCCTTTTCCCCTTCAGGCGACCTAGCTTCTGTCTCAAAACGAGAGCGTGTTCCTGTGTCTAGGCCATTCTCACATATTATTCGTCCAGTTCGACTTTCTCCTCAAGCGCTTGGAAATTGAGGTCGAAAAGTTGTCGTAATGGAAATCCCTCTGTCACTTTTTTATTTGTTTGCTGGCAGGCAGTTATCAAGGAGAATATCTGTGTCTGTGGTGATTCGGTACTCTGAGCTGCTCCGGAAATCCACCAGAAATATGAGGCAATTTCTGCGGCAGCGTATTGACCAGGATGTGTTGGATTCCCCCCCCCCCCTCCCCAGTGTTTTGCCCTTGGCTTTACAAAAAGGAATATATAGGAGATTAGGTCACTGCCTGAGAGAGTTATGCTGAGGGAGTTATGATGAGAGTGCTCATGCACAATTTGCGTAGTTGTTTTTGTTTTATCTGGTTTGGTTGCTTCTTCTCGTGTTCATCTGGTGGCGGTGGAAAGGGGCTATTTCTAGTGCAGTGTTTCATTTTCGACCTCCAAAATGTTTCCTTTCTGAGAAGGGGTTGTTGTTGTCGGTGGTCGTGGTGGTGGTGGTTTTAAGGAGTGGGAGGGGGGCGCAGGGGCTGAGGGCGGGGGGGCGGGAAGGGGAGTGGGGGGAGGGTAATTGAAGCGTGTAAAGAGTGTTGGAAAGTGGTCAAAGCAAAAAGGAGTGTACGGTGGCACGAGCGTTCACATCAATTCCGTCTTTTTCCTAAAACACCTTTCGTTCTAGCATGAAGACTGATCATTCAAGACAGGTTCTACTGTAACCACGACGGCTGTGACATGATTGCAAGGATCACTACAGCGGGTTCCAATTTAACAAAGCTGTCAACGTTTCCTGAAGGCAACAGATCTTAAAATGATCAGATTGGCTCCAAGCTGGTCCAATACGCAAAGGTCCGTCGTACTCTTAGAGCGTAGTGAAAACTCGTGTTTGCTCTGGCAGTAGTTGGGACAAGCTGCTCGCACCTTTTGCACTGAGACGGCTGATGAATTTGATTAAAATTCCCGCCCGCAGACTTTGCCTCTCTCTCTCTCTCTCTCTCTCTCTCTCTCTCTCTCTCTCGGGGAGACGGAGTGGCCGAATGGTAGAGCGCTGGACTTCTCATGCTCGGGTTGTGAGTTCGTATCCCGGCTGGGGCCAATTATTAGTGCTGGCTTTTTCATCGTTGCCCCGTCACCCGTATGTGGTGGAAAAGGACGTTAAACAGTTAAACACCCACCCACCCACCCTCTCTCTCTCTCTCTCAAGGTTTCTCTCCACGTGTGTGTGTGTGTGTGTGTGTGTGTGTGTGTGTGTGTTATTTAAATTTGTTACCTTGTACAAGAGTCCTATTAGCAACAGCAAGTTTGAAAAATTGTCTGTGTTCCTCGTCTGGATCTTCGTTCCCTTTGTGGATCTCTCAACTTCTTAAGTACTGAAAACACTGTAAAACAACTTGTTTTTGTCCGCCAAAATTGATTGAGCAAATATACTGTTTATATTTGTTTGTTTGTTGTTGTTCTTCTTCTTCTTTATGATGATGATGATGGTGATGACGCAGAGTATGTTGTGTGCAGGTGATGGTGTACATGACCTACACGTGCAGCTTTCTCTCCGCCTGGTACCTGGTTCTCCTCATGCTCGACCGCTACGTCACCGTCTGCCACCCGTTCCACGCCCCCAAACTCTGCACCAAGCGCAACGCCCGCTGGGCCATCGGGGCCGTCACGGTGTTCTCCCTCCTCCTGTACCTCCACAGCTTCTTCACCACAAACGTGATCGTCAGCTCGTTAGAATCTCCGTGCACACAGAACGACCGCTACATGAGCTTCTTGGCCATCTTCACCTATGTGGATTTCGTCGCCACGTTCGCTCTGCCCGTCACCCTAATCCTGGTGCTAAACATGCGCATTATCCTGGCCGTGCGCAACTTCCGCCGACGTCACCAGCCGCTCCGCCAGAACATGGATACTCAGGGCCGCGGGAACGTGATAGTGAGCGTGATGTCGCAGGCTCAGGTCCGGGCGACGAAAATGCTGGTTTGGGTGGCCACTGTGTTTCTAGTGCTCTACCTCCCCAGCCACGCGTTGCGTCTGTACGTGTTGATTCGGGTGCAGCTGGAAGGTCCGATCTACAGCGACGAGCTGATGCTGGCCCAGCAGATCTGTCAGTTCTTCTACTACATCAACTTTGCCGTCGACTTCGTCGTTTTCAGTGTCACCAGCAAGAGCTTTCGCAGGAGTATTTGCCGGTTTCTGAAGAAGCTGAAACCTTGTGACCGCTACTGATTTTTGCACATCTGATTTTATCGAGCTTAGTTACTACTGACTTCGCAAGCCATGTGGCTGCCGATTTGCGAGCTGTATGACTTCTGATTTCAAATTGTGAGCCATGTGGCTTCTGATTTTGCAAAGGCATTTGACAACTGATCTGCAAGCCATGTGACCATTGGTTTGTAAGCCACGTGACTACTGATTTGCGGGCCATCACTGACACAGCTTCTACAGCAGTACTGTAATCCTTTCAAATGAGGGCATGTGATCTAGGGTAACCTGCGATAAAAGAAAGACCTAATCCCGATACGTGATTGCGACAGGTCAGAGTGTTCACCATGATCGTCCTCTCTCTCTCTCTCTCTCTCTCTCTCTCACACACACACACACACACACACACACACACACACACACACACACAGAGTCCCCTCATAGGCGCCCAATCGCCCATACACATGTAATTCATGATGCAACGCAGTCACTTCGACATTCACAGACATACGATTAAATTAAATCAAATTAAATGAAGTTAAACTGACAGGCAATTAGCCATCAAAAAGTTTGGCTGTGACAGGAATTGAAAAAGATTCCACGGAAAATCAAATTCAAATCGCTTTCTGTTACAGTTAATTTTCTACACGGACGAACGTATGGTTGTTGGCCTCGCAGTTACAATTTCAAACAGAATAATTCTCTTGTGTCGTTCCTCTGTAAGGTCATTCTTCATGTCTTCTGGCATATTTGATTCGCTAACCTGATGCACCGGAAATTGTGTGAAGTTTTGGTCTGATTGTCCAAAACATCTGCTAAATACAACTGTAGGTGTTGTTCTGTGTGGGTGGGTGTTTTGAGAGTTTTCCACCACACATCGGTGACGGGGGAAACGAGAAAGAAGCCAGCACAAATATTTGGCGGCAGCTGCGAATCGACCTTAGGACCCGAGCACTGAAAATTCTACGATCTATCGCCTCAGCCTTTATTTCTAATCTTTATATATATATATATATATATATGTGTGTGTGTGTGTGTGTGTGTGTGTGTGTGTGTGTGTGTGTGTGTGTGTGTGTGTGTGTGTGTGTGTGTGTGTGTGTGTGTGTGTGTGTGTGTGTGTGTGTGTGTTGTTGTTGTTGTTGTTGTTGTTGTTGTTGTGTGTGTGTGTGTGTGTGTGTGTGTGTGTGTGTGTGTGTGTGTGTGTGTGTGTGTGTGTGTTTGCGTGTGTGTGTTGTTGTTGTTGTTGTTGTTGTTTTGTTGTTATTGTTGTTGTTCCGGTGTGTGGCCGAAACTGGTTCCATTAACCACACAATGTGTCAGCAAAGATTAGATTTGACCGGTACCCCTTTGTACTCCTCTTTCGTGTAGCGTGAAGACTCATCCTCGATTTGAATTAGATGACAGCTTCTTGATTTCTTCGACGAAGGCGTAATGGCGCCGCAACCTCACTGCAAACACGGTGTTGCGTTGTCGCGTTTTTCCCTCCATTAGCTTCTTGTTTTGTCCGCATCTGCATTCGCTGCACATCAAATCAATTGCCAATCAGCCTGCAGTCCGACTCTTTTGTGTGTCTGATTTGCACACAAATGGGGAGCATTCCGGTCGAAGAAATGAAAATATAGGAGGAGGAGGCAGAAGCTGGAAGACACAGACAGAATAAATGCGTTGTCCAGTCTTGGCTGGATTGCAGTGACATGTGACTAGGTCAGAAGTCTTAGGACAACCACAACAAAGAGAGTAAAACGGCCTCTGACATTCTCTTGGCGTTCTTAGAAAATGACTGTCGATATCCATGGTTGTATCTTGCAGGCTTTTGGTACCCTTCACAAATTACAGGGCTGAACCTTTTGCCGTACGTCGTCTGAAAACTTGCGCGCCGTACGTCGTGGGAACAAACATACCCATGCTTTTTAAGAGGGGAAAACAGTATGATTTATACAATGTTTTTCTTATTTAGTTGTTTGTTTACCAACAAAATCAAACATGTTTTGGTATGCACCTCCCCAATACCTTTATTAGCAAAGTCACGATGTTTCGTGAATCTAGCATGAAAATTGTCTGAGCTTGCACGTTTGAACGAACGTGTGGGTACAACTGTACTCACGACGTACGGCGAAGGTTAAAATCTTTCACCAGTTGTAGGATTTCCGCCTCTGGCTAAAAGATTTCCTCCCCACAAAAAGTCTGTTTCCTTCTCTGAAGCACTTAAAGCCATGCTGAAACATACAAAATTGCGCAGATTTTATTACAGCACTTCTCTGGTGTGTGCACGAGAGAAGCTTGTATGTGCGAAGCTTGAAAGTGCTGTGTAACACCAGAGAAGTGCTGTAATAAACTCCACACGGTTATAACTTTTCTACGCGCTCACGTGTCTTCTGTGAGTGAAAGAGACAACACGCAGTCTATAAGAACTCGCTACGTGAGGAGTGATCGCCTGTGTGTCATCGTATCCCCTCGATAAGACAGCGGGTTCTTCAACATTTCTCCACACGTAACAGTCTAGTAGTCTTTTTTTCCGGCACTAACACGCTTTCTCCCTTTGGATCACGGACCATTTTAGGTTATGATCTTTACATATGTATTCAAAATGAAAGTCGGAATATTTGGAGGACCATGAAACGCGTACAGCTTAGAACACTGCTGCAACGTTGTTGTTGTTGTTGTTTCAGCATTGTTTGTGTGTGTGTTTTTGCTTAGTTCTGGCACATACATTATGGATATGTAACGCCGCTTCACCATCTTGTGCGAGTGTGTGCAAGGCTGAGGGACCATTTGCCTCATGGTCTTGCGTTGGACACGTACATGCAGGCTACAAATTCTGCGTACATTGTGGTCACAAGTGGTAGTCAGACCCCCCACCTCAAATGTCAAGCTGTCAAGCAAGACTAATCCGTCCTGCACGTGACGTTATTCAGCGGATGGACGTGGTCATGACGCCTGGCGACGGATGGGGAATACAGCAAAGCCCAGCTTTGTCTACTGGCTTTGAGGGTCTCAGAGCTCTAGTCTCTGCGGAATTTCGCCCACGAAGTGCTGGAACACCCCCCCCCCCCCCCCCCAGCAGAGAATACGCTAACCGTCAGGGGAGGGTCTGAACCCGGAGAAAAATTATTGAACATTGTTTCCTGGCAGTGCTGGGGGTTGGGAATTACAATTCTCGTGTACCGCTTCAGCGGTGGTGATGGGAAGACTGCGAAATTACACATCAGAGAAGTAAGAACAGAAGGAAGGTTTCCAATAGGCATTATTGGCGGCGAGTTAGTAGTCACGGACGGTGCCTGATTTATTGGCTTCGGCAAAGCTGGGGTTATGAACTGTGATGTCTTCCGCTTTAGTCGTGTTGACTGGAAGACTGCGAGGTAACACACATCAGAGACGTAAGAGCAAGCGGAAGGTTTCCAACAACGGCGAGTTGATAGTCAAGGAAGCTGATTGGTTGAGTGTCTTTGGCAGTGCTGGGAGTCATGACTGGGCCCGCATGTCAAAGTCAGGGTTAGGGAGTTTAGCCCCGGGTTAGAGTCTAACCTCGAACTAAACTAGCTCTAGGGTTAAATTTTCTGTTGTTTTTTGTTTTAAATCAGGAAGCAGGTCCATTCCACTAAGCCGTTACAGAAGGTTTTTTGTCTTTCTTTCTTCGCTTCCTTTTTTTAAAATTTAATTTTGTTTGTGGGTTTCTTTCGTCCTAGTCTGGGTTAGGTCCGTAGCCGTGGGTTAAATTAACCTCGGGTTCTGCACACGGGCCCAGGGATGTCTACGGCTTCAGTCTTGGCGATGAGAAGATGCGAAATCACACACACCAAAGAACTTAAGAACTTAACTGAGTGTGTGGATGTGTATGTGTATTTCCATGGTATGTTCGTGTATACATGTGTTTTTTTTATCAAGAGGAGCAAAGCAAATTCTTCTTAACTGTAACTAAGAAGCAAATAAATCTATCTTATCTTATCTTATCTTAAGTAAGAACAGACGGAAGGTTTTCCATAATGTTTGCTGGTAGCGAGGTAGAAGTGAAGGACGCTGACTGGATGAGTGTCTTTGGCACTGCTGGGGACACGAATCATAACTGCTGTTTACCGCTTCAGCGATGAGAAATTGCGAAATAGCGCGTTAGATGAACAAGGACAGGCGGCATGTTATTGACGGCACGTTGGCAGTCAAGGGCGCGCAAGTAATATTGATGGCTAGCCTTGGCGTTTGTCGGGTGCAGGTTATTATCACTGGGGGGCGGTCGTTGGTGTAGAGGTAACGACTGCCGCCATCAGCGTGAGAAGTTCGGGGTTCGAATCCTACTCGTGGCATCGGACTTTCCACCCTTAGTATGTGACACCGTCCATTCGAACCCATCGTCGGGCGGCCACTCCGGGTACTGCGGCCTCCCCCCCACCCCCACCCCCTCCTTCTGCTTTGGAAATGTACAGCCCACCAAAAACATAAATAAATATATACATAAATAATGCTATTCAAAACCTCGAAACTCATATTCAAATAGCTGAGCTGACCCTTCGCACCACGTGATTGTAATGTATTCATGACCGATGTGTGAGAGAATGCGTGTGATTCAAGTGAGCGTAGGTGATGGTTTCAGTTCACACCGCTTTGAGCGAAGGAATATGAAACATAACACTTTCTTCTTCTTCTTATTATTATTATTGCTGGTTTTGTAAAGCAAGCATTGCACGGGCTAGATGCATGTTATGCTATCGTGAAGGCGGAAAGTATTGTCTAGGTGACAGATTGTAAATCGTTTGACACGTGATTGTGTGTGTGTGTGTGTGTGTGTGTGTGTGTGTGTGTGTGTGTGTGTGTGTGTGTGTGTGTGTGTGAAGAGAGAGAGAGAGTTTGCGATGGATCCCATTCATCATACCCATGTTATACCTTAAGTGTCAACCTCTGCATGTAAAATTAATCAGCGTTACTACAGTACTCACAAATGGCATATCATTTTTCTACCTTTTAAATTCGTCGTGTAGTGTAGCGCGTGGTGACACTGTAAGAGACTCAACAAGTCATATCATATCACTTTGAACGACAACACACGCACTGTTCAGTAGATCCATGACAAATGATTTTCTGTGCTGGTGTTGTCGCTTGATTTCAGTTACTATTACACGTGAGTCATGTTTCCTTCATTCTCTTTGTTTTTTAACGGTGTATTGTAACGCAGTCACGTTTGTGTCGGTCTCTGCAATTATTCAGCTCATTAAACATTATTGGTGTCCATCCCAGCATAATCGTGCCCAAGTCAACAAACACAGGCAGTGTATGGCCTTAATACTGCCTTCAACGGTGTTGGAGTGTCTGTGAATGTAACGTATTTGAAAGTACAATGTGTCGATTTAATTGGAAAGTTATTTGTAAATAAAACTTTATCATGTTCCAAAGGTTTCTTCTTCTTTCCTTGTTTTCTTGCATTATTCTGTGTGTCCCAGTGTCTCTTGTTTGTACACTTGACAAGCATGCGGGAAAACACAATGTATCCGATCAATATAAATATGGTATTAGTTATTTTGAATTGCAAGTGTTTGACCGAATCTCGAGGATTACCGAGTCAAAAGCCTGCTCTTAACTGGGCACAGCGCGCGAAACACACATGCGCCAGAACACAGTCGTTGCGCTCGGTGTGTCTGCTAACTACAAAACTGAACAAAGGCAGCTGTGCACGGTGACGTGCGATCACACGATCGCGATATGACAAGATCCGACACCCATGGTAAGCCGAGCTGGGAGGCGAGCTGTCCGGTCTCTGTAGTACTTATCGGAGACGTCCCAAAGACATTTGTGTTCTTCGATAAGGTCTTTACACACCGAGGTCTGTTCAGGCGACAAAGCCATTGAGGATGCACTGCCCGCCATGTTTGCGCGCCGAGTGATGTAGTACAGCCGGTCCACCCGGCTCCCGGGTGGCCAAAACCACGTGCCACTTTTCCCGCGTAGGCACTCTGCAATCATCTGCAGAATACGCACACTGTGCTGCGCACACACATGGAGTAACGACCTCTGCCAGTGTGGGCAGCCCCCAGACGTCCGCCACATTGTAAACGGATGTGATGGCCTGCCCGCCAACCTCCAGCCGGTCTGGGACCTGAGAGACAGATACTCACTGAAGACGGTAGACTTCCTCAGGCCAACCAACTTACTTACTTACTTAGGCCCCTGGCTCCACGTGGAGCATAGGCCATCGACAACCCTTCGCCATCGCACTCTGTTCTGGGCTATTCTTGCCACTCCAGTCCAGTTGGTCCCCTGCTTATATAACTCTGCCTCAGTGTCCCGCCTCCAGCTGTTGCGAGGCCGGCCTCTCTTCCTTTTCCCCTGTGGGTTCCATGTCAGGGCTTGGCGTGTGGTGCTGGATGCTGGCTTCCTGAGGGTGTGTCCAATCCAGCCCCACTTCCTCCGCAGGATCTGTTTGGCCGCTGGTTCCTGCCCTGCTCGCTCCCACAGCTCTTCGTTCCGGATCTTCTCTGGCCATCGGATGTTGAAGATGCGCCTCAGACAGGTGTTGAGAAATGTCTGGATCTTCTGCTGCATCGTCTTCGTTGTCCTCCATGTTTCGCATCCGTAGAGCAGAACTGACTTCACGTTGGAGTTGAAGATGCGAAGTTTGGTTCTTATGCTGACAACTTTGGATGCCCAGATGTTCTTCAGCATGACCATTGCTGCTCTTGCCTTGCCGATTCTGGCTGTGACGTCTCGGTCTGTGCCTCCCTGTCCATCAACCACACTCCCCAGGTAGACAAAGGACTCTACCTCCCTGATGGACTCTCCACCGACTGTGACTGGTGTGTTGGCAGTGGTGTTGATCTTCATCAGCTCGGTTTTCCTCCTGTTGATCTTGAGCCCTGTTCCAGCTGATGTGGCTTCCAGGCATGTAGTCTTGTCCTGCATCTGGCTGTGGCTGTGAGACAGGAGCGCCAGGTCGTCCGCAAAGTCGAGGTCATCCAGCTGCGTCCAGAGTGTCCACTGTATCCCGTTTTTCCTGCCTGTTGTGGTGGTCTTCATGATCCAGTCGATGACCAGGAGGAAGAGGAACGGGGACAACAGGCATCCCTGGCGGACTCCGGTCTTCACCTCGAAGTTTTCTGACAACTGGCCGGCATGGGCAATCCTGCAGCTCATGTCTTTGTAGGTGCACTGGATCAGGGAGATGATCTTCCCGGGAACTCCATAGTGCCTTAGCAGCTTCCACAGCGCCTCTCTGTCTACACTGTCGAAGGCCTTCTCATAGTCTATGAAGTTGATGTAGAGGGGGGAGTTCCACTCCAGTGACTGCTCAACGATGATGCGTAGGCTGGCGATCTGGTCAGCGCAGGACCTGTTCCTGCGAAAGCCCGCCTGCTGGTCTCGGAGCATAGGGTCGACTGCCTCCCTCATCCTCTCCAGTAGAATTCTGTTGAGAACCTTGCCTGGCACTGACAGGAGCATGATCCCTCGGTAGTTGCTGCAGTCCCTGAGGTCCCCTTTCTTTGGCAGCTTGATGACGATCCCTTCTTTCCACTGGGCTGGCACCTCTTCCTTCTCCCAGATCTTGCTGAATAGGCTGTGCAGCGTGTTGACGGCTGTCTCTGTGTCTGCTTTGATGGCTTCTGCTGGTATCTCGTCCGGCCCTGCAGCTTTCCCATTTCTCAGTGTCATGATGGCTTTCCTGATCTCCGCCTTAGAGGGCTTGTCGCAGTTGATGGGTAGTTCTGTCTCAGCTGGCGGGATGTCTGGTGGTGTTTCAGGGATGGGGCGATTTAACAGCTCCCTGAAGTGTTCTGCCCATCGCTTCAGCTGTTCCTCAGTTGTTGTCAGTGGGTGCCCGTTCTTGTCCTTCACTGGTTTGTCTGTCTGCTGAAATTTGCCCGCGAGCTTCTTGGTCACCTGGTACAGGTCTTTTAGGTTCCCTTGTCCAGCTGCTTCCTCTGCTTGATTGGCCAGGTCGTCGATGTAGTCCCTCTTGTCCTTTCTGGTGCTCCTCTTCACTTCTCTGTCAGCTGCTGTGTATTCTTCCTGTGCCTTTGCCTTAGCTCTTCTTGTTCGGCTCGTGTTCAGTGCAGTTTTCTTCTTTTTCCTAACTTCCAGCTTCTGGATGGTATCAGCAGAGATCCATTCCTTGTGTTGGGTCTTTCTCTTGCCAAGGACCTCTTCGCATGTGTCGTGCCAGAGTTTCTTGCTGTGTTCCCACTGTGTCTCGATATCCATTCCACTGTCTTCTATCAGGTCTTGCAGTGGCTGGAACCTGTTGGAAAGGCTGATCCGGAATGCTGCTTGTGTCTCTGTGTTCCTGAGTAGGCCAACGTTGTACCTGGTCCGTGTGTTGTTGGCGTTGGTGTGTTTCTTAAGCCGAAGTCTCAGTGTTGTTGCAAGAAGGTGGTGGTCTGATGATACATCGGCACCCCTCATCACGCGCACATCTCGCCACGATCTCCTGAACTTCCGGCTGATGCAGATGTGATCAATCTGGTTCTCCGTGACATGGTCCGGCGATCTCCATGTGGCCTTGTGGATGCGCTTGTGTGGGAAGATGCTGCCTCCTATCACTAGCTGGTTCAGGGCACAAAAGTCTGCAAAGCGCTCGCCATTTTCGTTCATCTGTCCCAGTCCGTGTGTTCCCATGGTGTTCTCATAGCCTGTGTTGTCTGATCCAATCTTGGCGTTGAAGTCTCCCATAAGTATGGTCATGTCCTTGGCTCCTCCTCTATCTATCACTGTCTGCAGTTGTTGGTAGAAGTCATCTTTTTTCTCCTCTTCCGCATCATTGGTGGGAGCGTAGCACTGGATGATGTTTAGCTTGATGTCTTTCTTCTTGGTGATGAATTTGGCTGTGATGATGCGGGAGTTGACAGGTTCCCAGCCGATGAGTGCCCGCTGTGCCTCCGGTGCCAGCATCAGGGCCACGCCCTCAGTGTGGGGGGCTCCATCCTCTGTGTGTCCCGAGTACAGCAATTGCTCTCCCGATGAAAATCTCAGCTGTCCTGTCTGTAGCCACCTTGTCTCACTCAGTCCCAGTACTCCTATCTTGTAGTTCTTCATCTCTCTTGCTACTTGTGTGGTCCTTCCTACTTCATACATAGTCCTGATGTTCCATGTGGCTACTCTCGTCGTTGTCCTGGGTGTTAGAAGGGGGGTCGGCCTTGCAGCTTCCTTTCGGCTTTCACTGCAATGCGTCATAGGTCTCCGGGATGGAGACCCTTCCTTGCCCAGGTGAATGTTTTGGTTTGTTGCTGTCGATGCTTCTGTAACGTTATGTTTTTTACAGGTAGGGCTGTTAACCCTACGCAAACCCGTTTAGCCTCTTGGAGAGGTGGTCCACATTCGTCTGACCTCTACCCTTCGACCTGTCCAGCTTGGGTGACCCTGCCAGGAGCACGTGCTCCCGCTGGCGTAGCTCTCTGGGTCATTGAGGTACACAAGCCACTACCCCACGACAAGGGTTGGACCATGTAGGGAGGCCAACCAAGCCCTAGGTGATAGGCCAATGAGAACCCTGGCCGACGCGATCGTCAGATCAGATCTGACAAAATGGTTCTAATACCAAAGAGGGAGGGGACACCCCGGCGATGATCTAAAGGCAAAAGTACGGATGACAGGACAGACTGAGGCACTGAAAAACAAACTCAGACCAGGCTTCTGAAAGCCAAACAGAGATCCTCTGACGTTGCCCAAAGCTAAGCAAATCAGCCCTCACTCACCCCAAAGACACTCGCCCAGCCAAGCAGCCAAAGACACATGCCAGGAACAACTTGTCCTTAAGGGCCAAAAGCCATAGGACGTAAAGCAAGCTCATGATGATGATGATAGTACAGCCAGTCAGAATCTGTCAGTTGTGGAACCCACAGTCACAGTTGGGGCTATTTGAAATCCCAGTAGCTCTGATTAGGCCACAGCCCCAGATAATTAAGAGCCGGCTTAACGAGACAGTGCTCCTCATTGTGAAACGCATCCCTCTTGAAGGTGCTATTGCTACCATTACTCACTAGTTAAGAGACTCGTCACTGATGCGAGAGGTCAGGGGTTCGTCGGCGATTCTCTCCGGGTACTCCGGCTTCCTCCCCCCCCCCCCTGCTTTGGAAATGTTCAGCCCACCAAATATGAAAAATAAATTTAAAATAAATTCCGACATTTAAATAGCTGAGCTGACCCTTCGCGCCAGGTGATTGTAATGTGTTCATGTCCAGTGTGTGAGAGAATGTGTGTGATTCACTTGAATGTGCGTGCTGGGTTCAGTTCGCGGCGCTTTGAGCCGATTCATGAAACTGGGTAAAGCGCCTATACAGTTCTCATTATTATTATTATTATTATTATTAGTTTATGAAAACAGACCTGTTTTCGAACAGTTGCGCTTGTGACTGCGCCTGTGCGCTCAGAATAGTCTATCTTAGACATTAGTAGAGCTCCGAATGCAACACAGGCGCAAGGACACAGATTGACCGTGGGGTCATGTTTGGTGTTTATTTCGGGTACCCTGTCTGGCGAGTGTGCTACTCCGTAGTGATTTTTGTTGTCATGAAAAAGCGTGATTTTCGTGTTATGTAGGTCAAGATGCATGGCAGGCGGTCACAAAAAGAGGCAAGCTGCCAGCGAAGCTGGGACTTTTTGCACAGAGGTGGAACACAAGTGAGGCAAGCGGATTTGTGCGAACTGCCTCTCTGGCCTAACCAGAAAGTAGACGCGCATTACTCCAGTGAGGCCTGAGCGGAAAGGATAGGAGACATTCAAATTGTTTTAAACCCCTGTCAGGTGCGTGCCTTTGAATGGTCTGTTCGTGGTACAGTAGTAATTGTTTGTAGATTGAAGCATTTTTATGGGTGACTATGATGCCTGAGGCTAATAAGGAATATATAGGCATTTTGAGGCCCTGTGTATTTGTGTCCTTCGGTCACACTGACATTGGACGGCCATGCGAACCAGGAAAAACTCGGCTACTAAGTCGATGCCAGTGATGGTAACCACAGTGTCACCGGCTACCGCGTTCAGTCAGCTGAACGCACGCCTGTCTGTACATGTACAGCCTGCTCTTAATTGGGCACAGCGCGCGAAACACACATGTGCACATCACAGTCGTTGTGCTCGGGGTGTCTACTAACTACAAAACTGAACACAGCTGTGCTCGGTGACAAACCGATTGAAGATTCACTGTCCGCCATGTTTGCGCGCCGAGTGACGTAGTGCAGCCAATCAGAATCTGTTGTGGAAACCACAGTCATAGTTGTGGCTATTTGAAATCCAGGTTGCTGTGATGACGCCACAGTCGCGGCGGAAACCCTCCAAATCACAACTGTCAAAACTGTGGACAGCACTGTGGTTCACCGCAGTGCCCAGGTAAGAGCCGGCGTAAGTATTAATTTTGTGCACGTGTCTTGGTACCAGTAGTGTGGTGTTAGACACCACTAAACCAGCTCAGAACAGTTTGTGAGCCTAAAAGTCTTACAATTATTGCGTTTAACTCCCTGGGTAGAATGACTCCTGGGATTTTCACGCTTGGGTGCCCCTGGGTACTTTTTCCGGATGTACGATTTACCCGTACCCGGGCACGTAGCGTAGGCAGAAAAGGCTAACGTAGTTTTGTTGTTGTCGTAGTTTTGTTGTTGTTGTTGTTGTGTTCTGGGTGTTTGTTTGTTGTTTGTTTGGGGTTGTGGCTGTTGTTGTTTTGGGGTGTGTGTTTTTGTTTGTTTGTTTGTTTTGCTCTTTTTTTTTTTCTTCTTCTTTTTTTTTTGGGGGGGGGTGTTTCTGGTTGTTTGTTTTAGTGTGTTTTTTGTTTGTTGTTGTTTTGTTGTTGTTGTTGTTTTGTTGTTGTTGTTTTGTTTGTTTGTTTGTTGTTGTTGTTTTTTGTTTTTTTTGGGGGGGGGCTTGGTTGGTTGGTTGGGTTTTTGTTTGTTTGTTGGGGGGGGGGGTGGTTATTGTATTTCTTTCTTTTTCTTTTTTTCTTGGAGGGGGGGGGGGGAGGGTGCGCGTGTCATTTCTTTTTCAAACGACCAGTCACCCTTTAGTCCACGTGTTCTTTACTACGGTAAAGGGACAGAAAGATGTGTAAATACGAAGAAAACAGTGTCCCGAAGACATTCTCCGTTACGCTCCAAGTTACTTGTGCACGCAAGGTGAGACCACAACCCCCCACCCCCCACCCCCACCCCAAGAAAACGGGTACAGCACTATTGATCACCGCTAGCTCCGTATTACCGAAAAACCGGTAAAGCGCTATTGATCACTGCTGGCTCCGTTTCCACCCCCCCCCCCACCCCCATTATTGGAGTGTAACATGTCTCTAACCGCGAAATTTTTCGCAACACCAACGTTGTGAAACGGAATCCAATCAGCCGTGGTAATGCAGTTCTTGCTGCTCGAGAAATTTGCCCCAGGGCTCTTGGACTTCGATTTCTTTGCCCACATTTTGCATCCTGTCCTGCGAGTCTAAAGGAACCCGATTCTTTCATTAAAATGTCCTTCGTCTTTCATTGAAACGCGCGGATTGTGGCCACGTCTCGAATTACGCGGTGGGCAACGGTGCATCACGGATACATCACGTTAGTGGGGATAATGAGACTTGGTTGTGGATTCCTCCATGTTCGTGCAAAGGTCTGAGGTGTTTTTCCTGAAGAAGAAAAGTTGTGGCAGCATCTCTCTCTCTCTCTCGTTTAACGTTCTTATTCAAGTACTTCGTGAGTTTGTCTGGAAACTATTGTTGCTTGTGCATTTCCCCCTTCCAAAAGGGGCATGGCCCTCTGGAATAAATTTCATTTCATTTCATTTCTCTCTCTCTCTCTCTCTCTCTCTCTCTCACACACACACACACACACACACACACACACACACACACACACACACACACACACACACACACACACACACACACGAGAGAGAGCGAGCGAGCGAGCGTGGAAGCAAGAAGGCAACTTCAGCAAGCGACGCAGGGAATACCCCCATAATTATAAAGGTTACAGCAATGGTACTATTAACATGTGTTGAAGCACTCACCAAAGTGTATGAGAATATAGTCTTCCGTACAGTTTCTAACAAAGACAGGGTGGGTGGGTGTTTGGGAGTTTAACGTCCTTTTCCACCACATACGGGGGATATCAAAGACGGGGCAACGACGAAAAAGCCAGCACAAATATTTATTTGGCGGCCGGGATTTGAACTCACAACCCGAGCATTGGAAGTCCAACGCTCTTCCATTCGGCCACCCCGGCTCCCCCTAACAAAGACAATCAAATCAAGCTCTCCAGTCCTTGGTAGTCAGCTTGTACGTACCCAGCTTATAAGTAGGTTACCATTCAGCGAATAACACACAGTTAAAATATTAAACCAAGGTAATGAACATTGCAAAACTTGGATTGTTCTTTCCATTTCTGCCTCTCAGATTCTGTCTCAGACTATGCAGAACCTAGTCAGCGATAACAGACTTTTTTTTTCTTTTTTTTTTTACCGACTGTTCACCGTGACACAAGATGAGTCCATTCATACGCTCCTTCACGTCTTAACTCAATTTATACCAAGAAAGTTTGAGGTTATGCACCAGAGACCTCACTAAAAAACATCATAATTAATTAATTTTTGATAATAATAATAATAATAATAATAATACATGTAATGAGTATTGTATAGGCGCTTTACCAAGTTTCGTGAATCGGCTCAAAGCGCCGCGAACTGAACCCAACACGCATGCTCACGTGAATCACACGCATTCTCTCACACACTGGACATAAACACATTAAAATCACGTGGTGCGAAGGGTCAGCTCAGCTATTTAATTTCGGAATTTAGAATTGTATTTATTTTTCAAATTTGGTGGGCTGAAAATTTCCAAAGCAGAAGCCGGAGTACCAGGAGAAAATCCCCGACGATCGGCCCGAATGAACGGTGCCACATACGAGAAGGAAAAATTCTTTGCCCCGAGTGGGACTCGAACCCCCGACCTCTCCCACTGGTAACAAGTTTCTTAACCACTAGACCACCGACCGCCCCCAACGGAATAAAATTTGGCTTAGTGGGAGTGTTGCACTTTGATTCTACTCGTGTTTACCGCAGTAAGAACCGTCAAGGAGCCGTCAATCTTGCCTGATTTTGGCACACAGGGCCAAAACCGAAAAGGAGTCAAAAACGTGAGATACTCGCGTGCGGTACG
Source organism: Batillaria attramentaria (assembly GCA_018292915.2). Taxonomy (NCBI): domain Eukaryota; kingdom Metazoa; phylum Mollusca; class Gastropoda; family Batillariidae; genus Batillaria; species Batillaria attramentaria. The sequence goes on from JACVVK020000065.1 coordinate 1,181,091, forward strand.
AAATGTGCCGTTGAGAAAACACATAACAAGCAGTCTAAACTGGACGCTTCATGCCATAAGATCCAATCAGAGAGACGCGTGCACGTCACTGACTACAGGAAATGGCGCTGATCCGATTTTTCGGCTACTTACTTCTCTTCTTTCCGCAAAATTCAGGACAAACTGGCACAAGCAACGCCTAGTTATGTTGTTCCGGCGTCCAGATAGCGCGAAATGCAATTACCTAAGGCCATCACGGTATGTTCAGGAAGGACGCTAGAATCCATGTATGCTAGACAGATACGTTATTGATTGCCAGCAGATCGCCTCTGACCCTTGGGGTTTGCCTCCCTTCTCACCCAGTTAGGGCGAGTTATCCACCTTGATGCCTGAAGCACAATCGCAGTTGATTGGGATTAAAAAACCCGGCAGCCCAGTATATCTTGGAACGACTTCAAGGGCTATCGAGGGGAAAGCAGTGGCTCTTTGACCTCATACTAGCAGAATGGTTTGTGTGTGTGTGTGTGTGTGTGTGTGTGTGTGTGTGTGTGTGTGTGTGTGTGTGTGTGTGTGTGTGCGCGCGCGCGCGCTCACCCCTATGTTCTTATCTTGTGGAAAACAATCTCTTGTTTGTAAATGAGATATTGTTCTAACAGTTCTATATTTGATCTTCAAAAACCATCACACGAAAACATGGATGAAAAGAACTGGAAAATAACTAAGAAACCTCTTAGTAATTTGTTGCTGTTCTGTCGGACCGGCCATCAATGCCGGGACCAAGTGTCAATTCAAATTTCAAACACAAATGCAAAATTTGAAATTTGAGTCAGAAACCCTAAATTTCAAAGTCCAAATCTGACACAACACCCTCCAGACGTCTCCCCAGCGGAGCGGTCTCTGCCGAGCGCAGATCAAAGAGCAGCCGGCGGGTACCGCGCGCATGGGGAGCCGACCGCTGGGTCGGATTCGGGGTATTGGAAGTGGGTGGGAGTGCTGAGTGATGGTGTGAATACAGAGCAAGACACGTCTGCGTCCACTTCAGGACTTGTATGCATTTCATAGCGTTGCTGTATTTTCTGCTGTTTTTTGTTTTGGTTTTTGTTGTTGTTGTTGTTTTGTTCGATTTTCGTTTGTCTGGTAGCGCACTGGGATTTGTTTGTTTGTTTGTTTGTTTGTTTTAATTTTCTAGATGCAAACACGTGATTGTGTCAACAACAACAAAACACAAAGAGGTGCATAATTGTTTCAGGTTGTTTTGTGCCATGCAAGTGAGCACATGACACACAAACAGCGTTTTTCTGTTGTTAAACTGTGAGATTCACTGACTTACTACAACGTACCGCTGAATGTCGGCTATAACGTCCGTTTCGGACTTTCACAATAGCCTCAGCACTCTCCCGCCTCACCCCACCTCTCCCACACATTTCCAATACCCTACCCTAAAGGCTTTGTCAAACGTAGAGTGCCTGCGAGGCACCCGCTTGTGTATTGCGCAGGCCTTGTTGCCGATTCTCGTTATAGCGCGTGAACATGCGTGAACGTGCGCGATTTTGGACCGAGACAAGGCTTGATAGACTCGGCATGTGGGCTACTCGAGTCACACACGATGCCGCACTACCACTGCGTTGCGATCGGCTGCCAAAATGGCTCGAGAAAATCAGATAAGCTGGAGAAATTCCCAGAGACGGTCTTACCTAATGGTGAGATCGTTCAGTTTAAGCCCTTTTCTTCAAAAGTTTCAAGAAATTTGTGGATAAAAGCGATTCGAAGGCAGAACGCCGACTCGTCTCGGTGGCCTAGCGTGTGCAGCCGCCATTTCGTCGGGAACAAGCGGACAAATTCTGTCCCGGTACCTACATTGTTTGAACACAATCGTCATGGAACCAAAAATCAAGAAAGAAAGACTTTCATTTCCAAGCAAAAGTTCAGTTCGCACTGATAAACAGCCAAAGTGCTTGAATAAAAATTAGTGGCAAGCCACAAGTCACAGGTCGACTTGACCTTTACACCGCCTACCTCTCGGTTGAAGCGACTGCCGATCTGCTTCAAGGGCTAGAGTGATAAGCTGCGCTTTTGTGTAGCCACTTAAACGCACGCCCCTGTCTTTCAGATATTTTTTCAGTTCAGGAACTTTCGTTGATTTAATTTTATCGCGAACATCTTCGCCGGTCGAAACGCTCACGTTGCTCGCCATCGCATGCGTAGCCCACCTCAGGTGGACCGTTCGCGTCTCCGGCGCTGGAGAGCACCCAACTCTTCGTAACCGGCAACAGCGTACACAAAGCATGGTCATCGGCGACTTGCTGGCGTGGCGAGGATTTTGGTTTTCTTTTTGTTTGAAAGGACTGAATAATTCTGAATAATATTTGAAGCTTGAGCACCTAGAACGTGGAGAAACCTGAATTTCAAAATCTGGTAGCTCACCGTTTCTGTTTGTCACGAGTTCGCAATAAATACCTCTCTGTCTCTGTCTCTCGTAGGTGGTACATTTACAAAACCGATAAATGATTTGCATCATTTGAAACCTAACGGTAAAAAACACATTAATTTACTTTTGGCATATAATTATTGGTATCCGATGCCAGACTTGACAACACGGCTTGTCATAAGCCGCTTAGCCTCCGTGAGAGTAAATTAGTGTTCGTCTTGCGAAAGCCGATTTTCAATGAAATCGCGGGTTCCAAGCCCCACCGTCCGTGGAGATTGCAGTTCGTGTCTGCAGGGAGTCTCTGATATCTGTGGGGTAAATATGCCACACATTTTGCTCCTTTGGTTCCACTTCCACCCCCCCCCCCCCCCCCCCGCGCGGATCAACCTCACGCGTGCCCCAACCTCCCCGCTTGATCCACCAGCGCACTTTGCTTGTAGTAGTATCATGTGTCTGTGCTACGTGTGTGAAAAGAATCCACAACAGCTCAGCTGAACTGGCAACTGTGAATAATACATTACCACTGACTGCTCAATGTAATTTGCTTTCTAAGCATTTTTAACAACCGGGTGGGTGTTTAGGAGTTTAACGTCCTTTTCCACCGTAAGGGTGATATGAAAGACTGTGCAACGAGAAAAAGGCCAGCACAAATATTTGGCCCCAGCCGGGATTCGAACACATGACCCGAGCATTGAGATTCCAGCGCTCAACCGTTCGGCTATCCCCGGCTCCCCCCAGGGTTTACGACTTTGCAATGGAAAACTACATGCTTCTTTTCAAGGTCGTCATACATAGATTTCAATGTGATGTCCTCCGAGGGTTTACAACCTTGCAATGGAAAAATACATACTTCTTTTCAAGGTCGTCATCGTGAAGCCCTGCTGCGGAGCAGGGTTGAACCCGGGTCCAGGGCCAGCTCGCATTTCAGATCTACTGAATAGATAAGCACTGCAAAAACAGCAGTGTTTCCCAGTTAACTTGACAGCGACTGAATGATGCCGGGTGGTGGCCGGCGTAGCATATGCTTAGACAGGTTCTATGTCTTCCCCGCCCCCCCCCCCCCACCCCCCCCCCCCCCCCCGCCCCAGTTTGATTTTCGCCTTGCATTCTTTACACGCAGCTTCTCCTTCAAACCACCTTCCCTCCTACCTCCTTCACGACAAAATGCTTCCGGATTTGCGACTTCCCCTTTGGATTATCGATCAGACGTTCTGCCATGTTGTGATTGTTGATAATTATACTCGAGTTATACCCGTTGCCTCGTATTTGGCAGTTTCCGGAAAGGCCCGAGAGTTGCCGAGCGAAGACTCGCTGATTTCTTTTGAAAGTAATCAAACCGGTTTATCGAACCGCCGAAAATTCAAACCGGTATAAACCGGTTTTCGGTTTTTTGGTGCACCACTAATAAGCAGCTGGCGTCATGATAATTTTGAGGCTGCAGGACACGTATATATGTAGCAGAACTACGCTAAATATACTACAAAATTGTTGCCCCTTTTTAAATTTGTGTGCAGAATTTTTTTTTTTAAATGGCAGTCTGGGGCTTTTTGTTGACTTTGTAAATAAGTTTCATGCCAGGTAATAGTAAAATTAGGGGAAAATGAGCCTGGCTTGTGGACTATTTGTATTCATGCGCGGCTGGCACAAGAGCCAGCAGACGACAGAGGAATGAGGGGGGTATGTGGCCACTGCTAACATTGTCAAAAAACAGAATGTTGGAATTTGTTGAAATTTACTCTACACATGAGACTTTGGTTGTCGGATTTTTGTGATTTTTTGTGAATTTTTGAAGCGTTTCTAGGGTATCATATTATGCAACGTTATGTTTAAGAGGAACTGATAATAATGATAATAATAATAAAGGATATTTGTGGCGCCCCATCTCACAAGAGCTCAGGGCGCGTACATAAACTACACATAACATAAAAAACAACGTATATAACGTACAACACACACACACACACACACACACACACACACACACACACACACACACACTGATTTTTTTGCAGGTGGCATGCAGAGATTGAGAGCGGGGAGGGGAGGGGCATGGGGTGTTGGTTCTACTGCATGGAGAAAATATGTGTTTTAAGGTGAGACTTAAAGACTGCTAACGACTGAGCATGGCGGATGTGAGAGGGGAGGCCGTTCCAGATTACAGGACCAATGTATGAAAAACCGCGCTGGCCTTGAAACTTTTTTTCCGACGGATGGGAATACGGAGAAGACGGGTGTCGGAGGAAGAACGGAGGTTGCAGGATGGTGTGTAGAGCTGAGTGAGAGCGGACAGATAGGAGGGAGCAGAACCTGAGATAATAGCAGAGAGTGGCAAGTTTGTAGTGAATTCCGTTTTGCCAGGTGGACAACCAGTGCAGATTGGATAGGAGAGGAGAGACATGTTGGCGTTTTTGGTGTTTTGAAGATAAGACGGGCGGCACAGTTCAGGAACTTGATATAATAGCGTTTTTCTTGAAATTTGCATCTGTGTCCTGTAGCCGGATGCTTTCGTCAAGGCATGACGGCGGGCATGACGTAAGTTTTCCTACGTCATTGTCAGGGTTAGACTTGCAGAGAATATAGTGTAAACGTTGCCAGCCCAAGTCATACCCGAGTCAATGTAAACTCGGGCTGAACCAGGGTTGTGGTGTGAACAGCCACACAATCATACTATGGCACTTGCGGTTTATGCATGTAATGACGTCAAACGTAGACAATGCAGCCGAACAGGAGAGTCCAGTCATTAAACAGCTGAAAAGGAAAGCTGCTGATAAACAGAATAATTGCCTTCGTCAGCCACGAAGACTACCGCAGCTCTGGCAAATCGCCGGTTAGTGGGGAGCGGCGGGGACACGGGGGAGTGATAGACACTGAAAGGAAACAGTTGAGGAATTATGGTTCTCTACGGACTGATTACTTGAGCCACAGCACAGTTTCCTGTGATTGGCTATTGTTATTCTCTCTCTCTCTCTCTCGGAGCCGGGGTGGTCGAATGGTAGAGCGTTGGATTTCTAATGCTCGGGTCGTGAGTTCGATCCCGGCTGGGGCCAAATATTTGTGCTGGCTTTTTCATCGTTGCCCCGTCTTTGATATCACCCTATGTGGTGGAAAAGGACGTTAAACCCCCAAAACACCCACCCACCCATCCACCCTCTCTCTCTCTCTCTCTCTCTCTCTCTCTCTCTCTCTGGGGAGCCGGAAAGCCGAATGGTAGAGCGTTAATTGGACTTCAATGCTCGGGTCCTGAGTTCGAGTCCCGGCCGGAGCTAAATATTTGTGCTGGCTTTTTCCTCGTTGTCCCGTGTTTGATATCATCCATACGTGGTGGAAAAAAATGTTAAACTTCCACACTTCCAGTTCCACCCACCCTCTCTTTCTCTCTCCCCCCTCCCCCCCCCCCCCCCGCCCCGGCTCTGTGTCCCCCCCCCTCTCTCTCTCCGGACACCCAGAGGGCAAGCTCTAACTCTTTCATACACTGATTATAAACCCCACTTAAAGTGACAGAATGTTTTGACTTCGTGAACTAGGTCCGCATGGTTCCTGCTGATTTTACAACTATACACAAACTGGCTGAATCAAATATTTTAAAAATCGCAGTTTATCTTTAACATGTCCTTATTAACAAAAAATATACAACCAACACCACCAGCGCCAACAACAAAACTAAAACATACAAAAGATACACACGCTCAAAGGGGTACGCGCTTGAATATTATTTTCGCACAAATTGCGCAGACTGAAAACCTTTTTGTTGTTGTTGTTGTTGTTGTTGTATTTCTCTCCACATTTCGTAAGTTTTCTCAATTTCAGTGAATTTTTGTTCCATCTTTGACGCGTCCTCACGGTCGAGAGAGAACTTCCTTTGTTTGCGTTTCAACCATCTGGAGTTTTATTCCCGTCTTTGCTGACAAAAGTAGATCTACCCTCATTCAGAAAAAAAGGCCTAAGCGCCACGTGTCTGATAGACGCTTAGGTCTTTTTTCCATATGCCGCTAGAGATGTTGAGGAGTCAGAGAAAGCTTTCGATTCTGTCTCGGCATTGTCCGCGCCGATTGTTTCGTCTGATTCTATTAGGGACCAGTTGGTCACGACTTTGCCCTAACGGTTGTCAGTTTGTCAGCACTTGTGGTCGTCCGGCTATGAAGGAAATCGTTATTTCCCTGCCAATTTCCATCGTCTCAACTTGCGAATCATCACGGGGTGTAGCCAAAATGGACCCGAGTGTCAGTTTCCGCTCGGTGCTACTCTGCTTCAGTAATCACAAGTTTTACGACGATGCTTGACATGTAGCCAGATTGTGATAGACAAGTTCGTGCATTCATTCATTCAAGGTTCTACGTGCCCTCTGGCGCACGAGGCAGCAGTCAAGGCTTTCCACTTCTGTCGGTTTCCGGCAACTTTTGGCGCTGTGTCCCATGAAAAGTTCCTTGCCTTGAGTTCGCACTCCATGGTACGTCTCCAGGTCTCTTTTGGTCTGCCTCGTCTTCTTTTCCCTTGCGATGTCCACCTGAGTGTTATTCTCTGTAGTGAGCTGGGGGACGGGGAGGGGGGGGGGGGCATTCTCAGCACATGACCAAGCCATCTCCACCTTTTTTTCGGCGATGACTTCCGTGAGGCGCTGGAGATCTGCTGCCGACACAAGTTCCTCGTTGGAGATAGTGTTTGGCCAGAAAATGCGGCGGATTCGACGAAGGCATTTAGTCTGGAAGGTGTCCAGCTTTTTTGAGATGGTGTTGGTCATTTTCCAGCACTCAGATCCACAGAGAAGGATGCTGAGTACATTTCTTCTGAACTGAGATTCTGTGCTTGGTTCTGGAAGTTTCTTGGATTTCCACACTGGGACACAAATACACAGGACCTCAAAATGCCTATATATTCCTTATTAGCCTCAGGTATCACAGTCACCCCTAAAAATGCTTCAATCTAGAAACGATTACTACCATGAACAGACCATTCAAAGGCACGCACCTGACAGGGGTTGAACAAAATGTGAAAGTCTCCTTTCCGCTCAGGCCTCACTGGAGTAACGCACGTCTACTTTCTCTTTAGGCCAAAAAGGCAGTTTACACAAATCCGCTCGCCTCACTTGTGTCCCACCTCTGTGCAAAAAGTCCCAGCTTCACTGGCACCTTGCCTCTTTTTGTGACCGCCTGCCATGCACCTTGACCTGCATAACACAAAAATCACGCAAATCACGCTTTTCATGACAACACAAATCACTACAGACTAGTACACTTGCCACAGAGAGTACCTCAAATGAACACCAAACATGATCCCACGGTCAATTTGTGTCCTTACGCCTGCAGTCGATCACAATGCATCAATACCCCGACAGACAAATCACACATGTGGGGTTGTCTGTCGGCGTACTCTGAGGGTTCGCTGCCAGAACGTCCTATCTCTCTTCTTTCTATGTGTATCGCTGGCAGGGAACCCTCGATTTGCTTGACATAGCTGCCGTGTAATGGCAAAAAAACACTAAATCCATGACGTCATTTTGTCGAAAAATAGACCATTACGTCAATGTCTTTCATCTTGAAATCACCCTTTTCCCACCAAATGACGTCATGGGCTTCTAGGATTTTGCACGGCTAGGTTACACGCTATCGATTATGAGGTGGTCAAATCTACGGTTTATCGTCACACCGGCCTTGGCCTATCAACACAAAGTCAAAGCCACTGTCTTGGAAAATGGGCAGGTAAAATGGAGAGTAGGTGCTTTGTAGTTAAAAGTGATTGCACCCAGCCCCGAAGTGCAATAATTCTGCACGGCAGAAGGAAATCAGATGTGTTGCCATGGTGAATCAGAGGGCATGGCTATGAGCCTGAGGGCTACACGTTAATGGCTCCCACGAAACGCCATAAGTTTGACATGAGAGCATGCACACGTAACTGTATTGTTGTTTTGGAGCTTCTTCTTCTTCTTTTTTTTTTTTTCTTTTTTAAAAAAAAAAATCATGACAAGTGTACCCTAACTTTCTGTGAGCAGTGTAGTACCGCGTCACTCAAAGTCGTTGTCCAGCTGATGAACGGCCCCCGTTCTCGGGTTCACGCCGACAAGCTTGAAGTCGGTTCGGAACACTCGGTGCGACTCAAATTTGGAATGGAAACACTCAGTGCTGCTCGGTTTGGAAACAGGCTGTCCTGGCTGTGCTAGCAGGGGCGCCGGAACCGGGGGGCAGGGGGGGGGGCAGCTGCCCCCCCTGTACCCAAGCAGGGGGGGCAAGAGTGTCTTTTTGCCCCCCCTGGAAAATCAGGTGACTATGGCAAGAGGGGGGACAAAGCCATGGTCTTGCCCCCCCCCCCCCCTTCCCCTGCCTCTCCCCCTACCCCTATTATTTCTCTCTCCCTCATCCCACCCAACAGAGAACTTCTGTTTTTGCGGACCGAAGGCTGTCCGTTCCTCTGATTGCCCCCCCCCCCCCCCCCCCCGCTTTTCACTTTTTTCGGGCAACGTCCTGGTTCGCAGCATTTGATCCCCCCCCCCCCCCCCCCGCTGTTCACTTTCTTCGGGCAACGTTCCCCCCTCCGAGATTCTGCCCCCCCCTCCCCCCAACATCTTCCGGCGCCCCTGGCTAGTGTTTAAAGAAGAGTAGCACCGTAAATACTCAGAACCATTTTGACTGCACCCCGTGGTCACTGATTATCTTTCAGGCCGACAGTAGCTGTCTGACCAGCTGCTGAGCGCACAGTGCAACAATTATTGATCAGTACGGGAAAGACAGGGGGAAGGGAAGAGGGAAGGGGGGCATGGCGAAGGAATGGGAATCAGCAAACGACGCACAGTCCTACTGATTACGTTTGAAAACCGTGCACTCTTAGTTTCAGCAGAGACGATGTCCATACAGATTTGCGATTCCGATTATTATCTGATTGAGTTGTTAGGTTTTAACTCGATTCCTACGAAGTAAGTTAGGGGTTGTGCACCTTCAATTCAATTCAGTTCAATTCATTTATTGTTCAGGCCACAGCCCATTACAAAACAATTCAGAACAAAAAGTACAGAACATCATGTCACCGGCAAAACACCACACACACGCACGCACGCACACACACACACACACACACACACACACACACACACACACACACACACACACACACACACACACACACACACACACACACACACACACACGCGCGCGCGCGCGCGCGCGCGCGCACGCACGCACACACACAGCGCACGCACATCCCTCCTCCAAAAGGACAGGGGAGAAGAGGGGGGAGGGGAGGGGGGGGAGGCACGGGGAAATTGATTTTGAATTGAATTATCGAATAATTCGACACATGAACAGCTACAGCTTAGAGGCGCGGAGTCTAAATGCCTCGAATATATACATTGCAAGTAGAGACACCACTGTATCTGTTTCATTGGACAAAAGCCATGCCAGTCTGAATCCTCCTGAGCTTCTACAGTACTTGGGGAGGAATCTATTGTCGTCTTAAGCTTGAATAGCAGAAGCAGGTAAATATGAAATGATACTCAGGTTGTGCACCTCAGTAAAAGAAAAAAGAAAAAACAAACATCAATCATTAATTAATGTCTGCGTGGATTTAAATTTGGCTCAGTGGGAGTGTAACTGTGTTGCTTTTTGATTATACTCGTAGCAGTATATTATGCAGTAAGAGCCGTCAGGGAACCATTAACCTGGGCTGATTTTCACATACAGGGCCAAAACCAAACAAGATGGCCACCAGCCCAATATGTTGTTTCCATTTGATCACCTGCTATCGTCACGGTCGTTCTTTTGTAATGCCATGTATCCACACACACACACACACACACACACACACACACACACACACACACACACACACACACACACACACACACTCTCTCTCTCTCTCTCTCTCTCTCTCTCTCTCTGAATGGAAACAACTGACCGGGCTGTCACACCAATCTTGTTTTTGGAAGAGAGACGTCAAGTTGTATTCTTTGAAATCTATGACGTTTTTCCTCACTGGGATGACGCATAATACATTTGGCGTAATAACTTTGATACAGTTCTTGCAATGAAAGCAGGCCCATGAAAATTGAAGTGTTGCTGCTGCGTGCGCAGTGTAAAGATCGAATTAATACCGACCCAATATGGGGGAGCCGGGGTGGCCGAATGGTAGAGCGTTGGACTTCTAATGCTCGGGTCATGAGTTCGATCCCGGCTTGGGCCAAATATTTGTGCTGGCTTTTTCATCGTTGCTCCGTCTTTGATATCACCCTATGTGGTGGAAAAGGACGTTAAACCCCCAAACACCCACCCACCCACCCGACCCAATATGTTTAACAGACAAGTCTGCGCGGCGAACGTTTTCTAACTATGTGTTATGTCAGACATACACACGCGCGCGCGCACACACTCACACGCACGCACGCACGCGCACACGCACACACACACACACAGACTCGCGCGAGCCGCGTTTGTGCTCCATTGAGACCTATGTGGTGTTCTCTCACTCTACTATGCTATTGAGTGAGAGTCAGTGGGAAAAACAAAGCACACTACATCAATGAAACTCCCGCTTTCCCCGTCTACACATAGAGAACGTTCAAAAAGTGGCGACACATCCCCAAGAAATGCCAGTATCACGTCAATCAAACATGACGTCGGAAAAATGACGCGTGCCTTTTCTGCGATGGATCTGACCTGTTCAGTACGTAAGCAGCCCTGCACAGCGTTCTGGGTTCTTCTTCTTTCATGAATTTGTTCTCCGTGCATATTCTGTTCATAAAGTATCAAGTTGGAGTTCTATTCTGTTATATCCCGTGTCTTCTCTGCGATTGCACGAAGATGGCGACATAGTAGAAGTAAAATACACCACGTCTCCAAACAGAGGAATTCGGAAAGAAAGTGGCGAGACACCCCCAAGAAAAAACAGCATCACGTCAATCAAACATGACGCACTTACTTTACGTCAGTGCGCGTGCGTCTCTTCTTCGATGTTTGTGAGGCGTGTGGCTTGTAGAGGAAATGTGCTGTGAGTACAAATTTTCGGGTCAACTGACGATAACGGCTGCAGTGAATTTTTCTAATTTTTTTGTATATTTTTTATGGCACCCCAGGCTCATTATCTATGTATAGTAGGAGCGATTTTGAGATCTAAAGTGTGTTCACCAGCACTTTCATCAGGTACGGCTTACGCCAAAAGTATAAAAGCGACAACCTCCAAAATTCACTTAGTTGAGAGTCCGTATTCACGCTATCTATGCCCAAAAAATGGAATAGTTTAGGTAAAAAGTACGCCTTTAAACGCCAAAAAGTCACTTTTTCTGAAAAGGGCGATAACTCGCAAATCATGTGTGCAATCGTAGCTGGATCGGGCCTTCTATTCAACAATCTTGATTCATTTAGAAACCCCAAATTTGAAATCGATCGGTTCAGTATTTTCGGAGAAATAGGCATCTGAACTGGGTTTACATGCAATGTCAACTCAGGCTCGGTTTACATGAAAACTATAAGAGCGACCATTTTCTAGTGGTGACTCTGTTCAGAGTCCGTATTCAAGCTATCTACTGCCAAAAAATTGAGTGACTTAAATAAATATTACGCCTGTACACGAAAGACAACCAACTTGTCTCAAAAGGGCGATAACTCCCAAATCACTTAAGAAATCATCACACGCTTGAATCGTCTAATGTAACATTTTGATATATTTGGATACCCCAAATTTGAAGCCATTCGGTTGAGTATTTTCGAAGAAACGGGCCTGGACACAATTCACACACACACAGCCGCACACACGCACACACATACGCACAGACGGCACTCACTGAGGAGGAGAAGCGCGTTCGGCGTCAGCATCGATGACGCATGTTTTCTTACGTCATTGTCAGAGTTACACTTGCAAAATCGTCTCTGCGGGAGATCGGCAGTGACGTGCGTTTGTACCACAGATGCTTGCCCATGAACGTGGAAAATTTAGCCCGTCCTATGATGTTGTTTCCATTACTATGGAAACAACATAACAAGATGGCCACCAGCCCAATATGTTGTTTCCATTCAATGACCTGCTGTAGTCACAGTCGTAGTCGTTGTGTCATGTATGCAGCCCGCGCGCACACGCCGGAACGCAAGCTCTCTGACATCAAGCATGCTGACATAAAGAAAGTACTGAAAACCCTTATCGTGCCTCTATGCACTTGCAAAAACCCAAACACATGAGGTCGTGTGAGCTCGCCTAGCTGGTTGACGTCACAACTTGTTGGCGTATGCGAGGTTCTACATGGGTGAATGAATTCTTGTAATAAAGTCGTTCCCCTTTGACAGAGTTACTTCCCGCAGACCTGACTGACAGACGATTGCTTACTGGTATCGGAGAAGAGACCCTCTCTCTCTCTCTCTCGCCTTAGACGCGCGCTTGCGCGCGCACGCACGCACCCCCCCCCTCCCCCTACACACACACACACACACACACACACACATTATGCAAAGACCTTGGAATCAGAAAGACGCGTCACTCCTGCCCTCGTAAGAGAGACATATAGCGGGACAACGCGAAGAGTTGTCTGCCCGCATTAGCGCGCATCCTAGATCTGGCCCCTATAGTGACAGCATGGCAGAAAGTGGAAAGCGATCACAAAAGCATGCAATTGTGTTCTGCGCCGAATTGTTCAAATAACAGACAAATATAAACGGGGAAATACTTCTTTTGGTATTCCTGTTGAAAAACAAACATTTTTTTTTTCGCTTTCTTGTCAAAAAAAAAAAAAAAGACCTCAAGTGGTACGTGTGCATGCAGTGTAAACTAACAGTAAACACACGCGGCTGACGCAGATACAGCGTAATTTTTTTCCCTGACAACTTTACAAATCACGGTGACTTAAATTGTGCTAGCGTCTACCTGCATCTAAATTCAGAACACACACACACACACACACACACACACACACACACACACACACACACACACACACACAGAACAAAATCATCCGGCTGAACTTCATTCTAACCATTGTAAAACCATATCACAACATAGAATCTGCTGGATCGTCGGTCGCAGATATGATTAATGCTGAGTTAGCAGGAAGTATTCAGCGGATGCGTCCATCTTTGGATCTCTCGCACATTCGATCTTTCTGTGTTCCGTACTAGTTTTACTTGAACACATCGAACGAAATGCACTGCGTAGCCTACGTACAGCAGTGAAAGCCAAACTAGATCTTTCGTTCGTCCTCCGGAACTTTGAGAGTACTTATGTTTTCCATAGGCCTAAAACACATGCGAAATATATGGGGGGAGACCACCTGTCAGTCGCTGACATCTTCGTTTTTGTTTATTTTCTTAAAATGTTTTACGGCGGCTAGTGTAGGGTTGGGTCAAACAACTGCGTAGATCTGCGGGATGCGCGCAGACAACTCTTACGCGTTGTCCCTCAAAGGGAGGTAAGTGAACTATCTTTATGTTTCCAAGATCTTTGCATTATGCTTCTGAGTGTGAGTCAGTGGCAAAAACGAAACCCACTGAAATTCCCGCTTTCCACATGTCAAGTTGTAGAGACTCTTGCGAAAAGATACTGCATTTCGATGCAAAATAATTTCTAGACCATCCCAGAACATGCTGGTGCAGTAACGTCAGTAGATTACGTCACCTTGGAGAGATTTCGAGCCTTCCAGTAAGTTGTAGTCTGGTGTATCCCGTATCATCTCTGCGAGTGCACGATGATGGCGACATAGCATAAGTAAAATACAACACCACGTCTCCAAACAGAGGAATTCCGAAAGAAAGTGGCGAGACACCCCCAAGAAAAAACAGCATCACGTCAATCAAACATGACGCACTTACTTTACGTCAGTGCGCGTGCGTCTCTTCTTCGATGTTTGTGAGGCGTGTGGCTTGCAGAGGAAATGTGCTGTGAGTACAAATTTTCGAGTCAACTGACGATAACGGCTGCAGTGAATTTTTCTAATTTTTTTGTATATTTTTTATGGCACCCCAGGCTCATTATCTATGTATAGTAGGAGCGATTTTGAGATCTAAAGTGTGTTCACCAGCACTTTTATCAGGTACGGCTTACGCCAAAAGTATAAAAGCGACAACCTCCAAAATTCACTTAGTTGAGAGTCCGTATTCATGCTATCTATGTCCAAAAAATGGAGTGGTTTAGGTAAATATTACGCCTTTAAACGCCAGAAAGCCACTTTTTCTGAAAAGGGCGATAACTCGCAAATCATGTGTGCAATCGTACCTGGATCGGGCCTTCTATTCAACAATCTTGATTCATTTAGAAACCCCAAATTTGAAATCGATCGGTTCAGTATTTTCGGAGAAATAGGCATCTGAACTGGGTTCACATGCAATGTCAACTCAGGCTCGGTTTACATGAAAACTATAAGAGCGACCATTTTCTAGTAGTGACTCTGTTCAGAGTCCGTATTCAAGCTATCTACTGCCAAAAAATTGAGTGATTTAAATAAATATTACGCCTGTACACGAAAGACAACCAACTTGTCTCAAAAGGGCGATAACTCCCAAATCACGTAAGCAATCATCACACGCTTGAATCGTCTAATGTAACATTTTGATATATTTGGATACCCCAAATTTGAAGCCATTCGGTTGAGTATTTTCGAAGAAACGGGCCTGGACACAATTCACACACACACAGCCGCACAGCCGCACAGCCGCACACACATCCGCACAGACGGCACTCACTGAAGAGGAGAAGTGGGTTCAGAACATCATACGCGTCAGCATCGGAGTCGCACGCTTCTTACGTCATTGTCAGAGTTACACTTGCAAAATCGTCTCTGCGGGAGATCGGCAGTGACGTGCGTTTGTACCACAGATGCTTGCCTATGAACGTGGAAATTTTAGCCCGTCCTATTATGTTGTTTCCATTACTATGGAAACAACATAAAAAGAGTCAACATTGTGGGACACTCGTGTGGGTGCCGAAGGAAACGAACTGTGGCAATGTCACAAGCATTTAGTGGCCTCTCCTGCCACCAAAGGTAGAATCATTATATTACACCTGGATTGCTTCTGTCTGACACACTTAAAATTATGCCTGTCAGCTCAAGTTGCTGACCTTTTTCTCATCCATCCTCATTCCTCCATTTTTTTTTTTTTTTTCATCGGCTGAAACTTCAAGGTTTGTGTGTGTGTGTGTGTGTGTGTGTGTGTGTGTGCGTGCGTGTGTGTGTTTGGTGTTTGGAGTCAAAGTTTTGCAACCATCTCGCTGAAAAGCAAGGGCCTTCGCTCGGGCGTAAGTCTAGTCAAGAAGGCGGAGATCTTTTTCCCGGTGCTGCCTTCAAAATGTTTGAATCGAAGTAGCACCGGGAAACTCCGCCATCTTGATTACTCCCCGTGCTTCAGAACACGGACAACACTGTATAGAGTGTAATACCAAACTGATAGTTTCATTCACACAACACAATTAATAATACTCACAGCACTCTTGCTATCTCAAATACATCACCATAACACTTGTGAGCATTATTCCCTGTCATTTTATTCATGATTGCATTTCGTTCTTTTTACATTGTCTAGTCACAAATTCCGTTTGCTTGCAGTCGTGCATTAGTAATCTCACAGTCTCTGTTAAGTATGTGTAGAATTCTTACACATTTGCTTAGTACAACTTAGGAGAAACCAAACCAATCAAACAGCTGATGGTCCAGAGAGTGCACATGCAAGTTTTCTTTCACAATTTCTGTAGCACACACGCTCTACCAAACAAGTGGAGGAAATATGAACATTAAACAAATCAGCACATTATGAAGATCTGGCAGGTAAACCATTCATAGTAATTTAATAAAAATAAAAATAATAATAATATGATTGATAAAAAATCAAAAGTTCTTCAATGGCAGGGAAGTATAGGAACAATTTCAAAAGAAATCAGCGAGACTTCATCATAAATAAGCATTACAGTTTTCATCAGCATCTGTACCTTCACCCTGTGTACATCTGTCCCTCTCACAAACCACATGCACGCACACACACCACATACACGGAACTCAGTATTTGTACTTCACTTACATCACACACACAAACACCGCATGCACCCACACACTCACAAAGAATTCAGCATCTGTACATTAGCTACCACACACACACACACACACACACACACACACACACACACACACACACACACACACACACACAGGTAAATGTCTGTGGATATGTACAACTCCTTTCTCAAGCAGTCAATGTAAACATGTTATGATGTTACATTACAATCTTTCCATACTATTCACACCGACCTACTCAACACACTGATCCCGAGCAAACATTAAAAAAAAATGCACATGGTGTACAAAAAAAAAAAGAAAAAAAAAAGACAGCGCACACAACTTTCAACTGGCTTTTCCTAGCTTTCACAGACGCGCTGCTTCAAAACTCCTGTGACAGTTTAATTCTTCCGCAAAGTACAAACTACAAACAGTCGTAAGCAATTTATTCAGTGTTAAACAGTAATGAAACATTATTGCAAAGGTTAAAAACATTTTCTGTTTAAACACAAATAATAAGAACAACAGTGTTGACTCCAAAGTTGGTAAAATGACATTTACCGTTCTGGGTTGACAAGTATAATTCATTTCTATTCTACTGAACATCTCTGTGCATGTGCAGTGCAAAAGCCATTTTGAACTTCTGACTGGCATCTGACACTGGCATGCACAGGCACAAAACAGGACGCCTGTGCTAAGCATTGGTACCTGATTACCAATTTATGACCTAACTTGTGGAATAAACATTGCTGTCTGATTACTAACGTGTCATGTGTGACATGACCCCATATATGCTGGTGTCATAACCTGAACAACACATAGGCAAGAATTTTGCTGCTAGAGGACTTTTGAGAATAGCTCAAAGAACTGGAAACTTCAATTATCCTGTGCTATTCTAAAAACTGACCCAAGCCAAAATGGCACCACAACACCACTTTCAAACCTACCTGTGTGTGTGTTTGTGTATGTGTGTGTGTGTCTGTGTGCCTGTGCGAGGGTGCATGTGTGCACATGCGTATCTCCAAGTGCAGCAAGTGTTACGATAGGCATTGTTAAGCTGATGACCTCTGTGTACTGAAAACTCAACAGCTACACGAGGAAGACTCCCGCAACAATCAATTCAAAACAATACACCCTGTCACAGAAGAGCAGAGCCTGTACAATCAGCCAATGCCCAAAATGAAAGACTGTGGGTAAAGTGCGAAGGGCAAATAATGCAGCATGGGGAGGTAAGCCGCAACGAAACGGTTCCGTTGCCTATCAAAAAGACTGTTTTACGAGTGCATGGCCAAGAAGCACATCTGTGTGGCCTTCAACTTTGCACTGGGAAAGTGGCAAGGAAATCTGCGAGTTCACTAACAAACAAAAAAAAAAAAAAGAAGAAAAAAAAAGAAAGAAGGAAGTGTAAGATGGGGGGCATGGTGATGGTGGTGGTGGTGTAAACAACAACAACCAACAAAAAAAAAAAAAAAAAGGGGGGGGGGGGGGACAGACAAAAGAAAAAATAGGCAAAAAAACAAACAAACCCCAAACAAACAACAAACAAACAAAAAACGAAAGAAAAAAAAATTACAAAAGGGGAAAAAGAGGATAAAAAAAAGGAAAAGAAAAACATACGGGAAAAAAACAAAAAAAAAACTGTTTCAGAAAACAGCTTATTGTCAGAACGCAGTCTGAGGCCACCCCTCTACCTGGACAAAACGGAGTATAATTACAGGCAATGACTGTGCCTGCCTGGCACAATGACAGCTTCAAGCTCACACTGCCACCCCAAGCCTCTCTTCAGCAAACATCAGCAGTGTCTCACGCACGCACAAATAATCCCCAAGTTCCAAGCCACACTGCCAAATCCGTAACAATCCACTCTGTATGCTTCTCCTGCCTGGACAGCGTGAAATGAATAAATGCCACTGTCAATGTCACTCATAAGTAAAGCAGCTTTGGAGCCGAATCCTCATAAACATATCTCCTCTGGGAGTCTCTCTTTGGTTTGATGTGTCAAAGCGGCTGTCGATCACCGCAAACACATCTCTCCCCTCCAGCAAGAATGCTCACTGTCTGTTGTCCATGGGAAATAACTGTGTAAGTCTTGTGACTGGCCGACCCCCTCCCTCCCTATCCGTACCACCGTCAAGACTTCGCTTTCTGAAAGAATGTCTGAAACAAAAAAGATAAGATCTGATCTGTACATTACATACCACAAACATGTTCCACGTGCCCAAAATGCACACATACACATTTTTCAAGTTCTGAAGCCTTTGTCTTGTTGCACAAATCTTCCACCCCCCTTCCCCCACACCCCGATACACACCCATGATCTCTCTCACACAAGAAAGCATGCGCGCACGCACACACACACACAAGCGCACTTGCACACACACTTCTATCTGCATCACATTTCTCTCAGTCTCTGTCTCTGACAGAAACACTACCAAAACACCTACCTTGAAATAGTTTTTGAAAGTTTTTTGCTCTGTCTGAAGGGCCTGGCAGAACTCCTGAGTCTGTTCGGGGGAGAGGTTCAGAGTGGGCAGGTACTCTTTCTGTAGGTACGTGATCAGCTCTACTCCCTGCAAAAAAAAAAAAGAAGGGGGGGGGGGGGGGCACAAACATTATTGAAAATATCTGTCCATGAGAATTTATGTGGGTACACAAAAACACAGACGATCATTAGGACAACATCGCTTGTAAACAAAACTGCCGAAGCACATCCGCAAAACTGCAACCTGGATTTTCAATGGACTTACGTGTGGTGCAGAGTCTGATTCAATGTCACATAGCACAATAGACACATTCTCTTGCATGTTTCCTATAATGACTGGACAATTTTCCGATGATGAATTGGCACACAAAATTATCAAACTTCGGTCAGTCAATAAAATTCAACACAAAGCAATCTTCAGAAAGCAGACGACAACCATATGATCAGGTAACTTACCCTCTTATCCAGAATAGCTTTCAAGCACAAGGCACATTCTCCGAGCGCCTGAAGGATATACAAAACAGTACATAATACATGTACAGTGAAGTTTTGCCCATAAAAGAGAACCCAGGTCAGCATGTACACAAAAAAATCAATGATTAAAGAAGTCAAACTCTTAAAGAAATGATTCATTCAAATGAACCATAACAAAAGACCAAAAAAAAAAGAAGAAACTAGAGAGGCAGAAGCCTCCATGTCTCCCTTGTGACATGGGTCAAGGTCATTTAAAAGAGTATGTTTGTAAAAATCGTATCACTAGCTATCATCAAGCCAAGTTGGGTCAAGGTCATTCAAATGAGATCTCATCAATGTCTATCATTATGCCAAGTTTGACGCCTCTAGTATTTGTAGTTTCTCTGAAAACGGTATGTTGAAATTCACAACAGACAGCATTAATGACCTTGACCTTGTGTCAAAGATTGTAAGAAAATGCCAATGTTAAGGTTTACTTCGGAAATGCGGACACACAGACACACAGACGATGGAGCCAGGAGGGTTATTACAGAGACTCCCATTGTTACACACGGGAGCCAAAATGACAGTCACTGAAACTGTTCAAATGGTGGAATGGTAAGTTTGGATAGGTCATTGGTCTGGTTACCAAAGTTTGATGTTCCTGGTGCGTTAAACTCCTGGGACCACAATGACAAAACAGCAGAAAAAAAGAAACAAGATGGCCATCTCTGGCCAGCAGCTTACCAGGGAGGTCTGACCATCATTCAGATCAAAGGAAGGGCTTAGTGGAGCCAGTATACAGGCTGGAACAACATTCTTGTACAGAAAGTCAGGAAAGCCAGCAATGCCATCATTACCCCCTCCTGAACAAAAGAATAAGTATTCATTCCTAATGTGAAAGATACGAGGAGAAAAGTGTTCAATACGATAAAATCACATATTGAGAGAAGAAAAAAAACACCAAGTTTTCTGACGACAGCTCTCTAAACAAACTGCCACACAAACTGACGAAACCACCACCACTTTTACCAGCACATTCAGTTTAAAAATACGTTTCAACGAGGTCTTGGAATTTTGGCATAACTCCGTGTTGAAAACAGTCAAAGCGAGATGCAACGAACCCCAAGCCTCAGTGAGTTTCCGTAGGATGGTGAAGCAGCATTTCTGACTCTGTGGATCCTGCACTTCCACCACACCCTGCACGACTGACATCAACACCTGATTCACACTGCTCATCTCTGGAACAAAAGCAAACCTCAAACATCTGAGACAAAGCTTCATTATGGAACTAGATTATGGGTTCAGCTGGAAAGAGGGCCTGCTTGTCATGGACTCTGCTTTGGAAATGTTCAGCCCTCAAATTAAAAAAAATAAATGCAATTCTAAAATCCCAAAACTGAAATTGCTGAGCTTGCCCTTCGCACCACGTAATTGTACTGGGTTCATGTCCAGTGTGTGAGAGAATGCATGTGATTCACGTGAGCGTGCGTGTTGGGTTTAGCTTGCGGCGCTTTGAGCCAAATATTTGGTATAAAGTGCCTAGATATTAATGTGCTTATTATTATTATTACTTGACAAGTGCTTAGACCCTTTTTCTGGATGATGGTAGAGATGATGGGCTTATCTTCACACGCATGCGTGCACCACACACAAGCTAACAAGCTACGGTCACCAAGAACCAAATTTGGGGGGCGGGGAGGGGAAGGGAAGGGGAGACGGGGGAGAGAGAGAAGCAGGAAAGCAGCTTTGCAGCATACCAAGTGTCTTGAAGACATTGATGCACTCGTTCGACACGATAGTTGACAGGAAAAGGAAGTAGCCGCGTTGTAGAAGTTTGCGGTCGTTGGCAGCGACCTGGTCCCGCTCATCAGCCGGTGACATCAACACGGCAAACACCGTTGTCACCAGTGGCATCAAAATCTCACTGAGAAATGGAATGATCGCCTCCTACAAACAGAAGATGGTAAAGACAACACTTCACTATTCAAGCACTGAAAGCGCTTAACAGGACTAGTTCAACCGATGGACATTATGACAGTGCTAAAATATAATCATACAGCGTTAATCCCTACACGGAGCAAGCTGTTTAAGTGCCTCACATGTGATTAAACTCAGTATGCAAGACAACCAGACTAGAACCAGTTTACTGTGAATTCTAACCAGTTAACTTGCACCTCACAGACCTTTTTCATTTGCTTTGGTGCACTGCTTGGAACGGGGCGAACACTGCAGAATCACTACAACAGCAGCACCAAACAAAGAAACACAAACAAACAGTGCTGCCTATGCTTGGTGGGCGTACTAGAATGGGGTGGACGCTCAGACCTGCCTACCCACCAAACATGACACGAGTAGTGCCAAAAACCAAATGAGTAGTTTCCTTGCCAAACGAGTAGTCCCGGCTAACGTATCCCAACCAAAATGTGCCACTTGCCAGCTTGTTGCTTAAGCTACAAATCAACTATTCTATTCTTTGGCGTGTTTGATTCGACTGGTTACAGTGTACTACCATAGTATCCATCTTTTTTTCTTTTTTTTTTAAGCCAAATTTCTTTCTACCGGGTATTTATACATCGTTAAAACTTTGAATGAGGCTCATTCAAAAAGCTGGATCGGTGCGAGCAAAAGTTCAGATCGGATTTGACGAAACGCTAACCGCTAACTTGATTATGTAGATTTAGGACACGAAATTGCGTAGTGGGGCAATTAAATGCGTAGTTGCGTAGTAGGCCCAAAATTACTTACTTTTCTATGGTCAATGCATAGGGTAGGCAGGTCTGAACGCTGTATAACTACTTCTACAGCAATACATGTACAACAAGGAAAAGTGAAAATCAGCCACAAACAAGCAGCATCCCTGACCTTGAACTTCATGACCAGCTGGTTAATAAGCGGCAGGAAGTCATACAGCTCGCGGGCATCAGGGTGTTTGAGGAGGTGGGTGAGGACCGGAGGGATGAAGGGCAGGATCTCAGCATCCATGCACACCACCATGCGGTGGAGGTACTGGCGTACGCCGGTCTGGATGTGGCTACGCTGCGTAGGGGTGTCCAATGCCATGCCGAAGAGCCGCAGCAACTCCGTGAAAGCCTCTACACACCCACACTGGTTCATTGTCTGTGACCCAGAGAACCCTTTGCTGGCACGGCTGCAAAACAAGAAGCATGATGACAAAATGTAAAAGCATGGTACGCTGGAAGCATGTTGAAAAAAAAAAAAAGCAGAATACCAAGAGCTAAAAAAAAGAAAGAAAAAAAAAAACCTCAGCAGACAACAGACTAACAAATGTATTACCAAACATGCCGCTAGGAGCCCCCACCAGGCGACACAGGAACAAGTACAAATACGGTGCTATGTATCTCGATCAGATCTTGGATAAGAGCGGCAATGAATGACAAGGGTGACCAAAAATGAAGATGCTGACTTCGAAGTTTCTGTTGTTGTTCAATGCCCTCATACATAGCACCTATGATCTAATGCAACGAAAAACTCCTGACTGGACAAACTTCTGTTTCTGACTAGCTGCAAATGGATATATCTGCTAGTACTGTATGTGTTTACTGAGTAAAAAATAGGTGTGAGCAGATGGAGCTCCATCTGCTCACACGCCCAAACTAAAACCATGTACAGTGTATATATAAAATACATACCTGGCCAAAGCCATCGCATTATGGATGCAGTGAGCGTAGGCGATCTGCCGGTTCTCATCGGTCTCAGCACACAGCGAGTTCAGGAGACCCTCAAACTTGCTGGCGATGGGAGCAAGCAGGCTCTTCATCAGCTCCTGTTTCTTCTGCAATCAGATGATGTCATGTATTCAGTAACAACAGCATGCAAGAGATGTATCTGCGCGTATGTGCACATACAGGAGCATGTGTCTGTCTACTTGTCCGTCTCAAGACCTTTCAGGCTGGGAAACTTTGTTATAATGCAGTACAGCTTGAGAAGTTTACTTCCAAGTTACCTGAAGACCAAGTGACTCACCGGAGGTGGCAGTGTGCTGGAGACAACCAACATGCTGGCCGTTTCGTACAGAAACAGCTGATCTTCATCTGACAGGAGATGGGGCTGGCCGTTGGCTGTGGTGCCAGCTGGGGGGTTGAGTACCAGCAGGTCCTGCAGCTGGCCAAACACCTCCTCCAGGTATGGCTGCAGGTGGGCTCTGCAGAAACAAATACATATCATCACTGGTTTGTCCTCATTAACTTTCTACTGCAAATCAACAGCTGAAGATGCTGATAATAATAATAATAATAATAAAAGCCTTTTTTCAAGTCGCCTGGCACAAAGTGAAAACCCAACACACGTTCACTTGCGTGTCAGACATCAATACATGCAATAAGTCAGCGGTGAGCAGGGTCAGCTCAGCTATTTAAGCTTCATGTCATCTCTTCAAATCCACATGGAATCAAAAATCAAATCTAGCAGCTGACACTTCTGAGTGCAAAATTAATGATCCACAAAAAAAATCTGTATCGCTTACGTCCCTGCATTACACGTTATGAGGTTAAACGTAAACAATGATGGCACACTTTTCTTCGACTGCACTGTCAAACTGCATCTACAGCTTCATATACAATGTACCTCTATTAAATAAACTAAGCCTTCTTTTCATAAGCGATGGTGAAGGGTCGTCGATGGCCTATGCTCCACTTGGAGCCATGGGCTTAAGTAAGTCAGTCTTTTCATAAGCAAACAAGAATGAAGTCTTCCCTTAGTCTAGCAGATCCGAGCTGAACAATCTGCACGCGTGATAAAACATGCAAACAACCAATCGAAACTTACTTCAGACTTTTCACAAAGCGGGAGAAGAGGTATGAACACCGACTGCGCACCTTCGGGGACGGATGACGCAAACCTCTTTTGTCTAGGAAAGCAGCCTGGAAGGAACAGAAACAAAGTCAGTCACCAACACTGTCTCGCGTAAGTATTACATTTGCAAACAGAAAATGATAGCCTTTCAAAGCACACAACGAATCCCCCCCCCCCCCTCCTCCTCCCCCCCAAGGCGGACTGACACTCACCAAGACATCAGGAATGTGCTGCGGCTCACACAGGAAGAACTTGTCATAGCGAACGACTGTCTCGAAGAACTGCAGCTGTACAATGACATGTCCATGACAGCTCACACGGCTGCTGACCAGCTGTTCAAAAAATAACACAGAAACATAATAATTTACCAAAACCACCTCCTATCAGCAAAAAAAAAGAAGTCTGTAACAAGACATTTCCTTGCTTTTATTAAATAGGTACATTGCACATATCAGATGAACAAGATGTAATGCGCAAGATACTCACCAGCCTCATCATGTCTTGCAAGGCTGACACTTTTGTTGGATTGCCACTGAAATGCTGCCCATGAGATGCCTAGAACAAGAACATGTGATCAATTTATCAACAGAGCAAAACCAACAAAATTTCAACCACAACTTCTAAGGTACGCATCACACGAAAGCTGCTTACTTCGACAAAAAGAGGAAGTCATGGTGACAGAAAGAAAGAAGAAACTCTGAACACTAGGAAAGAGTCTGTCATGGTTCTTTCAAGTGGCATGGAACTTACTGGCACAGCCTCGGCAACACTGTAGAGCAAAGTGACAGCCATCTCCACATCACGAAAATTGGCCGACTCCCACTGGGGCAGAGTCTGAGTGACGATGTTGTGGACGGTCACGAGGATCAAGTCTGAATCCTGGAAGCACACAGACCAAGAAGCTGACACGACCAATTGAGCATAACACAATTATTGATTTCCCTCTTTGTAAATTAAACTTCAACTTTCAGCAAGCACGTCTACATGAAATTTAACGTAGGTGGCACAGTAATGCAATCATCCAAATACAAAGCAAAGTCACTCTGTATTTTCTGTTTTCTGTGATTTACTTCATTTTTTTTTTATTTTTTTTTTTTTGGGGGGGGGGGGGTGTAAATGACACAAAACAAAGAAAGGCCCCCCTAAAACCCTGTAAATCACACTGTCATCAACAGCAACTGATGCTATGCAGTGACGTGGGTAACACTCTCCAGTTTAAAAAAGACTGAAACCCAGGCTAGGGCATAGGAGCACTGGGTTCCTCACACAGGCCAGACACCAAACCAAACATGAATTTCTGTGTACTCACCAGCTGAGCCAAGTTGTTGAAGATCACCCTCATCTGCTTGCGGTAATCCATGAACATGGCCTCGTCTTCACCCTGAAAATAAATTTAACTCGCTTTCTTACAACCGTCTGACATCTCTGACTTAACATTCAAAACAGGACAAATTACCAGTCGGAAGCAAGCTTAGCATTACACCACCACCCCACATTTGGCAGGAGAAGTCAGTTTTTCTCACATTCGCTTTCCGTAAAGCTGACGAAGACAACAGATCACCATGATCAGATGAGTTATAAAGGTGCCTCACCTCACTCTCAAAGTTGTAAGAATCATCGTACTTCATTTTCTTCACAACCGTGTACAACATTCCCTGCAAAGTTCAACAAAAATGAAATTAGGCACAGAGAGTAAAAGAGAAAAAGTTCCCACAGATTTGGCTAAGTGAAAAATAAGCACTTTTCAAGGACATCACAAGCATCCGTTTCAAAATCACAAGGACCTCCTTGCTGCCGTCTGCTCTTGTTGACAGGCCAGAAAATGTACACCATAGATCTAGCATACATGTATGCTTTTCTCCCCCTGTTCTGTTCACAGGGCATCCCTGTGAATGTTTTGAAATGTGTTAATGGCTCAATGAATGTTTTGAAATGTGTTAATGGCTCAATGAATGTTTTGAAATGTGTTGATGGCTCAATGAATGTTTTGAAATGTGTTGATGGCTCAATGAATGTTTTGAAATGTGTTAATGGCTCTATGAATGTTCTGAAATGTGGCTCTATGAATGTTTTAAAATGTGTTAATGGCTCTATGAATGGTCTGAAATGTGTTAATGTCTCTATGAATGGTTTGAAATGTGTTAATGGCTCTATGAATGTTTTGAAATGTGTTTATGGCTCAATGAATGTTTTGAAATGTGTTTATGGCTCAATGAATGTTTTGAAATGTGTTTATGGCTCAATGAATGTTTTGAAATGTGTTTATGGCTCAATGAATGTTTTGAAATGTGTTTATGGCTCAATGAATGTTTTGAAATGTATTTATGGCTCAATGAATGTTTTGAAATGTGTTAATGGCTCTATGAATGTTTTGAAATGTGTTAATGTCTCTATGAATGGTTTGAAATGTGTTAATGGCTCAATGAATGTTTTGAAATGTGTTAATGGCTCAATCATCAACAGATGCCTCCGCAACATTCTCAACATCAGATACCCACTGGTGATCACCAACCAAGACCTCTGGGAGCGAACAAGACAGGTCCCCATCGAGCAGGAGATCAAGAAAAGGAAATGGGGATGGATCGGACACACTTTGCGAAAGCCAACATCAAATGTCACCAGGCAGTCCCTTGATTGGAACCCCCAGGGAAAGCGCAAAGTGGGCCGACCGAAGCAGACCTGGCGGAGGAGTACGGACGCTGAAGCCAAGGCCGCCGGAACGACGTGGGCCGAACTAAAGAGGGCGTCCCAGAACCGAGTGCGCTGGCGGAGTGTGGTTGCAGCCCTATGTTCCCCAGGGAATAAAGAGGACTAAACTAACTAACTAAAACTAATGGCTCAATGAATGTTTTGAAATGTGTTAATGGCTCAATGAATGTTTTGAAATGTGTTGATGGCTCAATGAATGTTTTGAAATGTGTTGATGGCTCAATGAATGTTTTGAAATGTGTTAATGGCTCTATGAATGTTCTGAAATGTGGCTCTATGAATGTTTTAAAATGTGTTAATGGCTCTATGAATGGTCTGAAATGTGTTAGCAGCTCCATTAATGGTCTGAAATGTGTTAATGTCTCTATGAATGATTTGAAATGTGTTAATGGCTCTATGAATGTTTTGAAATGTGTTAATGGCTCAATGAATGTTTTGAAATGTGTTTATGGCTCAATGAATGTTTTGAAATGTGTTGATGGCTCAATGAATGTTTTGAAATGTGTTAACAGCTCCATTAATGGTCTGAAATGTGTTAATGTCTGTATGAATGTTTTGAAATGTGTTTATGGCTCAATGCATCCTTTAACTGTCCACAGCAACAGAGACAGTCGTACCTCCACATGGTTTCGTTGCGCGGCCGACAGGGTGCCCACTGTTTTTAACATGGAGATGTACTCCTGAGCAAACTCTCCCACAGCACCAGACACATCGTCATCTTCATCGCCAAGGAAACGTAGCATGTACGGAATCTTGGCTTCCAGCGCAGACTGAGTCTTGGACAGGTTGGCTGCATCTCCACTTTTAGACAGCCTAGAATTTACAGGCGCAAATCCATGTAGCTCTACACGACGACTGAATCGAAAGAGATCTAAACATTCTCATCCCCATCTACCTCTACGATCTGAAGTATGAAGTAAAATAACCCTAACAGAAAACAAACAGCTGTTGACAAATCATAAGAATTTATGCAATATAAATGAGGGTGCTGACAACTTGCGAGTCTGAGAAGATTTTTTCCCCCCATAGCACACTTGTATTTCTTTTTTTTTCTTTTTTATTCTGTTTTTAACACAGTTATATATTTAATAAAAATACCATACAAACAATGTACAATACAGTGCGCGTGTGCTTAAACTAAGATAAAGTAACCGTACGCCCCCTCGCCCAAATTTGCACACAAGCCGCTCGCACATAGATGTAATTCACTTTAACCCGCACACTTGTATTTCATCCATGTAACATAAATAATAAAAATAAATGGTATCTGTAGGGCATTTCTTTCGACTAAAACTAAATGCGCCAATCACTCACCGACACTCATGCACATTTTACAAACATAATCGTATGCCTTACTAAAGGCCTTAGTGTTACTAATGTACTCTGTCCACAACTTGTGAAAACAACAAATACTCACTTTTGCCAGCTGATAATGAGAGCAATGCCAACACCGCAGATCAGCTTGGACAACTTGGCCAGGAAGTCGCCTTCCTCATCCTGTCATAAAGAAACAACGCAAATATTATCAGCACAATAAATGGAATGTATACATGTATAATCCTGTAGGCAGAACAGTGTTGCCCATGCTTTTGGTAAGACACGTAACGCCAAAGTGAAACAAAACTGCAAGATTATTCTTCTATCTCATCAGTCCGTCTCCTCTCACCTCAGGTGGGTTCACAATTCCAGCACTTTCCAGCACAGAGAAGAATGACTCCACCAGCTGTGTCTTCACAACGGGGTCCATCCCCTTGCCCAGCACCTCGTAGATACAGTCGCAGGCCGACTCCCGCAACAGCGGCTGCTCAAGGAAACGCAGTAGGACAGGAACGTAGCGATCGTTGGCCACCAAGTTGATGTCTATCCATGAGACGTACTTCCCAACCACATCCAGACACAAGCAGGCCAGTTCAGGATGACTGGACTCATAGGCCGTCTGTTCACATATAATGTATGAAAACTAAAAGTGCTGTCACAGTGATTACTACTACTAGGAGTTCTGCAGTACTAGGACATTCTGATGCAGTTCTTCAACCTAACAGACAATATGTCAGCATCATAATAGAACCTTAGTACAACTCACTCTATAAAAACAGTGCCTCCAAAAAGTTGAGACTGTGCGTCATCTTGAGCTGTTCTAAAAAATGACTTGCACTAGAATTTGGCGATAGCGTCAATATGTTATTTATTACTATCAGTATCACTATCAGGTCAATTTTACACACACACATATATGTGCATACATACTGTACACACATGCTAAGTAAATTTATGTGAATATTGTAATTGTAAACACCACATGTAAAACCAACAGTTCAGAATGGACAAGCCCACACTCACCAGGATCTGGAGCCAGGAGTCAGCTAGCTGAGCAACACAAGATTCCCTCATAGCATCCTTGATGGCAGTGTTTCTTTGTGAATCCTGCAATCAGGAATGGTTTGCTACATGCTGAATTAGGCCAAACATCCTGCATTATGACATAGTAAAAGAAAACCTCCATTCTGCCCCGACCCACCCTGTCAAAAAAGAAATAAAACAAAAACAACCAACACCAAATAGCAACACCCCACCCCAACTGATCCCTAATTAAAAAGAAAAAGAAAGGAAAAGAAAGCAAGACTAACCTCAGCTGAGTGAATAATCTCCCTGTCTACGACCTCTTGGTCAATGGCCTGCAGGATACGGAGGTACATGTCTACTGCCTGGTGACCACTGTTCAGGGTCCGCAGCAAGTCCTGGAAGAATGTCGGCCATCGCACTGGGTAGTCCGTCACGAAGGCGAGGGACACAATTTGGGCCACTTTGTTCCTGATGAAGCTCTTCTCCTGTGCACCTTCATGGTTCTAGCGAGAAAAGGAGAACATCTATAAGAAAACTGAATACAAACATTTCAAAACCAACCAGAAGGTAGGCAAAAAAAGGGTACGCATTATGTCGCAGGTGTATGCAGCTGCTGGTTTCTCTCTTTACTTTGTGTCAGTAAGACCCTCTCCAGCCTGGCCTGGCTAATGTTCCCTTTCATTTTCCCTTGACTTCCTCATCCTGCACCTTTCCAACATGTCAAACTTACACACTGCGCATGACACATTACTGACAGCATCTCTTTTAACTCAGCATTTCTCAAGGGATTACTCCTCCCCACATCCCAATCCCCTTCAACTGAAAGTCCTGATGAGTTGCCAGTACTAGCGCAAACACCATTTCATTCGCTGCCAAACTGTTTATGTACTGTCCACGAAGTGTGAGAGTGAGCAAGAAATTATTAAAAAGCAGAAACTATGGCATAAACTCAAATTACCCCAAGCTGGAGGCATCCCATGAGAAAGGCCCGCATACTGTTCTGTTCCTCGCGGTCAGCTTGCTGGTACCTGAAATTCAATCTTCACGTCATACGTGTAGTTCAAAACTAGACACATGGTGGTAATGGACTGCTCACTGCTGAAAAACTGCTAGTACCACTGCTACCAACACCACTACATGTGTCTTACAAAAATGCTGCCCACTGCTGACTCCTGACCGTTATCATTATCTGTATCATTTTGATAGTAATCAATAAACTACTCAGTATGAAAATGTCTAAATGACCAAACACGTAGGCTTTCCCTGTTGGAGTCAGCTAACTACAGGCAGAATTGCCCATTTGAACAGCAAAGTCTGAGACTATATATCAGCTCTTACTGGTACGGTACGCTGTGACTTGCAGTCAGGACTGAAAGATCGTGCACTAATTGTCGCTTTTGGTTCACTGCCTGAAAACTATGCTAAATGCTTACACTGGGATAACATAATATTGCCTTGATGTTCGTACTATGTGCTCTCTAGTATGGACTTTTTGTAAGCTATTGTGGACATTGGGCACTATCAAGTACCATCATGATCTTGCAGAGATGAACACCCTATAATCACTTCCCACTTACCTGTTTCTCAGGTAATGCTCACAAACTTGAAGGCAAAAGAACCTAATGTGGTCATTCCTGCAATGAATGATAAAAAAACTGCAAAAGTTTTGGAGCAAGCTCTGCGGTGATTCAGTAACTGTAAATATAGCCGATCAAACTTCCCCCCCCCCCCCCCCCCAACTTTTTTTTATTTTCATTGACAGAATCACTGAACCTAAGATCATGCAACTTCTCGATGCAATTAGTTGTAATTACTTTTGATCAACTGGATTAAACAGATTTATTTTGAAGATTTGATCATTTCCTTTGATCACGAGTTGATGATCCAGCACTGAGACAATTTCTCAATTTATGATGTCAATATGACAACTGAAAAGGAGAAACAAGATTCACTGCCAAAAGAAAAGTGTCATATTATATATATATATGATTATCAGGGCTCCCTAAACTGTGCGTCTGTGCGTAATTTACGCACTGAACTGAAAATTTACGTCCTAAAAAAAATTCGAGGGGGTACGTTGAAGCATTATGAACGCGATCTGTGCTTAGCTTGACGCACTACCTCTGCACTGCCGTGCGTACGCCTAGAGGCGTGTTGTGATCAAGTGAGTGTTCTCTTGCCATGGCCGCGTTCAGTTCGGTTCTGTGTTTGGTTCTGTTTAACTGTCTACTGCTGCAGATCGGCGGCTACTACAGCCACTCGCGCGTAGTGAACGTGCCCCATCTTTTTCCGCTTCCGCGCACTGAAACACCCGGCGTACGTGCGATGTCGAAACCATGGACGAAAGATTTTAGAGTCAGTGCTCTTGTTACCGATCGGATTCGCTTTCTCTGTGACGAATCATGCCACCGAAAAAAAGTGAAAGTTCAAAAGACTATGGACTTTTTCGTCAGTGGAAAAGTTGTGGAGGGGCTCGAGCCCTCGCCCGGCGGAAGCGGGTGCACTTCGGCGTCGCGGCATAGCTACGATTCAGACGTCGCATCAGAGTCGGCACAGAGCAGCAAAAAGTCAGAGTTTCCAACTTTCAAAACTGAATTGTACCCACTTCATTTAATTATATGATTTGAAGTTGATAAAATTCAGTTTTGCACACCGTCACACACACACACACACACCGTGGCACACACACAGACACACACACACACACACACTGTGGCACACACACAGACACACACACACACACCTGTTCAGCAGCATTTACTGAATTTATAATTCCATGCACTAAAAACTTGAGAAATGATTCTGACCCTTTAAAAATTGAAAGTGGAGGTACAAAGACCCCCTAAAGTTTTGAACTGGGGGTCAGTGGACCCTTTAGGTCTGTAGCTTTTAGGGAACCCTGATGATTATAGCCTAGGCAATTAAACAACTTCTAAAAAGAGTTATCATACCCATGGTATGCACCCGTAGAGTAGGCCTGGGCACACAATTTCCATCCATCTGCAGAATTCTTTAGTTGTTCAAAGTATTGCATTGCCTGAAAAAAAGATTGTAAATTTTATTAAAAAATGTTTGGTAAGTAGGAGGAGATGGATGAAGAATACTGTGGACCAACTGCGATGGTCTTGACAGCTGCAGGCTGGGGAACTACTGAGGGAAAACTAGACCTGAAACCTACAACGGGGTGCAGACGCAGCGCCCTAGTGGGGGCCACGGGGCAACACCCCAATTAATTTTAGCAGATATATAAAGGCATTTAGTAGACTCTCCTAGCACCCAAACGTAAAGTACATGTACAGTGTACTGCCTTGGTACCAGTTGACAAGTAAAATGCAAAAATGAAGTTAGATTGTGCGCAATCTTTTCTCCCCTTCCTTTTCTTTGGCTGAAACTTTGATTTTTTTGGCTGAAAGAAAAGGAAATTTTGACTGAAAAATTGCCAAATGACTGAAAATTCCCCAGCCTGCAGCTCCTTCATAGTTAACAGTGATCATGTTAACCGGTAATTACCGGTAAAATACTGTTTGCAAAACCAGAATACTGGAAAAATTTGGAGCTGCCGGTCCCAGGGACCGGTTCTAATTTGCTGGGACCGGTAAACACTGTGGCCTCTGATACTGTGATAGGGGTGGGTGCCAGTTTCAGAGAACGTTAATCACTGTCACAATAGTATGTTCCCCACTGGCCAGGGCTTCTTTGTTCATTGCGATGGACTCGCTGCTATCTTTACCTCTCATACTGATACAGTGTTGCGACACTGTGATTGTGTTTAGGTTGATTTGCAGTGTAATTCTTATCTCTGGTTTTAATTCTCGTGGGACCGGTTCTGACACAGGTTGTTGAGTGACAGTGTGGGGTAGTCGCTGATGGGACCGGTTTTCAAAATTCCTAGCGTGATCACTGGTTAATTCTACAGTTTGTCACTAAAGACAGTAAAGTAAAAGAAAGAGCACACAAACATGCAGATAAATTATAAAACATTTGCTGGTCCTAGTAAGCAAAGTATCAATAAGATGAACCCTGCACATGACTGGCACGGACTAACCCCTTAACTAATCCTGTTAACCCATGGAATGAAAGATCTGTACATCACTACATGTTCACTAATACAGTAATAGAATCCTGATTCCTCCAAGTTGTCTTTTCAAAGGTAGAGGAACATGTGCCTGGCTGTAACTAAAAGATTGTCAGGACAGTCTTCATTTAACGTTTTGGTAGTCACTGTTAGTGTTACATAGCACTGAGAAAAGAGCCCTCCAAGTTATTGTATGTCATGTGTAGTGGATAAAGAAACTAAGGTGTTTCTCCTCAAGCGTTAACTTACCTGAGCTTGGGACTGGGGGTCGGCGATTGCGCCAAGCCCCCGAAGAGCGAGTTCATCCATTTTCAGAGCTGTCTTGAACTTCACTTAGCTACTAAGGTGGATCTTTCACATAAGCAGTCATAAGGCTCGAACTAGGACTTCTTATCTCTTATTCTTTCACATCAGATGTCTCTGCCTGCTGTCGTTATCTCGGACGACTTCGTAACAATCAAAACATACGGCGTTACTAAAAGTTCGGGAATAAATTCTAGACGCTGAAGTTTCACGTCAGGTTTTCATCTTGGGCAAGTTATTTATGGAACTATTGCTTCCTGTGACATCAGTCTTGGGAAACCAAGACGGATTTAGAACACAAAAGATTGCTTCTAAAGCAGGCCACGTTTCATCAGCACTAGGCCACGCGCATCGCCATAACGGAACACCGGAGCATGTCAAAAAGTTCTATTAGATAAACATAAATAACATTTTTTTCAGGCATTACAAAGAAAACTTTAGGCAGTATATCAAGAATACGTCTAATGTGGAAATGCACTGTTCTGATTTTTTTTTTGGACTGAAGTTTTTTTTTTTTTTTTTTTTAATGTTTGCCTCCTCTCCGTTGTTAACAGCATGGCAACTCACATCATCGACCATAGTGCGCTCGAAAGGTCAAGGCTACACTTTAGAGCCGGAGACATATCGTCGAAGTTTTTACTGAACAGAGAAAACGTTTCCCATGGACAATTTTTAATACAATTTCACATGTCTACACGATATAATTGAATAATTAGTTTTTGTGAGTGACTTTGGAAACTTTTTTGGAATAATTAATAGGAGCAGGAATTCTCGGTATCCGGTCAAGTCGGCCCAATTCCAACTCGGGCCACCAAGTCGGACTAGCCCTTGAGGCAGGTCGGACCAAGGCCTTAGTTAGCTCGGCCCACGTACAGCCACGTAAACAGTTTTTTTTTTTTTTTTTATGTCCCAATTAGGTTCAAGGTCCCAATAACCGAGCTGGTTATGATCGTTAGGAGGTTCAGACTTTGATATTTCTTTTTTCTTTTTGACTGGGCCGAGTTGGTTGTGGTCATTACTGAGGAGGTTTGCACTTCAGTTCGACTGTTTTCAGACTGGGCCGAGTTGGTTATGGCCGTTAGGAGGTTCATATTTCAAGTAGACAATTTTGATTTCTGGTTTGGTTATGGTCATATAGAAGGTTCAAACTTAGACATTTTCCTTCCTCAGTTTCGTAAGGCGGCTTTACTCGCTTTCTCTCGGCCACCACCCTAGTGTCGCGAGCTACGCGCCAGGCCCTTAACAGGCGTCAGGCCCTTAACAGACGCCAGACCAAAAGATAGCCAGCACCCTAACACAACCACCTCTCGGCTCTCTGTGGCTGAACTGCCGGCGCAGCGTGCAGCGCCCCACCATCCCCAGCCATACCCGCCATCTTCCCACCACTGAGTCTCTTTTCCACATCCGAAGAGTCTTTCTCTCAGTCTCGGCTTTCACCGTCGCACATTAACTCAGTAGTGGGCCGAGTTGGCCATGGTCACAAGGAAGTGACAGTGGGCTGAGTTGGCGATGGTTTTCGGTGGTGTGCCGAGTTGACTCTGCACTTGGTCCGAGTTGACTATGGCCTTGGTCCGAGCTGACAATGGGGTGGTCCGAGTTGTCAATGGGCCGAGTTGGCTGGTAACCTTCTCGGTATCTTCTCAAATTCTCGCGAGATTCCCCGAGTCCGGTCTCTTTCCCCTCGTGTGGCCGACATGAAAGTAAAAGGCGAGGTACAGTGATAGTTTGTTTTGACTTTTTGGCATTACTTGTATGTAAATTAACAATTTAACGTGTCAGGAGCAGAGATAAATGTTTGATGAGTCCTTGTAACTGAAAATAATTGTACACATTAAAATCAGTTGGCAACCCGGGAAGTGTGAACGTCTGAGTGATTGGAACACGTGTTGTCGGCCAGAGCCATTACATTACGCGTTTATAAGCACGGCGTCTCAGTGGTGACGATACCGTTGCATTTTCTTGATTACTAGTTGTAGTTTCCCACACCGTGTGTTCTGCTATACAGAACACAACACTGAGTGTCAGTTCGTGTGGTGTAACCAGTCTGTGCTGAAGTTTGTCGAAAATATGCACTAGCGTGGGATTATTCAGTTTACTGTCAATGGGAGCTGCTATGACCGACTGAATTCCGTAGTGAGAGGTTTAACAGTAGAATTTGCCGATTTCATTATCGTGATAGGAATCATGGACGTACATGTACGTTGATTTTTTTGTTTCCTTGTTTCAGCTTCGAGAATACAAGGTGGTGGGCAGGGGTCTGCCCAGCGCCAAAAACAGAGTCCCTGCTCTGTACCAGATGCGCATCTTTGCACCTGACCAAGCCTCAGCCAAGTCTCGATTCTGGTATTTCCTTAGTCAGCTGCGCAAGCTCAAAAAGGCAACTGGCGAGATCGTCTGCTGCAGCCGAGTGAGTAATACATGTTTGCATGTGCTGTTTCTTGTGCCATCAACCATAGGGGCTTTTAGAAGAATTTTGAACCATATGAGCTTTTACAAAGATGTAAAACTTTTGCACACTAATACCTCTGCCCATCGGAGATCCACCGTTTTCCTTGGACATCAAGTGTGTGTGCTATAGTAAAACTATCAAAGCGCCTGTCGCCTGCTGTACTCATACAAATAGTATCAAGCAGTGAATCATGGTGCTTACATTTGTGTTGAAATTTAGAATTACTCATTTATTTGATAAGCAGGGTGTAAAATCCCAGGACACCTGCGAGCATAATGCTGGTGGCTTTGCCACTTCGTCACTAAATGCTATGCACTTTGGAACATTTTATCATGCTCCAGGGTTGCACATTTAAGTCGGTCCCAGGACATTGACCTATAAAAATTTCAAATGTCCTATTTTTCCCACCTCAAGCGGACATTTGTCCTATTAAAATTTTTATTGCCATTAAGTGGCCAGGACACTGTGTCCTATCACTTTGCTGTTTCCAGGACACTTTGTCCTATAGAAGCTGTGGAAAATGTGCAACCCTGATGCTCTGGATCAGACTGTTTGACCTGCAGGTTGATTCTCAACTTCACAGGTTCTTCCCTTTTTCTCCATGCTGTTCATTCAGTCAGTGTACACTGTCAATTGTAATTTGTTATATAAATATACGGTCACACTCACAGTGTGCATTTGGAGAGGCCATGTTCGGCCGAGTTCCACATACGGTGCAGATAATCATAAGCCAGTTTATTGTATTAACCCTAACTTTTATTTATCACATTGCAAAATCTGGAAAAGTTGTGTAAAGAAGGAATGTGGTGTTGGACTGGCACCAAAAATCTGTCCCCAAGTTTTCAACCAGACCAGTAAAACTATAAAGCAACCTGAAGAAAATGCCAAATATCCAGAAAAAAATGAAACAGATTGATAAAACTTTGCCAATTTGCCAGTCTTTGTTGGTACTGCCATTTCTGCCATCTTGCAAGTTTCCGTTTGGGAGTTCAGAAGGTGGAATATGCTCATGTGCAATTAAAAAGACAAGGATAACGCGATTAAAATGTTAGATAAAGTTCACAGCACTGTGCTCATTTCAAGGCCCTCCAAACCAATGCAAGATACTGTTTCAAGCAGCATTGTTGTTAGTCCCATTTGCACGCATGGTAGGCCATCAAAACTGACTGTTTTTCTTTGCTCCTTAGTCTTAAACCAGACCTTCAAAATCAAATTCATGATTTTTTTAAACGTAAAATACTAAAAGGCAGTTGAAAAATCGAGGTCATTATGGTAGCCTATTATTTTCACTGGTGTTAGATCGACAGTGGTTTCGATCATATCAAAACCATGGGTTTGGCTGGGTAATGTTTGTTGTTTTCAGTAGCCTTGCTGAATTGTTCTGAACAGATTTTGAAGCTCCACTTTGTTTGACTTAACATCAAATCACAGGTTGGAGAAAAAACATGCAGCATCTGCACACAAATACCTCTGTCCTTCGGAAACGCACAATTTTTCCTTGGACATCATGTGTGTGCAACAAAAACAGCGCCTGTCGCCTGTTGTACTCATACAAGTAGTACCAAACAGTGAATCATGGTGCTTACAAACATTCAGTTTTTTTTATGCTGGTGTACATCTGAGGTGTTTTGCGAAAGCAATTTTAATTTCAGCTGTATCTGTGGAGGGCAGTGACTGGGCATGGTTAAATTTTATGTTTCCAGGTTTACGAGAAGAAGCCCCTGAAGATCAAGAACTTTGGTGTGTGGCTGCGGTACAACTCTCGCTCTGGTACACACAACATGTACCGTGAGTACAGGGATCTTACCGCTGCAAAAGCTGTCACTCAGTGCTGTAAGTACCCCTTCTTGTCTTTAGCTTTGAATCGATAAGAATTAATCCCGTGTGCATTCGGGGTTGATGAATGGGTGACGCTTGCCCATCTGGGTGTACGAAATCTGTTTCGTATGTTACTAAATCTTGTGGGTTTTGTTGTTGTTGTTTGTTTTTAATACAAATTAATCAGAGAGCAGGGACCTACTGCTTAGATTCACCTGGGTTTCAGCCTTTCAAATTTTCAGGGAGGCATCCATATATAATATTGATGGATGGTTCAGGGTCGTTCGTGTACAGTGTTACACTTGCAGTTTGCCATCTACCCCACCTGTTGTGACTTTGCCACTCACTTCTGTGTTAGCTACACTTTTATTTTTTTCTTTGATTTTTACTCAGTAAATTGACAAACAAGTGAATTTTGTGCAGACACGGATATGGCTGCTCGTCACAGGGCTCGTGCTTCCTCCATCCACATCATCCGCGTGGAAGAGATCGCAGCCAGCAAGTGCCGACGCTCCAACATCCTGCAGTTCCATGTAAGTGTTCACAGTACATATGCTGTAAATTATTACTGTTAGGCTGGGTGCCAGAATGATTTCAATTGACAAGTCTTTTGTGTCAGAACATGAACAAAGATTTATAAAAGATTGGGGGGGGGGGGGGTCAAGTGAAATGCTTGTTTGAACAGTCTTTTTGCTCATTGCTTTGTTTGACTCATCGTCCAGTTTGAGCAGATATTTGAAGGTGCTTTACTGGGGGGGGGGGGGGGGGGGGGGGGGCAGCAATCTGAAAATGGATCACACTAGAATGCTTTAGTAGTATGCTCTTGGGGGGGAGGGGGGGTGTCTGTGTTCTGTAGCAGGCTTTCTGCATACTTGATCACAGGTACTAACATTTCTGCCTGCTATTCTTTGTTACAGAACAGCCAGATCAAGTTCCCTCTGCCACACCGCGTAAACCAGCGTCTGCACGCTCCTCGCTTCTGTGCCAGTCGACCTCACACCACATTCTAACTTGCTGTTTTGGCTACTACGTGGAGAATAAACAGTTGCTGGGCCTCATTTGCGTCGTTTCATTTTTCACATTATGTCGGTGTGTGTGTGAAACCAGGGAGCATCTGCGTTCTTGTTTTGACAGCAAATGGTCTTTTGTCCTTTATTCATGTACACCAATACTTGAAATGATTGACAGTGGTGGTTTTCAATCATGCAAGGTGTTCAGCATGCGTCTGTAATCTGCAAGGCGGCAGATACTAACCACCACTTAGCTAAGAGGAGGATGCCTAGCAGAATGTGTTGCTGTTGCACCACCTGCCACAGCTTTTAAAGGTGTTCATCAGGAAATTATTAATATTATAGCTTGTTCTCAAGGGGGATGTTGATTTTGGCATTTTTGCACAAACACACACACACACACACAAAACGGTTTTGATTCAGTGTCATGACTTCAGAATTTATTCAGCTCTGTAGGGGAGTAGTCATTATATAGGACTAAGGAACACTATCGTCAAGAAAGAATGATTTCTGCAAAAGCAACAACCTACTATTCATTTCTGTATGACGGTGAAAGAGAACCACTGACCATACTTGGTAAGAAAACGTCCAAATAACCTCTGTGTGCGTGTTGAAAGTAACGATGTACAAAAAGATTTACATGGTGTTCTTGCATATATATATATACCAACAAGCATGTAATTATGTTCATAAAGTCAACTCCCTACACAAATGAGACAACTTTTGTATATATATATACTTCAAAACTGATCACAAGTGAATCTTGCCAGCAAGCAAATAACAAAAACAACTTATACTCCAGATATATACCTAGATTTAAGACAGTAGATGTATGTTAAGATGCAACAATTATAATGCTCAGCATATTACATGTGCTGAAAATAGTCACCAGTTCCAATATTTCAAAAAAGAAAACCAAACAAAAACCAACTTCTTAAACATGATGAGTAGCAAACTACTACCTCCACAAAATATACACCACTGAGTGATCCTTGTATAGCAAGCATTTGTATGAAAAACAAACCTGCAAACCGGGCAAGTGAAAAATATTCCAAATTTGCTGACAAAACATGACCAAGCAACAGTTTTGATGTTCTTCATATTAAAGAAAAAATATGTGAAGACTAATAGCAGGATATATTATAAGACCAGTTCCTATTTAGAAATGCTCCAGAAAGAAAATTGGCAGGAAAATCTCCAAACATGAACAAGAAAGCAAAGAGCAAATGTACCTCCATAAATGTATACATCAATGATTCTTTTGAAAAACGAATATAAACTGGAAACAGGGCAAGTGAAGTGCAAATACATGTTATGTATTCCAAATTTCAACTCTTAACATTAACAGGAAACCAGAGAGCAGAGCTAGCTCCATAAATGTATACACTGTGTCCTTGTATAGCAGGCATCATCTTCAAAAAAACAAAACAAGAGCAGATGTACTATTTGGACAAATATGACAGACACACAAATATATATCTTAAAGAGATAATCGTCCAGATTTTGACCTGTCAAATGCAAACTGATATGCAGTCACTGCTTGGGAAAGGTGGAAACGATGAGCAACCATAGAAGCTTTCAAGAAGTTCTTTAGGAAGATATAATCTGGTTGACGGCCTTCACAATGCAGCTGGCACTGATGCCGTATTTCTCCAGCAGCTCTGCAGGCTTCCCACTGCGTGGAATTTCCCTCACAGCCAGACGCTTCACGGTGATGTCACGGCACTCGCTGACTGCAGCGCTCACGGCCTCACCAATACCTCCTGAAAGAGTATTTTATCAGCATTATTATCAATGTACATGTAATGTGATTTTGACAATTCATGTCAGTAGCAAGCCATGAGGTGGGGTTAACTAATACTGGCGTGCCATCGATTGTGGGCTGCCGCCATCATCCCTTCACCCCCCCCCCCCCCCCCCCCCCCCAAGAGAAAAACACAAAATAAACAGCCGCACAATTTATACTCAGTTTCATTATGTTTGGTTCAGTGCACATTTCACAAGTTCAAAGCCCCACACCAGTAACAATCCTAATTCAGGTTTTCTTGCAAAAACCCCCACAGTACATTGAAGTATCCCAAATTTCCTTAGATCAAGTTGCTAACCTACAAGAAATGCACATAACTTTCTTGGAGCAGCAACCGACCCAAATCAGACCATGCAGTCAAACTAAAATTTTTAAATACTCAATGATCTGCATCAAAGCCGATGTAACAGGGTTCCCACATCCTGAGTGGAACCAAATTTAAGGTCTTTTTTAGGCCTAAAAATTGACAATATAGGACCATCAAAGTGATCAAAGACAAATATCCATTGTCAAACAAACATATAGTCATTTTCTTTATTTACAGACAGTGACACAACATACCAACTTATTCAAGCTGTCACACAAACCTTCAGTCTTGATGCAAAAGGTTGGCACACACAAAGGTAATTCCATAATAACTCCTTCTATCCAATCTTGATTCAAAGGGTTGACATACGATTTTTGAGGCCTCAGCTTTGCTTTATAAGGCCTCACTCTGATTTTTAGGGCTTTCTAGGGGGCTTTTTAGGGCCTTTTCAGGTGGCGTGGAAACCCTGTGTAATATTTCAAGATCCCATTTTTTGTCCAACCCACCCTCTGGGTAGTGATCTTCAACAGTGATGATACGTCCACCCGTCTGTCTGGCACTGTTGATGATCGTCTCGGCGTCAATGGGTTTGATGGTGAAGGGGTCGATTATGCGGATGTTGATTCCAGTCTTGGCCAGTTCATCAGCTGCTTTCTGAGCCTCCACTAAGGTAACACATGCGCCGATGACTGTCACCTTGTCATCGTTTGATGAGCGTACAATCTGAAATGAAACAAGTTTACTTTCTATTTTGAGATACACATAGATGCAAGTACATATCTAAGTTGTGTCAAACAAGCATCACCATCAAAGAGGCAGCTAGTTCGGTACAGATGTCTACCCATGCAAGTACTTCCCTTTCCACCATCTTGCAAGTTCTGCTTGTTTTTGGTGAACCGTTGGGAGTTTAGAAGGTGGAAAATGCTTGTGTGCAATTAAAAAGACACGGGGGACATGCAAACATGTGGACAGGTACAGTAGAAATTTGACTGAGCGACATCTTGACTGAGCGACCGTTTTCGCCCGGCACGAACGGTTTTTCTTCTTTGTTGCATCTCCAACAAACGACCAACTGCAGTACGCGACTTAAGACCGCTGTTCTGCTTGCAAAACGACCCCGCGTCTCTGTTGTGGGCGACCACAGCTGGCTTAGTTGGCGCTTCACACTTCGCCGGCAGCTGATTTACCTCCCACCGCCCAGGGCAATTGGGCCGACACTACCCGCGACCCGCCGCTTGGACCCACCCCCTACTGTGCACGCGTGACCTCGGACAAAGACGGGGCAATTAGCGCGTCGCCCCCTAAACACAACTGCAGTTATGCGGGTTGTGATCACCTCATCCGCCAGTTCCGATGCCCTTAACACTTTCAACCCTGACCTACTTAGGCCAGTGTGACTGTCTCTGCCTGGGGGTTTGGAGCAGTGCTAAGCAGTATGTACGGATGTGTTACCTAACTGGGTATTGCTTCAAAACGGCTAAACATAATGACATGAAACACAATGAATAATACCTGTGCAAATTTTTATAAGAATTGCTTGAATAGTTTTTGCTCAAGTGTTTTGTAAATATGGATGCGACACTTTCATGAAGGTGACTCCAGCACACTCCATAACGTTCCTTTCCACTGCACAAAATCGCTGCTCACACTACGTAATTCCGACATACCATTGTCACACACGTGGTCTTCTTTGTCTCCGGAGTCAGATTCTTTGCTTGAACTAGGCTCAAATTCACTGTATGTGTCAAGGAAATGTTCCTCGTGAAT
Organism: Batillaria attramentaria; assembly: GCA_018292915.2. Lineage (NCBI taxonomy): Eukaryota > Metazoa > Mollusca > Gastropoda > Batillariidae > Batillaria > Batillaria attramentaria. The sequence continues at coordinate 1,223,784 of JACVVK020000065.1, forward strand.
CTCTTTCACGTTGCGAAAAACTTGCGGTCGCACAGCCATCTCATGTGAGCAAAAAAACACTTCAAAGCAGTTGAAAAACGCAGGAAAATTTCGCCATCAAGCAGTGAAAACAAAGGAAAGGAAGTACTGTACAAGTGACTTCCCTTGGTTCATAAATTTGCATGAGGAAGACCTTGACATGACCAGTGGAAAATTCCACTGGTCACGCTCGTATGTGGTACGAGCGCAGGTACTACAGTGCAGTACCCCTCGCTCGTACGTGATACGGGCGCAGGGTTGAATGTGTTAACACCTGTCAAATCACTGACCATTATTTCCACAAGACGCCCTATCACGCGCATGTCAGTGTGTGTGTGAAGGTGTTTCTTTGTGTACCAGTGCGTGTGAGCGAATTAAGGCGGATAGTTGATAGGTATGGTGTGGTTCCTAATCCTCCTTGTTTTTGCGTTGTTTTGACAAGAAAGGAAACGGAAACTGCCGCTGGGAACTCAGTCGGACTAAACTCAGTGATTTGACACTTAGCAAACCTGCAATGCCGGGATGTCAGTCAGTATACGTCGTTTGTACACGCGTGCGTGCGTGCGCGCGCGTGCGTGCGTGCGTGCGTGTGTGTGTCTCTCTCTCTCTCTCACTGCCACCGTGACGGCGAGAGAGTGAGAGAGAGAGGCTGTGATGCCGCTGGGAATTCAACCGGACTAAACTCGGTGATTTGACACTTAGCAAACTGGCAGCGCCGGGATATCAGCGTACATCGTTAGGACATGTTATCCGTCGCTCAAATTTAGGTAAAGCCGCACAACCTTGATTACTAAAAGACTCCACAGAAACATCAAACTCTGATACTGAGTCACATTAAAATTTATGCCATTATCTGTACGGTTGATATGCGCTCCCGGGGAGGGGTCCGGACACTACCGTGAGTGTTTATATGCATTTACTACAGATAACCCCTTAGACTCACAAGCGCTGCTTCCGTAAACACAGTTGGTCCACATTTCTCAAGGATACCAATGAACTCTGCACCAGTTTCTACAATACACTACATTATCTGATAACACATGACTCCTTACATTTTTAATAAAACATTGACCGTTCATTTCCAATGGTGTGCACAAAACTTTGGATACATACTTATGAAAACCACGGTGAACGCACCTTAGCCTGTCCAATTTTGAAATTTTCTTCACTGCCATAAATGATGGGTACATTTGGACGACTAGTACGGATGAAGCACATCCCTGAAGCATTGGCTGCCAGTTCCACTGCGCGCTCGCACGAGACGGCATCGCTAGGGTAAAAGACGGTACAGTTGGGGATGCTGCGGAACATGGAGAGGTCCTCAAGGGCCATCTGTGAAGGGCCATCCTCACCTGCACATCAAACAAGGTAAAACGTAACCCAAATCAACCTGTCAAAAGAGTGCTAGGACTGAATCTACTGGCACTAAAAATATACAATAAAAAGTATTGAGAGGATGTACATGCTCTCACATTCATCTAGTGTAATTTCATCCATTTTGCGCACTAAAACAGCAATTTTGCACAAGTAAGGAGTACATAAATTTTCCACAAACCGATAGAAACACCGGCATGAGAGCCGCAGAAGTTGACGTTTGACTGGGAGATCGCTGCCATGCGAATCTGGTCGTAAGCTCGGCTAAGGAAGCAGGCGAAGGTGGAAACAAACGGAACGGTGCGTCGGCGTGTTTCGCATCCGATGGCAACACCAGCCAGGTTCTGCTCAGCAATGTAGCACTCGACAAAACGGTCGGGGAAAGCTTCCTGCACAGAGCAAAGAAACTGTTCAATCAAAAGCAACAAAACCCATAAACATATGCACTATAAAAGCCGCTGAAATATCTTGTAACCTTGGTCTTGCTGAATTAATTTGTCTTATGCTGAAAAAAGCCATAGAGGTCGTCTGGAATATTCTGTTTTCAGTGCCAACAGGGTTACAAGACTGGGGATTTCAGTGTTCCTTGTTATGCACATATGTGCATCGTTTACGCAGAGATTTCAGAATCTGACGCAGAGATATTGAGGCTATACAGTCGGGCCCGGTTATAAGGAGCTCGGTTATAAGGTACCTCGGTTATAAGGAGCAAAAAAAAAATCCCCGATTTACTTTGTTCTTTGTTATGACTTGCGAAAACTCGGTTATAAGGAGCTCGGTTATACGATACCTCGCTTATAAGGAGTGAAAAATTTTGCCCCAAATCGACCCTGAGCCCGGTTATAAGGAGTGCCGACTGCACCAGCTTGAAACCGAAAGTAGGTTGAGTTATTTCATACGCCTTTGCTTTCGCGAAACTCACTTCCGTTCGTCTCCAAGATGTCGGAACGGAAGAAAAGGACGTCTTTGTCCCTCAGTGAAAAGCTTGAAATAATCCGAAAGATTCAAGCCAACCCTCTCGTAAAAAGGAAAGTAGCTATTGCAGAAGAGGTGGGGGTTCCCTTCACTACACTATGTAACATATGGCGAGATCGCCAAAGATACTTGAACCAGGTTTCCCAAGGTTCGGAAGATCTTTCTCGAAAAAAGTCGAGATCTGCCACATTAGACAGTGTCGATCAGCATCTACTAAAATGGTTTACAGATGCAAGGTAAGGCTTCTTCTTCTTCTTCTCTGTGTGTGTTTGTGTGTGGGTGACAGACTTAGAGAGAGAGAGAGAGGGGGGGGGGGCTAAAGACATAGATCTAGAGGACAGGGGGCCTGAAAGAGAGAGGGAGAGAGAGAGGGGGGTGGCTGGGGGCGGGAGGGAGGAATGGAAAGACAGGGGGACTGAGAGAGAGAGAAAGTGGAGGGGGGGTCGGTTTTGGTCGCCCTTTGTGTATGTGTGTGCATGGGTTAATCTGTGAAGTATTGAGAAAAAAAAAAAAAAAAAACAGGAAAAAAGAACAGAAAAAAAAGAAACACTGAAAGCTGCATGCAAGATGAATAAAATTTTGATTTCAAGATCAAATGAAGACCTTTCACCCCCTCCCATCCCTCGGTCATCAGGCTTTGTTATGTACATGTACGGCTTTTAGGCATCTTTTCTCAAGAAACAATGCATGTATTCAAACTGTTTATGAGATGAGTGGCTGCACAGCCGCGGGCATTTCGCTAAGGCCTTCAAAATACAGTACACGCCAAATATAAGAAAACATGGATATTGCCAACGAATCTCCCACCCCCCACCCCCCGGCCAAACCCTTCTTAATTATGTTTTACAAAAAAACTCGGATACAAGAAACTCGCTTTTAAGAAAACTCGGTATTAGGAAAGCAAATTTCTTAGTCCACTTGATACAAAACCTGAAAAAAACCCTGAAAGTACATTTCGAAGAAAATTTTAATCATTCTAAGAAACCAAAAGTGCATTACCTGGGAAAGGCACATTATTTTGCATTATACTGTATTATTGTCTTGAACTGGTTCTTTACCATTGTATGATAAATTGAATGTTGGCAAGAAGAAAAAATACGAGAGCCTTTACTTGTTCTTTCCAGCAGCACTATTCATTTTGAAATAAAACTTCTACTCCCAAAATGTTTCGTTGGTAAGTCTACATTATTCTCTGAATAACTCTCTCTCTCTCTCTCTCTCATAAGCTCTTTTTTGTTTGGTTGGTTGGTTGGGTTTTTGTTTGTTTATTTATTTATTTATTTATTTTTTAGCAAATAGCCAGTTACTGTTGGGAAGCAAAAACAGTATTTTCATGTTCAAACAAACAAAATTTAACCTGACATTGCAGGAGGCCTTGAGTGACCTTGACGACGTAATTTGTTTGAGTAATTTTCATCAGATTGTTGTTTCATTGTACGAGAGAGAGAGAGAGAGTGTTGCTGATTCTGACACCGAAAAACGGCAAAAGTTCGGTTATAAGGTAGTTGGGCTTGGGTACTCCTTATATCCGAGAACTCTGTTATAAGGAACCTCGGTTATAAGGAGTAAAATTTTCGGTCCCCGAGCACTCCTTATAACCGAGTTCTACTGTAATTCATTGATTTTACAAAATGACCCTCTGAAATTGACAGGGATGGTCAAAGTGACCCTCAGATTTTAAAGCTATAAGGAACACTGGATTTGACAATGGGGAACATACCAAATTAGCGCACTTTTGAAAAAAAAAACAAAAAACGGAGATGAAAATATGGAACAATCTTACCTTGAATTTGATAGCGAAGGTTGAATTTTTGACATCACCATCAAGGGCAATCACACGTTCATTGCTTTTACCAAGTTTGACCAAAGCTGTGCCATAGGCTAGTCGTGTAGCAACCTGTAGAAACAGACAAAAAGCAAATGTATCCAAAACATGCAAAATATTACAAAAATCTCCACACAGATTTCCTAGGAAGCCACAGTAATAATAGTTTTGTAGAAAACGAACCTTTCTCAAGATAGCTTCAACAGATTGTGCTTGGTTGGGTTTTTTTTTGGGTTTTTTTTTCTCTGTTGTTGCTCTTGTATTATTTTTACATACCTGTTGCCCCTTATCATACTTGGGAGGCTCCGACAGCTTGATGTTGGAGACGTTGACAGCAGGCACCTTCTTCTCTGGGGACTTTGGCACCAGACCATGGGCTCCTGGGTTGGCAATGTTCTTCTTCAACTCCGCGATGGCAGGTGCCGCCTTGTCACCGAGGGCTTTACCATGCCAATTGTCCTGGTCTTCGATACCTGTTTACAACATCAGTGTGTGTGTAAGAAAACCCAAAAACCACCACCACCAAAAACAAAACTGAAGAAAGGAACAAACAAAAACTTAACACATTTTGTACCAATCCCTGTTTGTTTTTCTTCTTTTTTTTCTGGTAATCTTCCCACTGCCCATGCACTTTCGGTGTGGGCCCTTGTATGCGATGATCGGGGAAAACTAACAGTTCTCAATGGTTGTTTTGCAAGGAGGGACACTATGCTTACATGCACAGTTGGACAGACCTTCATACTCCTGCCCGTGCAGATGGAAAACCCTCCTATTGCAGAAACTTACTACTGCTAGACGCAGGAATAGGTTACTGCATAACTTACATGGCTGTGAAGTACCCCTTTTAATCAAAAAAAGTCTGGGCACTTCACCTTGATGTTACGCTGGAATGCTCCCTAGGCAAGTGTTTGTCAGAATGCACTGAACGGATGGACATTTACCAGCAATCCTGTGACCTGAATCCTATACTGAATGGACAAACACTTACCAACAAACCTGCAACCTGAATTCCGCACTGAAACACCGTTACCATGACCTGAATCCTGGATGGACACTTACCAACAATCCAGTAACCTCAATGCCACGCTGAATGGACAACCTCCAACAAACCCATAACATGAACCCCTAACTGAATAGACAAACATTAAATTTTAACAACCTGTCACCTGAATCCTGCACTGAACAGACAATTACCAACAATCCCGCAACCTGAATCCTGTACTACAAGAATGAACACTTACCAACAATCCCGCGACCTTTGAAGGTCTTGGCCAAGATGCAGGTGGGTTTATTTTTCACCTGCTCGGCATCATGAAATGCTTTGCACAGAGCCTCCACGTCATCTCCCTCAACGACGTACGTGTTCCACCTGAAGAGGGCAAAAGAAAACAAATGTTGAACCACAGTCTGAGTAATGTACTGTACGTACTAAACAGTGCCTCCTCCCTTTGAGTAATGTACTAAACAGTGCCTCCTCCCTTTGAGTAATGTACTAAACAGTGCCTCCTCCCTTTGAGTAATGTACTAAACAGTGCCTCCTCCCTTTGAGTAATGTACTAAACAGTGCCTCCTCCCTTTGAGTAATGTACTAAACAGTGCCTCCTCCCTTTGAGTAATGTACTAAACAGTGCCTCCTCCCTTTGAGTAATGTACTAAACAGTGCCTCCTCCCTTTGAGTAATGTACTAAACAGTGCCTCCTCCCTTTGAGTAATGTACTAAACAGTGCCTCCTCCCTTTGAGTAATGTACTAAACAGTGCCTCCTCCCTTTGAGTAATGTACTAAACAGTGCCTCCTCCCTTTCCTGTAAACATCCTCTAAAACACTTAAATCACAGTCAGAAATCGGAGTTAATATATATATTCTATACAGCACACGAGAATGGACGACTACACTGCTGTCAGTCAAAAGTGCCGAGCCAACAGAATTCAGCCAATCGCGTCCCGCGGCATAATTAGCACAACACGTGGCATGGTCTGGCAAGCTTTTTGCCAGACACGACAACGTGGGAGGCACGAGTAGTTTGATATGACTGAAACTTGGAAAGAAAGTACTGTAGTAAGTTCACCGACGTCATTTGAGGAAACAGACCATAACGTAGATGTCGTTCATCTTGAAATCATCTATTTATCCATAAAACGGCGTCATGGACGTACTGTGTTTTGCCAATACACGGCACTGAGAGGAAAGGGGCGGGGCCGTGCTTTGGCCTCGGGTCTTGCCGAGTGGAGACGTGGATTGCCAGCTCCTCCTCTCACAACACCCTGCTTTTTTCTTCTTCTCTCTCTCTCTCTCTCTCTTTTTTTTTTTTTTTTTGCATGGAGTGAGATGTCATTTTAACTCAAGTTTGCTTGCTTTTTGTCAGACCTTCTGTGAACACACAATGTACATGTACTAACAAAGCTTCTAGTCCTCTGGGTGTATGGAAATGTGACCAGATCCTGATGACAGGTTATGCTAGCCAATCAACTGGAGCCAAGCTAACCCACACCTGTTGCTACGCGTGTCAGAGTATGTGTCTGAAGTGCAACCAGAAGGTAACAAAGCTTGCTAAGGAAGATCCATTTTAGTCAATGGGCACGGCTGCAGATGTCTGGGCTACATGTTCATTAGGAAGATGAACGGGTTCCTGCTTAACTTACTTGGTACTTGGTACTGAGTGAGTTACCATTTCCTACTGAACATTTTCGGGACAGGTAACGCTGTCATAATTTATATTTTCTCCTTTAGCACTCACCCGAAAGCCTCAGTGCGTGCCTTGTAGACGTCCAGATAATGACCCAGACTCGTCGCCTCACTCTGGCCCAAGCGGTTGACATCAAAGATGGCCACCAGGTTGTCCAGCTTGTATGTGCTGGCGAATGCCATGGCCTCCCAGATAGATCCCTCCGCACTCTCCCCATCACCAATCATGCAGTACACTCGATACCTGCACGACAAATGCCAGTTGTTTGTACTGTTTTGTTGCTTCTTTGTTTTCTCTTCTTCAACACAGAAGCGTGCGCACACACACACACACCAATGATAACAATGATAATCATGAACTTGAATTTTTTCTCAGCACACTGTAATGTACAGGGGCAGCTCGTAAAACAATACCAGGCCAACCGTCTGTAATTTAAAGCCGACTCTTAACTGGGCACTGCGGCGTGCCACAGTGCTGTCCACAGTTGTGACACAGTAGTGATTTTGGGGGTTCCCACCGCTGTGGCATCATCACAGCAACCTGGATTTCAAATAGCCACAGCTGTGACTGCGGTTTCCACAACAGATTCTGATTGGCTGTACTGCGTCGCTCGGGGCGCAAACATGGCGGACAGTGCATCTTCAATCGGTTTGTCACCAAGCAATGTTCAGTTCTGTAGTTAGTAGACACACCGAGCACGACGACTGTGATGTACACATGTGCGTTTCACGCACTGTGCCCAGTTAAGAGCAGGCTTAAGGAGTGGGTGCATGTCTTGAGATTCGATGATGACTCTGTCCACCGCAAGGCTGCTTTCAAAAATGAGGGTGCTGGAAAAAAATTTGTGCAAATTTTGACCATCGGAGTTCAAACCACTTACTTTCCTATCTCGCACCTGACTCAGCATTTTCAGGAACAATCAGGCAAACTAGCAGTACTAGAGAACCTATCTGGGCATCAGCATAGAAAATTCAATCTTTGAAACTATACAAGTAGTGTTATTACTATGAAAATATTACAATATACTGTTATGCTTACCCTGCCTTGTCAAAGTATTTGCCTGTGTATGCCATGCCAGCTGCACAGCTCAGACCTTGTCCCAGGGATCCTGTTGCCACATCCACAAAGTTGAGACGCTGAAAATTTACAAACACGCATTTCTAAATTAGGTGATGTAATAGATCGTACCTATGTAACTTCATGGGTCGAGACAAGCCTTGGTAATGGTACGCTGAAACTATGACGCTAACAGCTCTATTTTTCTTCATCTGTTTTAGTTTAGTTTTGGTAGTGTACTGAAGAAAAAAGCATTGAAGAACACTTCAGAAAGTTCTTTGAATTTAAACTTTCCATACAAGTTTGTAAAATCAAGTTTGTCTGTCTCTCTCACACAAGCAGACACATGCATTAACAACCAACAGACAGAACCATACTTACGGGCGTTGGGTGACCTTCAAGGTCAGAACTGAGTTTGCGGAGGTTGAGAAGGTCAGAAGCAGGAAAGAGGCCAGCCTCTGCCCATGCAGCATACAGGACAGGGGCTGCATGCCCCTTTGACAACACAAATCGGTCATTGCTTGGACTGCGAGGCTCGGTGACGGAGTATCGCATGGTGTGGAAAAACAGCACCGACATCACCTCCGCTGCTGATGCACATGATGTTGGATGTCTGCAGGGAAGAACAAAAAAAATACTATTACATGAATTAGAACTAGATTTTTGAAAAACAAAACAAAAAACTGTCATAGGACACCTCTCCCTAAAAGCCATGCGCACTCAGGATGAGGCCGTGCACTATATCAAGTCTTTATCATCATCATCGTCTTCGCAGGAGCTGTGACTGGATCAAGGAGAAGGAAAAAATCCTTATCTGCAACAACATTTACCGGTCAGGGGCGCTGGAAGATGTTGGGGGGAGGGGGCGCCGGAAGATGTTGGGGGGGGGGGGGGGCAGAATCTCAGAGGGGGAAAACGCTAGAGCCAGTGAAAGGAAGGACGTTGCCCGAAGAAGGGGGGGGGGGGGGTAGGGGGAGTGGGGGGGCAAGACCATGGCCTTGCCCCCCCCCCCCCCCCCCCGTGATTTCCCAAAAAGATACTCTTGCCCCCCCCCCCACCCCCCGGTTCCGGCGCCCCTGCCGGTACTCTATTGTACTGCTGAATTTCTTGTGACAAACACAAAACTTAAGATGAAATTCCTGCTTACCATGTCTCCGAATACAGCAATTCAAAAAACAATGGTGCAACATCCCAAAAGAACATCAAGATGTGATGGCAGTGTTCTACACAGATAAGCAGCCTGAATTTCACTTGCTCTGGTATGAAACCATAAGATCATTTATACCACTCCACCAATATTACAGGTCATGGTTTAAAAATCCGTAATTTACCATGTGTGGTTTAACACTGTACCCATGACAATCACACACGAATTAGCGATGTACCTAAGAAGTGCACATGCACTACCTCTAGCTATGCTCCAGCAGTGTGTTCTGGCTTAAGGATTTGCAACTAAAGAAAAATTCACGACATGACATGATACGGATGGACTTTGTACAAGCATGGGGACAAAGGAGCTTTGCCAGTCACTTGACGTGAAATTGTTGATCATTAGTTACGTTTTAGCCACGATCCGTCGTGTTTGTGACAATCGTAAGTCTAGTTTCAGTTCTCAGCTCAGACGGAGGCTTCGAAATGGACTTGCTGACTTCTCAAAGCCTATGGACAAAGCGAAGTAAAGCAGCTCAGTTACAGATGCCACGTGAAGCATTTGGACCGCTGCTGTCAGCTCTCAAATCAAACAAATGCAGGTACTGACTTGGTATAAATAATTTTCCCAATTCGGTGCCCCTGATTATGTAAAACACACCACACTCGTTTGTTGATTTTGACTCCGTAACTGCTCATTCTAACAAACTTGTGGGGTGTAATTTCTGTAACTGGGGACACCTGTGAAAACTATCACGACCACTACTATTGATATTGGCAACAAAACCCCTTGATACTACACTGTAGCAATAATAATTTGTATCAGCCGTATGTTCCGAAACAATCAGGTCATTCCATTTGCATACTGTAGGTGTCAGCTGGGGTGGGTGTGAATTAAAATCAATTTGTAGGAGACTGTCCCTCAACCAAATTAAACGCCAGGTGTTAGAACTTGATCTTATGATCTTTGGGTGTCCCACGTACGATGATATATCAGGTATCCAAAAAATGATTGCCTGCTGGGTGGTTATTTTGTTTCATGATCCTGAGGACAGTGAAAATGAGCACAAGTGAATCAAAATGCTCAGACTTCAAGGGCAAACATCTTGGCATTTAAACAGGCCATCCACAAATTCTGTTTCTCTGCCTCTCTCACGCACACACACGTGCACGCGCGCACACACACACGTGCGCGCACGCACACACACACACACACAGCCCCTCTCTCACTCACTCTTTACTCCTTTTTTAATTTTTATTTTTTAAATACATGTACTATGTATTTTTAAATTTACCATTACCCAAGTTACATGCACATGTGTGTGTGTATATATATATATATATATATATATATACATATATATATAGAGTAATTTCAGTTGTGTATATCACCCTGATTTCAATCCCAATTTTGCACACATAGAATTTGAAGCTGAAAAGCATTTGTGACCGCATAAAAGATCTAGATTACATAATTACTCCCCCCCCCCCCCCCAACTGCAGTCAAGTAGAATATAAGGCAAATGCCATGAAACTAGCACAATCAGCATTGAGCTACTACCAGGATGTTATAACCTAAGACCATACCCTACAGGGCTTTTGTATGAGGCCAATGAATAAATTCAATTCTGTGGACGGAAATGAGAATTTACATCCTGCTTGAGTATTAGTTCATGTTCTACTGAGTTCAAGCTGAGCAAAGCAATGACTTGCAGCTCCCTTTAACAATCCTACTGCTGGTTATGCCTGGGTACACAGGAGGCATGTACTGGTCACAGGGAAGGTGAGGTGCAATTAACATTGATAGGGGTACACCTAACAGGATTCTCAATCAGGATGTCCTGCTGTGCTATACTGGCTTCAAATCAAGCATATGAAATAGTTCTAGCATGTATAAATTTTCACATCACGATCACAGTAATTGAACGTGCCTTACCAGCAATTTACAGCCATGCACTGGGTTTCAAAACTGGGCACTGCTTTGAAAATGAAGGGCAACTCAAAAATATTTGCTCAAAACTGATTTCATGCCACTTATCTCAGTGGCCAGATTTGCTGTACCAAACTAATGCTGTTTATACCACGTATGCCTTTTCCTATACACAGCTGTGCTTATTTAACAAAGGATATTGTAGTGTTTCCACAATGCCCAAAGGCGAACTGGGTAATAACAGACACTGTGCTGCTTTTGGAACTTTCGGAACCAAGACAATGCTCGTGGTTATGGTGACTCTGTGTGTGTGTGTGTGTGTGTGTGTGTGTGTGTGTGTGTGTGTGTGTGTGTGTGTGTGAGAGAGAGAGAGAGAGAGAGAGAGACAGACAGACAGAGAGACAGACAGGCAGCGACAGCTGCTAAATGGCATGCTTTTTCCAGATATTATATGCCGCTGAGATTTTCCGCTGTGGGTCAACAAAAACCCTCGTCATCCGTTGCTGACCTCTTACGCAAGTGCATAATACGGATTTGCCTTGAAACCCTCGGACATGCTGACCTAGTGAGGACAGCGTTCGGTCTGTCCACGGCCAGTCACGTCAAGGACAGAATAACGACAGACAATAATCATGCACGCGGTGGAAGAGGCACATTTCCCCACTGCGCCCCGATAAGATGTTCGAGAACACACCATGCAAATTGCCCTGGGGTACGATTAATTTTATCGTCGTGCATGAGCCACGTTACAAAGCGGCGCCGGCGCGCCGGCCGGCTTCATTTGCCTCGCACTGAAATCGAACACCAGAAGACAAACACGTTGTCGGAAACTGCATTGATTTTCTACGCTACAGCTGACCGGACTGACCGAACCTTGTGCGAACCATGCACATGTGCCCGTAACTTACGAGCCAAACCATTTGGAACCACGCAAACCCTCGCTGCTTACCCAGAGTTACTTGCGTTGGTAGCCTCGATGCTGTGAATGCGAAGCTTGTTGGCAATGTCCTTCAAAGTCTGCAGAGTCTTTGCATCAGGGCAGTGGTAGTTAGACATCGTGGAGGACTGACTGCTATCCACACTTACACCGTTCGAACACAGACGCCGACTGACACGACACTTCGCTTCTCCGCACGCTTGACGCCGGTAAAAGGATGGCCTTGACCTGATGGGGGTGTGACCTTTCGCCTCGCGAGCTGCGTGCGTGCGTGGTCATGATGACAGAGCAGTGCTCAGAACACGAACTTGTTGACGGAAATCAAGTTTCATTTTGCGTGCAGTGGTACTGTGCAAGAGCGAAACGATACTGTATGGTTTGGGGGTTGTTGTTTTTACTTCTTCATGGTTGTGCCAGTGTGTGCACGCAGCAGCACGCTTCGTGATTGTATTTCCAGCACAGAGAGCTGACTGAAACTTTATTTTTCAAGGAAGAGATCATAGACGCAGATATCTCTCCTTGCCTCTCTCTCTCTCTCCCTCACACACACACACACACACACACACACACACCGGCGCAGCATACATAACATTAAATACATAGCATAACACATACATGATTATACCCACAGTATCACACAGAGAGAGTCCGGTACTGATCAGAGAAAAGCACTTGAGTCTTCAGCTAATATTCCAACACACACACACACACACACACACAGAGTTCAACACAGATGCACCATGGGAATGACAATTTACTCAACAACTATGAAAGACATGCGTCAAAGTATCTAGAGCACCTTTCTATTTTTTACTTCATTCAGGCTGGGGAATTTTCAGTCATTTCGCAATTTTCAGCCAAATTTCCTATCCTTTCAGCCCCCCCCCCCCCCCCCCCAAAAAAAAAAAAATATCAAAGTTTCAACCAGTTGCACACACAGTCATGTATAAAGATGCCATTTATGCCATATGGGACAGTCTACCTTCATTTCACAATTCTTGTGTGTCAGTATTAAGGCAGTATTTCACTTTTGGGTGCCAGGAGAGGCTACTAAATGCCTTTGGAAATGCTAAAATGTGTTTTCTTGAGTGGGGTGTTGCCCCTGTGGTCCCCCAGCAGGGCACTGCCCCTGCACCCCAGCCTAGGCTTCAGTCGTTTTTTCCCTCATCAATTCCCCAGCCTGTTTATTGGAACAGGGCCATAGCAGCCCTTCCGGCCATGGCCGGACTACTTTTTGGCCAAAACAAAAAAAAAAACCCAACTAACATTGTTTGCTTTAAGTAACACTGGGTTACTGAGGGGATATGGAGGGCTGGCACTCTTCCTGTAGTCGTCCCCCCCCCCCCCCCCCCCCCCTTTTTCAATTTCTTTGGCTAAAGTCCTTCCGTTGGTCCCCCCCCCCCCCCCCCCCATACCATAATAATTTTTAAGACTGACATAGAGATACCTACAATCTCTATGCAAAACCACAAAATGAACTCTGTCAAAGCAACAACAAACTTCACATAATATAAGAAGAGGGGAAAGAACCTGGTACATCTGACAAAGCTGATTTAGCACCATGTATAAGCGTGATTAGGCCTGCTACACTGAAATGCAAATCATGTTACCACAGACATGTACTTGAACATAGCATGGTCCACATCCTCTAACACACACACACACACACACACCTCTTCTCCTCTCTCCTCCACACACACACAAACACAAACACACACACACATTTGTCTCAAAATATGACAATATGCACAGCATAACATTTTTTTTTCTCCTGCATGATACTGTAAAACGTGCAGCAAAATACTACAATCTCATGGTATCTAGAGACAATAAAATGCCCAGATTAGTTCGGTAATGTCAGCTTGAATTTACACAGGGCTCCAAGTGAGAAATTATGACCTTTAATTGGGGCCAGTAGATACCTAGATCAGATTAGTATGTCTGCCTGAGAGTACCCAAGAGTTCCACATGAAGAATTACGACCACACATGACAGCAGTGACCTTAGAGGGCCAACTGATTCCCTAACCCAGTGGTATCATATTGCCTGTATTATTTATAGGGGACCTTGGCAATAGAGTGTGTACATTTGGCCACTCCTGTAATCTCATCCATGCAAGACCAGAAAGAAAGATAAGAGAGGTCACAGACAGCATGCGACACCGTCTGTGCTAGTGTGGCATCCTTCATGATTCTTGCATCATACATGAGCGATGCTGACCTCTATAATCTGTATCTATGCGAGTCCAGAAATTTCCTCTAGAGAGGTCGCAGACGGCATGTGACAATGTCTGTGCTAGTGCGACGTCCTCCATGTTCCCTGTGTCATACATGACGGATGCTGACCTTTGTTATCTGTACCTATGCGAGTCTAGAAATTAACACCAGAGAGGTCGCAGATAGTGCGGCACCCTCCATGATCCCTGTGTCATACATGAGCAATGCTGACCTCTGTAATCTGTACCTATGCGAGTCTAGAAATTAACACTAGAGAAGTCGCAGACAGCATGCGACAATGTCTGTGCTAGTGTGGCATCCTCCGTGATCCCGGTGTTGTATACGAGACACTGACCCTTGTTTGACATCCTGTATCTCTAGAAATTGACACTAGAGAGGTCGCAGTTGGCATGCAAAACTGTCTGTGCTAGTGCAGCATCCTCGATAATCCCTGTGTCATACATGAGGGATGCTGACCCTGGTTTGACACGCTGTATTTCTGGAGAATAGAAAAAAAAAAAGGAGAAAAAAATTGACATTGGTATTTGTATTCAGTCTACAGTTGAGTTGGAAAAACCGTGACTGTTATGCTAGGGGTGTCTGTGGGCATGCTTCCATGGATTTTTTTTTTTTTTTTTTAATGAGACTAAAACCTGTTCAATTTGGTGCATCATTTAGGCATGAGTTGAAGTGCTTCAGAGGAGGAAACATTTTTTGGAGGAAATCTTTTACAGTAAGACTAAAATCTGTGCAATTTGGTATGTTATGGCATAGTTTTTAGTGCTTCAGAGGAGAAAATACACTTTTGGGCAGGGGAGGGGTGGGGGAGTTTCGGCCAAAGGTGTAACTCCGCCAAAAGGTGGAAGCTTTTAAGCCGTGAGTTATAATCATGATGTACCCATGGCAGTGTCCTCCAGGTGCTGCATGAAGATGTTGAGTGGTTTGAAGGACAAGACTTCCACAGCTGACTTATTGCTCCGGGATTCACTTGTCAGCCGGTCACTAGACGACCTGTTTCTCCCTTCTACAACAAAACAAATGAAAACATCCACTTGTAACTTATCAGAACTCCATGTACTCCAAACTACTGCTGTCAGAAAGCATAAGCTGATACCTTTTTTTAAAGTGTGAATTTAACACTAATAACAGTTTTCTGAGCTGGATTACTGAACAAATGTGACCTTCCATGAGAAAACCCGGCTTAAGTGCAAAATTTTCAAGTTTTTGTTTTTGGAGCCATCTTAAAGAAACAGCATTGCTCTTTACAGTGGGGGAAAAAAAAATCACCTCCTTTTAAGACATCTGACATAATTTAAGGGCAGAACTACCTGATTTTGGCAAAATCTCAATATCGACCAGATAGCACCCGCTGAACTTTGTTAGCCTCTAGCTCGGAACAGCGGCGTGCGTCTTACGTCGGGTTTTCTCGTGGACGGTCACAAATGGTTGATACACCTGTTCTCAACAGCTGCTGCACAGTAGTCTTTGTTCAATACCGAACTCAGTTTTGAGGAGGAGGAAAAACATACAATGCATGTCATGTCAAAATTCAACAAAGAAGTCAGTTGGCAGGCCACTCCAATGCAGTCAAGCATCAACATGTCATGTCAAAATTCAACAAAGAAGTCAGTTGGCAGGCCACTCCAATGCAGTCAAGCATCAACATGTCATGTCAAAATTCAACAAAGAAGTCAGTTGGCAGGCCACTCCAATGCAGTCAAGCATCAACACTTTTGTCTGAACAACAAACATGACCAAGTAACACTATGGAAAGAGCTTAGCAAAAGCAAATGTGCAAACATTATCAAATAAAACGAGCCAGAAAAAATTACTCCCGACCTGTGCCCCTCTTTCCTGCATCTGTTGGAGTTCCTTCTTTTTGTTTGGACATCAACCGGCCTGCAACCCAAAGATAAACTGCATGAGAATTTATATTTATGCTGTACCACAGTGGTACTGTTACTGTAAATCATATTATGAAGATATTAATCTGCTGAAAAAAAAAGACAAGGAGGGATCATGGTGACTGCACCGGCCCCCGTGGTGTAGTGGTTAGCACTTCAGACTATGGACCGGGAGACCCGGGTTTGATCCCCAGCCGCGGCAAGCGGGTTTTTTTCCTACCTAGGTCGGCTCCTACCCAGAGCGGGTGTGCTATGGGCCCAATGGGGAGGCTGTTGCCACACAGCCGAGCTTCACCCACTTCACGGGTGCGACTTGGTATGTCACGCCGGCACAGTGCACTTATCTTGACGCGGTGTGCTGGCTTGCGATCCCTGATGACCCCTAGAGCTATGTCAGTGGGAGCGTAGTGCTCCCGGCAGGTTCAACCAAGCTGAACAGGTCTGTGTTGGGTAGGGGACTGACCAAAAGTGCAAACTGGGTTAGGGTAGCTGGAGCTTATTAGCTGTGGCAGGCAATCCAGCTAAGTGAAGGGAAAACACTGACAGAAAAACCCGGACAGGACATAGTCGTCAGCCGTGGCAGGCAAGTGTCCTAGGAAAAGGAAAATTCCAAACAAACACCCCCTGTCCCCCAGCAGGGTCACCTGAGGGCAGGAGGGGCTCTCTACATCCAGGCGAAGGAAGCCCTCCTAGGAGAAGGAAAACTCCAAACTCAAACCAATCCAACGAAGTCGGAGTGTCGCTGACTATGCCCAGGCGGACATAGTGTGGCAACCCGTCAGGGAGACGAGCACACACGCAACCCAGAAAAATGGACAATGCCTCAGATGGATATATCGTTATGGTGTCGTCCCCGTGGACCAAAGCCAGGCGGGGACGGTGCCGGGCCCTCAGCCTCAAAGGGGCCCGCCTCAGCGACTGGCGGCTCTGTCGACCTGGGACCCAGGGGGAGGCAAAGTAGTGCTACTGGTTGTACCACAACCCAAACAACAGCCATAAGGGTTGCACAGTGGAACGCAGAAGGCATCCAGCAGAAGAAACCAGAGTTACAGGCCTTCCTCAGAGACAAGAAAATCGACGTCATCTGCATCCAAGAGACACACCTAAATGAAGCTCGCAGATTTTTCATCAGGGGATATGACAGTTTTCGGCAAGACAGACCATCTGGACACAAAGGAGGGGTGCTAACCCTTGTCAGACATGGCATCCCAGCTGCTGTGACTGGACAAACCTCAAGCGGGGATCTTGAATACATCACCACCAAAGTCCTGCTGCAGGGGGAGGAACTCCTCATAACCAACTGCTACAGCCCTCCCACTGCAAGCCTGGACCTCCACACCATCCAGCCCGCATCATACAATCACCTGATTGTCGGTGACTTCAATGGCCAATCACCCAGCTGGGCATACGACAACTCAGACTACTGTGGGGAAGAAATAGAAGACCTCCTGATTGACAACCAGCTGATCTTGATCAACCAGCCTGACGACAAACCATCATACTACTCCAGAGCCTGGAAGAAAACATCCACTCCGGACCTGGCAATGGCAACCGAAGACTTACAGAAGCATACCACCAGAGTCGTCAGCGATCAGCTAGGTGGAAGCGACCACCTCCCCATCATCCTACCCATTGCAGACAAGAAGGCCAGCACTGACCATCACAGGAAGCATGCCAGCTGGAACTTCAAGAGAGCTGACTGGCTGAAGTACCAACACCATGCTGAAGACCTCTGTAACGTCACCTTTACAGAAGACATGAACACCAACGTGAAGAGGCTGACCGAATCCATCCTCACAGCAGCCAAAAGGTCAATTCCTCGTGGCTTCAGAAAGGACCACAAGCCGTACTGGAGCAAACGGTTGGCCACACTCCACCAGCAGCTTTCTGAAGCACGAACCTGTATGGAGCAGAACCCATCCAGTGAGACCACGGCCAGACACAACAACCTAAAGGAGGAGTTTAACAGTTGCAAGAGGAAAGAACTCCAACAGAGATGGCACGAGAAGACAGCATCACTCAGCATGGAAAAGGACACTGGGAAACTCTGGCGACTCACAAAGTCACTCAATGAGGACACCACGACCACCAACAGAACCACTGTCCTCAAGGAAGACGACACCCTCTACACAGGCAAAAAAGCTGCAAACCTCCTTGCTGACGTCTTTGAGATGGAGAGCACCATCAAAGTCCCACCACAGAGGAAAAAGGAGGTTGCAACCCAGCTGCATGACAGGCTCAAAGAACAAACAACTCCGACCACCGCAATGACATCCGATCTCAGCCTGGCAGAACTAAATGATGCCATCAGAAGACTCAAGAGCAAGAAAGCCCCTGGCAAAGACGGAATCTGCAACGAGATGATCAAGCATCTTGGGCCAGCTGCCAGGAGGAAACTGCTTGAGCTGTTCAACCAGTTATGGAAAACTGGCATCTTCCCATCAGCATGGAAGGAGGCCACTATCATCCCCATAAGGAAAAAGGAAAAAGACCCAGCAAAGAAAACCAGCTACAGACCCATCAGCCTCCTCAGCTGCCTCAGCAAGACTCTTGAACGGATGATAAACAAGAGGCTGATGTGGCACCTGGAATCCAACAACCTGATCACCAAAGAACAGACTGCCTTCAGGAAGAACAGGAGTACTGAAGACCAGCTCGTCTACCTGGCACAGTCAATAGAGAACGCCTTCCAGGAGAAGAAGAAAGTGGTCGCCACCTTCATCGATCTGTCCAAGGCGTTCGACAAGGTGTGGAAAGATGGCCTTCTCCTGAAACTACTGACCGCCGGAATAGCTGGACGCATGTTCAACTGGATCAAGAGCTTCCTGTGCCACAGAACCGCAAGAGTCAAGCTGGACAGCAGCCTGAGCCACACAGTCAAGATCAGGGAAGGGGTCCCCCAGGGAGGGGTGATCTCTCCCACTCTCTTTGTTGTCTTCATCAATGACATTTCCAGTAGTCTGTCCAGACACATCTCCAGAGCCCTGCATGCTGACGACTTCGCAATGTGGAACGCCTCAGAGTCCACCTCCTCTGCCACAATCAGAATGCAAGAGGCCCTCAACACCACCTCCAAATGGGCAACGGACTGGTGCGTCACCATCAACAGCCAGAAACCAGTAGCCACCTACTTCTCTCTTTCTAACACCAAGGAGACTCTCAGACTGACCATCAACAATCAGCAGATTCCCCAGGAAGACACACCAACATACCTTGGAACCAAACTGGACAAGAAACTGACATGGAACCCCCACATCAGAGAGATGGAGAAAAGGGCCACAAAAAGACTCTCTCTCATGAAGAAACTGGCTGGCACTAAGTGGGGAGCAAACAGCAGCATCCTGAAGAGGGTGTACATAGGGAATGTACGCCCTGTGATGGAGTATGGAGCAGCAGCGTGGGCCACCGCAGCAAAGAGCAACACCAGCAGGTTGGCCAAGGTGCAGAACGCAGGCATGCGAATCATCACAGGCGGGCTGAAAACAACACCCGTACACACCCTCGAAACAACTACAGGACTCCATTCTCTTGAGCTACTAAGGGAGGAGAAAGTGCTCACCCAGAGCGAAAAACTGAAAAGACTAGCCACCCACCCCGCCCACCAGCACCTCCAAGAACACACAAAGAACCGGCTGAAAAGAGGCAGCTTCAACCACCTGGCCAAACAGCTGATGAGAACACACATGGACATCCTGCCATCCACTCCTGAAGAACAAGAGCCACTCCAAGCAGCTGAGGAATGGGACACCAACCTGGAAGGGGTGCTCCTTGTTACAGATGTTCCAGGAGTGACCAGCAAGGACGACCAGCCACAAGCCACGCTTAGATCCCTCTCACTAGAAATGCTGGATCGGGACTACAACATGTCAGTCTGGACACACGCCTATACTGACGGGTCCGCAGACTCAGCAGTCAGGAATGGAGGAAGCGGGATTCTCATCCGCCACCCAGATGGCCGCACCACAACAAGCTCCATGCCTGCTGGACGACTATCAACAAACTTCAGGGCTGAAGTCAATGCTCTCAAAGAAGCTGCCAAGCTCATTGGTAGAGAATTCCCCCTGCCCACACACGTCGTCTTCCTAACTGACTGCAGATCCGTCATCCAAAGCCTGCAGTCACCCAGTGAGCAGCTGGAAAGAGACACACAGCACCTTCTAGCTGCCCTCTCACAACAGATGAAGGTTGCCGTACAGTGGATCCCTGCTCACTGTGGTCTCACAGGAAACGAAGAGGCAGACAGACTGGCCAAGTCTGGCAGCAGAAAAGAGCAACCCCAGCAGGCAGTCTCCTACACAGAAGCCAAGACTCTGGTAAAACATCAGTACAAGACAATCTGGACGGCGCAACACAATCCCCCATCTAACGACCATGCAGATGCCACTGCTCCAGCGTTATGAACAGACCACCATCTTCAGACTACGAACTGGACACTGCAGACTGTGTGCCCACCTGTGCCGCCTTGGGCTGTCACACTCACCAGACTGTCCGTGCGGAACAGCCCCTCAAACCCCGGAACACATTCTGCAGTCCTGCCCCCTCTTCAAAGAAGCAAGGACACAACACTGGCCGAACGGAGCCACACTGGCAGAGAAACTCTGGGGCAGCAAAACAGACCTCTTGAAGACCACTGCTTATATAAAGACCACAAACCTAATCATCTGAGGCGGAGTCCAGAACAGGGAACGCAGAAGAAGAAGAAGGTGACTGCAAAAAATGTCATCATTATGTCCTGAGGCTATTCTCAAACTTGGTAGTGGAAAAACACAATTACACTAACAAGGCTAACCTTGGTCTGAGTGCTTGCAACAAACGAGGACCACGACCTTCAAGCTTATAAAACCAGGGCCGTAGTACCAGGGTCCGGCGAGCGCCGGACCAATAATTCCATTAAAAAGAGAGAGAGAGAGAGAGAGGGGAGCGAAGAACATATTTCATCACATTTCGCTTTTGAGACGACCTCATATATTTTTTTTATTAACATGTTGCGCGACCATACTTTTTGTGCCTTCCATTTTGTATGCTGCTTCTATTATTTTGGCTCATTGTTTTCCTACAAGTGTCTTTGCAATGAACGATTGTCATTTGGGGCAGGAGTTGGGTATGGGAGGGCGTGTGGGTCGCCGCCGGACCAATCCTGAGGAGCCTGTTACGGCCCTGAAAACACAAGGGCTTCTCTCACTATCCCACATTAGCATGTGGAGAACACCTGTAGAATAGGATCTGCGTGTGTGTGTGTGTGTGTGTGTGTGTGTGTGTGTGTGTGTGTGTGTGTGCGCGCTAATGATTTTCTTCACCTTCCTGAAGTATCTGCGCCACTTGGTCTCGTGCAGCAAAGTGTACAGTCACGGGGTGGTGCCACCGTCGGAAACAGTCTTCAGCAAAGGGCTGTCAACAATAAACCCCACAGACTCATCTCCATGCCCTCCAATAAGCAGCTAAAATCTAGCAGTTATAACTACAACACTGACCCTCACTCCACATGCTAATTATACTATAATGCTCACTGTAAAAACAACATAATTTTGGAGACAGGGTATGCTAATTGAAAATTTTAAACAACAAAGTTGCCTCTGTCTGATCATGAAGTAAAAAGAGACGATCTTACTTTTGGCAAACGAGAGATGATGTGAAATTTGATCTGATCATTGTCCTCATCTCTGCTGTCTGGAAGATCTGAAAAGAAAACGATAAAGCAAGTTACGAAAAAGAACGAAAGAAAGAAAAATAATAAAAACACAGATGACACAAATATGACTCTAGTGATGAACACTGGTAATCATTTCAGGTCCACGAATATTGTCCACGAGACCTGAAACAGTGGTGCACACTGCCTTCCCTGTTGTGTAACAAAACTCAACGTTACAATTGAGAATGACGACATACCTTCCAACAGCTGCAGGATGAAATCTGGAGTAAGCTGCAGAATCCCTCTGTCTACATACTGCAGGAAGAGACTGCAAAAAATGGTAATGAACATTTAAAAAGAAAAGAAGAAGAAGAAAAAACAAATACCAGGACAATGCTTGCGAGCTAGTTAGGACTTCCATGACATACAAAATGTCTATTACAAGCACACTGTCATTTTCCACATTCAAAATGCCACAGTGTCTCAACCTCACATTTCAGATTTCATCTCAAATGACTGTCTTCTAAAATGAAAACACCATTCTCTCCACTACATGTCTATGAACAGGAGTCAGGGTGCTCTTCTCCTCTGTGAATCTGTATCCCCAAACCTTACAGTCATTATTTAAACAGTGTATTGGGTGTGCACACGGTTCTTTATTTCTAAACAGACTACATGTACATCTGTAAATGTTCTAGACAATGTCTGTCAGGGTATTATGCATTACTGAACTTATCGCGAGAGACAGTACTCACCTAAAGGTCAGACACTTGAAACCAAGTGATGTGAAGTAACTTGCAAACCCTGAAACACACGAACAACTTTAAGCCTCTGCAAAATAAAAATAAAAAACCCAACAACAACAACAAAACCCTTCTTGTATCACATCAAACATACTGGGATTCCTGTTCTTTCAGTTCTCGTACCACCACAATTTTCTTGTCATTATTCTATATAGCCTGTTTGGTAGTGTAAGATGTCATTCTAACTCGACTTTGCTTTTCTTACCGTGCTTATATGAAGAGAATAGGCATTTACTAAGCTCCCAGTCTCCTATACTTTGACTTACATGAGCAGGAAAATCTCTGGCTGTACACTGTACTGCGAAAGCTGCACTGTGAGACTAACCTGCTGGCTGCGGGAAAGCCAGTTCCTGCGTGGCCAAGAAGAATCTCTCGAACACCTGGAACAGCATGTACTCCTTGTCTGTTCCCACCTCATCCCTATCCAAATACAATCAAAGAATTAAATGTATCTTTTCTAAGATTGTTATGCTTCACTGAAGACAATTCAAGCTTTTTTCCTTTTTTTTTGGGTTTTTTTTAAATTTCTGTTCCAACTCTTTGCCAGCTCCAGTGGTATTCCTCCCAGGTCATGGGTGGAATCCATGGACAGCTCGGAGGCTGGGAAAATTTTTATTATGCATGATGATGAGGATGAGGATGATGGTATAATGACGCTATGGAGGTCAGTGTGGTCTGAGACTACGTGACAGCGCCACACTCCTCGCTTCCTGTCTGGCTTTAACCTGCGGTGGCAGCTGTGTGATCATCCACATCACGTGTCATAACAAAGGAAGAACATGTATTTGTAGAAAGACAATGAGCCTCACAGTTTTGGCAGCAGTCGTTCATAAGCAGTTGTGTCCTCCTCACTGTGAATACTCCATATCAGGTGACATAACTGTTGCGACTGCAGGGCCTGCATGAAAAAAAAAAAGTAAAAAAAAACTAGCTACCATCTCTCAGCTTACAATCTCGACATCTATACTCACAAGGCATCCTTAAGTGTCTACAGGTCAGAATTCACCTGAAACTAAGTGTGTATTTCCACATATACAAAGCCGACATTGTTTTTACCAGCTGGCAGAAGCTCAGACGCAACAGCCAATTCTTGGAAATAGTGAAATATTTGCCTGGAATTATTTTGCATATGCATGCATTTTTCCATAAAATTTCTACTGCTCTATGCAGGACAAAATCACATTTTGACATTGTCATGGACTTTGGCACAACAGGATTCTGAAAACTGTGCAGGACAAGGAGGACACCTTCCCTGCCCTACTTTCAATCTTCTTCATTCAAACATTTCTTACGGCGGATAAATAATTCTTACACCCCTTCACGTACTGTGCCGAACAATCAAGAGGATCTAAATATGAATAAATATTATGTTTTCAGTCGTGTTGATCCCATCGCACTTACCTGACAAAGCAAATACTCCTTAGCGATGTTCTGCGCCTTCACCCGTGATTCCTTCTTCAGGTAATGCACAAGGTGACTGACCAGAAGCTGCTCTGTCTGACATACAATAATTATAATGTGGATAACACAGACACTTCAGCCAATCCACTGGCTCAAAGCTCCGCACAACTGAACACAACATGCACACCCAACTGAATCTTGCACATGTTTCGTACACAGTGGACATCAGTACATCACAATCAAATGGCGCAAAGGGTCAGCTGAGCTATTTAAGGTTTGGAATTAAGAAGTGCATTTTGTATTTTTAATCTGTTTGGGCTGAACATTTTCAAAGCAGAGGGAGGAAGCCGGAGTACCCGTAGAAAACACACGACGATCTGCCTGACTGAACAGTGCCAAATACTAAAGATAAAAATCCAACGCCCCTATTACTACAGAGAATCAGAAGAGCTAAACTGGCAAAGCACCGGACCATCAATGTTCTGGCGATGAGCCATCTCAGAGCCAAATCTTCATGTTGGCTTACTGTCCATTGCCCCATCTTTTACATGGACCTTATGTGGTAAAAAGACAAACAAAATGTAATGAGACTTTGGCCACTGGACGGGAGGGAGAGAACTGTGCTTACAATGGAACGAAATCTTAGATCTAGAGATCCCAGCACAGAAAGAAAAGAAAACATGTGGTGGTCACTCGTTTCATTTTTCAAAAGTCTCCCATGATGGAAATTGATAATGAACAACAACTCGTACTGTCAGAAAGTGTGTCATACCAAAGAGGATGCCATTTTCTTGGTCTCAGGGTTGACTGCCGTGTTGGACTGCAGAAAGAGGGGTGGGGCCCCCAACGCAACTTCCGTCCGACTTCTGCGACCGCTCACTCCTTCCGCTGTTCCTGTGCCCCTGCCCCTGTGGCAACAGTTACTGGAGATGTGAAGATCACAAGGACGTCCCTCACACTCCAAATTCTACCTTTGTGTTACATGAACTACAAATGCACTTGGCAGCAATGAATTCACATGAATCCTACACTGAGTAAACTGAGCCATGCACAGGGCCCGTATGTAACAGTCCAGGTTAGGGCTTTTAGCCTTGGGTTAGAGTCTAACCTCGAACTAAACTAGCTCTAGGCTTAAACTTTCTGTTGTTTTTTTAAGTCAAGAAGCGGGCCCATTCCACAAAGGTGCCTAAGCTGTTACAGGATTTTTTTCCTTTCTTCGCTTTTTTATTTAATTTTGCTTTTGGGATTCTTTTGTCCTAGTCTGGGTTAGGTCCGTAGCCGTGGGTTAAATTAACCTTGACTTTTACATACGGGCCCTGATCTTTTTAAAAAAAAATAAATAAATTAAAAAAAATGCAGGGTTCTAGGTGATGATCCTCCTCACATGGTGTAAGTATGGAGTCAAAGAATCTCAGGCAGGTTTTCCTGAATGATACTCCTCTACCCCTTTCCAGCCCCCAACAAAAAGGGAGAAGGGGTGGGGTGGGGGTGGGGTGGGGGGTCAGGACAATACACTGTACAACCTAGGACATACCTGAAGCCAGCCACATCAGTCAGTTTTATGGTCTGCATGCCATCAAAAAATGACATCTCGGAGGGTTGGTTCACCCATGTCCATTTCTGACACCAGACAGAGACAAGCTGATATGTATACATGTACATGTATTCACAAGCAACACTGCCGAACAGTAACATTTTGTTTTCTGGTGAGAACAAGAGAACGATCATAGTGACAAAAAATACATGTATGAAACAAAACGACCCATCCCCCAGCACACACACACACACACACACACACACACACACACACACACACACACACACTTCAGCTATTCACCAACACACATGAAAGCTCCAGCAACACACTCACAAACTGTATCAAATTCGAAAACACACACGTTAGAGCCTTCTTTTCATACCTTTCTTGCTCCTGAGCTGTCCACGTCTTGAAAAGCTTTGATGATGTGTTCATGCGAGAAGCGAGATGGCGGGGGCATCTGTTTGAGGCGCAGGCTGCGGCGGAGCAAGTCCCACCCATCCTCTGACGATCGCCGTCTCCGCTCCTGTGATGCTTTTGTGCTGATGTTGACACTGTCCAGGGACGAGTAGGTCACACGGGCCAGTCTCTCACCAGAAGAATTCTTTAAAAACAGACAAAAGACACTCTTTTTTAACTTTTTTCACTGTGTGACGTACTTAACTCTTGGCTTAAAGTAGACAAGTGCGCCTGCGTGCTCAAAGGAATTCTACAAAAACGGACAAAAGAAGTTCCTTTTAAACTCTTTCCTGACCTCATGCCTTTGGCAGCTGGTACATGTACTAGCCACCCGCAGCAAGGCGGCCTTGTGACATGGACCATACTTTTGTTTTCACTCCTGTGTCCGAAACTGCATCTGGGAATTGGCTCCCTAGGCCCTCGTCCTGTGGAGGACTAGTACCAGCTGCCAATCGCACAGACAAAAATTTACTTGGGCAACAGGCACAGTACTTACTTATGTTATCTGGACAGAAATGAGTTACAGGTCCACCTTGTCACATTTAACAAAGATAGGCTTCAAAAGAAAAAGTGCACCTGCATGCTCAGAATGGAGTTCATAGACACATGTGCTTTACCCAATAATGCAATTGCTTGGCTCAAAGCACCGTGAACTGACCCCAGCATGCATGCATTCACTCACACACCGGACATCAAAAAATTGATTATGACCATATGGTGCCAAGGCTCATTTCAGAATTTTTTCAAGGCCTGTACATTTCAATGCAGAGAGTAGAAGCTGGAGTACCCGGAAAGAACCCCCCATGACTAGGAAACTCAATGTCTATCATTCACAGGCCTCAACAAACCTTTTCAAACTGTCCTCTGAAGGTGTCAGCAGCTGTGAAGGTCAGCAGTTGTACCGTTTCCTTGTCCATTTTCTTGCGCATGCTGGCAAAGGTGGACGCTAAAACATACATTAATATGAATACACTCATTCAGGTCGACACTGACAAGTAAAAAATTCTTGAAGAAGAATGTCTTCAAACAAAAACCTACTGAATTTTAAGGACAATGCACGTTATGTTCACACTCACCGACGAGGTATTCAGACAAAAACAGATTCAGTTCCGGGGATGTAGGATCTTCTACTATGACCTCGAACACCTGCAGGCATAAGGGAAAGCAGACGTTCTAGATCGGAAAATGCAAGCAAAAATTAGCAGCATTTACGTTAACAATGAATTCTGCTGTTACATTACAGTGTGGCAGAATAAAATGACATGTATTTCCAAGCGCATATCAATCCTGTCAAATTCGCTTGGTTGCTCTTTTACGAACCTGCCGGATGCTAAAGATGTCTCGTGTTCGAAGCAAGATCAGGTAGTGGAGGATGGCCAGCTGTGTCTGCCAGTACGCTGACCGGAAAGCTTCCACTAGACGGTCAGGATTCGATGCAACACGCCAAACACAGCCACTGCGTGCATCGTACAGGCTCGAACCTGCAAGGCCCAAGGCTCACAGAATTACGTTTGTTTTTGGAAACAGTACTTAAAATCAATGCAGCAGAACATATATATATATTAAAACTTAACCTTGAACAAAAAAGAATCTGTTTAAATTATGAAGAAGAGGCCCCCCCCAAAAAAAACAACCCAAAATGTTGCCCAAAAAATGACCCAAAGTTTCTCCCACAAAATATGACATTCATACAGTGCAACAGTTTACTTTCTGCATTGCACAGCCAGCTGTACTATACTCCTATTTCAAAAACTTGACACCTGATCCAAGCCCAACGTTCAGGCCCAGACACGATACCCACAACAAACAAATTATATCTTCATCCTGCTTAACTGGAGCGCCTGAGAGGACAGCAATACAACTGATTCATTGCTATAAAAGCCAAACGCCTCTAGTTGGTCCAGCTGGCTAACTTCGCTTTGGATCCTGCACCGGATTTGGACTGAATATCCCCAGAGCCAGTTTGCAGTGTGTGTGTGTGTGCTGGGGGGGGGGGGGGAGGAGGGAGAGGGAGGGATGGGATAGCAACAGGTTCTGTTTACTGTCCGTCATACCCACTCTTACCTAAAAGACCTGCCTCACGTGAAAAACCATGACAAGCAAACAGTGGAGACAGGAACTTCAGACACTGTCCGTCTGTGACTGACACACTGGTCACGCCTTCCCCAAAACCAAGGCGAGGCAGCGGGCTAAGACTCAAACACGAAGCTGGAGAAACACTCTGGCTTATCAGAGAAGAGGGACGGGAGCCTTGTAAAGGTGCAGGAGGGCTGAGGCTCTGTGAGGGTCCAGAGGGACTGAGGCTCTGTGAGAGTGCCGGGGAGCTGAGGCTCTGCGAGGGTCCAGAGGGGATGAGGTTCTGCTGGGGAGATGACAGAGGTTTCCCAAAAGTTGACTGCTGGTTTTCCTCGGATGACTGCTCCAGACTTGAAGCAAGGGAACTCTGACTCAGGGCTGCTCCTGTCTCCGAGTCCTGTCTGCTCACAGAGGGAGGTTCAAACACTGTGGGCGACGTGACCGGGGCTCCGTTCACTGTACCTCCCTGGTTCTTTGCACTTTCCACAGCTACAGCAATGCTTGGGGCTCCAGATTTGTCTGAAGTGTAAAGACTGTGGTCTAAAGAAAAAGAAAGGAAGAAAACAAAAAGCATCAGCCTCATTCTTATCATCAGAGACAGTAAATATTTGCCTTGGCTACGTACAGAGCCATGGAAACCACAAACGATCTGGGAGAAATGCCACTGGAAACAGCTTGCGTTAAATAACCCATCATTGAACTGGTTCTACTTGTTATCTGGGTCTGTTGTGAGACATTTGTGGGCTGGGTGAGTCACCTCACCTTGAGATGGTTCATGATTTTGAGCTGAAAAGTTAGGGTCATTGTGGTAAAAAGGGAAATGAGAAGAATGAGTTATGTGACTCACTGTGGAGCAGGATGTGGTGACACGAGTCATACTCCACGTTGACGTTCAGCAGATGGCAGAACACTCCAGGTAACACCGCCATCAGGTGCTCACCTGCACAGTTATGGTAACCGTTAACAAATCATGCACACCAGCAGACGGCAAACACTCCCGGCAACAGTGCCATGAAGTGTCCAACTGCACAGCACAGCAGCAGATGGCAAAACACTCCCAGCAACATTGCCAGATGTTCGCCAGCACAGCAAAGCTAATCATCAGCAAATTACACATCAGCAGTTCAGTGCAGTGTAAGTCCGAAGTTTTCTTGATTGAAGACATCATAACTGGCATATCGACGTCATCGTAAAATTGAACATAGTTCTAATCAGTATTCATTTCATTTCACACACTGTTGCCAACTTTGCGCTGTGAACGTTGTGATCAAGGTTAAAAACAACAAAACAGTTTCACACAAAACCTTACCATACCACTGGAAAGCCATTCGTCTTCCAGCAACGAGACTTCGTGGGAGACCAGTGGCGGTCCCATGAAGAGTTTTTGCTGCAGAAAAACAGTTACTCATACAGGACAGTGTATTAAATATAAACAGGAGCAGCACAGGAAGAAGAAAAGGAAGAGGAAGAAGACAGTACAAAATGAAGTAGCAGCAGCAGAAGTACAATAACAACACAACAACAAGACAACCAACAAGAACAAGAAGAAGAAACAAAAAAGAAAACGGAGAGAGAGAGAGACAGACAGACAGACAGACAGAGAGAGACAGAGAGAGACAGACAGACAGACAGAGACAGAGAGAGAAACAAATGAGAAGAGGAACAGAATTCCACACCTCATCCTAACTGTCAATCCAATCTAACAACCCATCTTCAGTCTGTCTCCAATCACAGTACGAGTGCAAGGGAATTTAAACACCACAACATACAGACGCATAGAACAGGAACACAAGAACTCCCCTATGGGCTGAAAGTGCTTTGCAATGAGAATGCAAGTAATTATCATCACTGCACGAGTCCTCCTATGCAGTAGTTACATATCATATCTTTAGCATCTCGGGGCGGCCGGTGGTCTAGTGGTGAAGAGACTTGTCACCACTGCGAGAGGTCGAGGGTTCGAATCCCACTCAGGGCAAAGAATTTTTCCATCTCGTATGTGGCACCATTCATTCAGGCCGATCGTCGGGGGTTCTCTCCGGGTGCTCCGGCTTCCTCCCCCTCTGCTTTGAAAATGTTCAGCCCACCAAATTCGAAAAAATAAATGCAATTCTAAATTCCGAAATTTAAATAGCTGAGCTGACCCTTCGCACCACGTGATTGTTATGTCCAGTGTGTGAGAGAATGCGTGTGATTCACAGCAGCGTGCGTGTTGAGTTCAGTTCGCGGCGCTTTGAGCCGATTCATGAAATTGGGTAAAGTGCCTATACAATATTCAGTATTATTATTATTATCTGTCACAAAACATAACCAAGCTTTCCATGAGCTCACCGTGATGCACCATACACACATAGTATCTGACATCAACGGTAACAGACTCCTCTTCATCCTGAAACAGAATTTAAAACAACTGCTTATCCGATAACATTTTTACTTGCAATTTATTTATTTTTACTACTACTTTTTTGTTTGGAAAATATATCTATATTACTACTCACCCAACCACTCTGAAGTCCACTAACTCGCCCTCCTCCACCTCCTCCCCCCCCCCCTCCCCCAGCCCCCATACCTCCTACCCCCATCCTTTCTTTTGTTTTTCCCCGAATTGAGCGGCATGTCTTACCATGATGACGGGAACAAAAAAATGAGCAATACCTGTGACTGTTGTGGAGACAGAGTACGAGAACTCCTGCCAGAGACTGGGATGTACTCCTGGTAGCAGATGCACAAGCTGCCATTGTTCTGACTCAGTACACACATGTTTAGCATCGAGTCTGCAATAAAAATTAAAAGAAAATCAATGTTGGATGAACACTACTTTACTGGAGAATAAACACAAACACACACAACAACAACAAAAAAACCACCAAACCTCTCTACACAAACACACCCCCCCCCCACCCCCACCCCAAAAAACAAAACAAAAAACACACAAAAAAAAACAACCAAAAAAAAAACCCAAAACAAAAACCCAAAACATACAAGAAACACAAAAACAAAACCAAAAACACACACACACACACAAAACCAAAACACACACCTCTCCATAAAATACCCCCCCCCCTCCCCTCCCGACCCCCCCCCCCTCTCCCCAATCTCTGACATGGTGCCTCGATCAATGGCAGATGGTGAAAATGATCAAGAGAAAGGCTAGGTTCAGCTGCACTATGCACATGATGCAGAATAAACAACTTACGTACCAGCTGCCACAGCATTATTCGCAGTGCAGAGCTGCTGATCTGCTAATCACATTCACATTTAAAATTGAGTAAGGCTCATGAACAGATGACTTACCAGGTATACCTGGATGAAGAGGCATGTCAGCATAACTTGTTCTGCAGGACAGAGTAAAAGGACATTCTTGTTACACATGCTTTGATTTAAACAAAATTTATTTCGTTGCATTGGAGGGAATACAGAGGAACAGTCTGAGCATAAACAGGACGAACTTATGACATGCTCAATAAACAAATTCAGTTAAAGCAACCTTTCAACGGCGGTTCACAAAATTAATTATGAGAGAGAGAGAGAGAGAGAGAGAGAGGGGTCTCCACTGGTGAGCATTTTCTTTTCAACAGCGGTCAGCTGCTACATTCACTCCCGGTATGTACTTATTTATACATGCTTTGCACATTTGTCAAAGTTCTTTTATTTGTAGTTTGTAAAAACTGAACACCCTGATGTATTAAGAAAGACCTATACAATATAACCATAAAAAACACCACCACCACCTTGGTGGAGTTGATGAAGGCTGGTCAAACACACACCTGAGACACACTTTGACCGACTGACGCAAAGCTTCTATGCGTCTGGACAAAGCAATGGACCATAATTATGCTATAAACTTTAGAGTGAGACAAGCGTGACTGTAATGGTGGCACACACCTTGTGGATGAGCGTACGTAGGGAAACGGAAAGTTGATTGGTACGTCAATCTGCAAAAATACAGAAGTTGATCATGTGTGTGAACAAATAATTTACTAGCAACATTGAATGCTTGTCATTAAAAAAAAAGCTTTCATCCCTAACGCTTCACCACAGACCTGTATCTGGGTCACAAAGGGTCTGAGATGGCTGAAAAAATGTATAAGCATGTAAGTGTGAAGTACGTCTGTTTTAACCACGTGTTTAGCTAAGTAATGGCAGCAGTACACCCTCACCCCCCCCCCACCCCCCCCAAAAAAAAAGAAGAAAAAAAGTAGGTTAGGAATTTTAAATGCATGAATTCTTTAACATCAGGGATCAACAAGTCATCATAATGGTCCCAATGTCTAAATCATGCATAACTTCATTCACAAACAGAGATAAAGCTTTCACAATGACATTCCCACTCACACCCTGACTATAAGTGCACATCTAGTTATGTAAAACACCCCGTTCCTCAAAGTTCAAGGCTGTTCCTCACCATGTTATCATATTTTCCACCACTGTGAAACTGGACAGCTGACACTTTGTGGGCAATGGACTCGGGATGCTGGCTGTGTTGCGTGTTGAGGCGGTAGTTGTGAATGTAATACAAGCGTTGGTTCTGAGCATCCCACTGCGCCCACACAAACTTGCGCACAACATGCTCTGTGGTTGGTTGTCCGGACATCATCTACAGACAGACACAAAGTGTTATAAATCACTCGCAGAAGGATTCTTTGAAATACCGGCCCCCGTAGTGTAGTGGTTATCACTTCGGACTATGGACCGGGAGACCCGGGTTCGAATCCCAGCCGAGACAAGCGGGATTTTTCCTACCTAGGTCGGCTCCTACCCAGAGCGGGTGTGCTATATGGGGAGGCTGTTGCCACACAGCCGAGATTCACCCACTTCACGGGTGCGACTTTGGGGGTGCTTCCCTTGGTATGACACGTCTTATGATGTGGATGATTACACGGCCGGCACCGCAGGTGCCATAGTTCCCGGGCCTGGTGAACGCCGGGATATTTATGACAGGAAGCGTGGAATGCGGCCCTGTCCCGCAGTCCCAAACCACATGGACCTCCATAGCATCATCTTACCATCATCCTCATCTCCATCATCATGCATAATAAAAATTGCCCCAGCCTTCAAGCCCTCCGTGGATTCCACCCATGACCTGGAAGGAACACCACTGGAGTTGGGGCAGCAAAAAAAAAAAAAGAAAAAAAAAAAGGATTCTTTGAAATGGTGGTACGTGTCTTCACATCAGAGCAACTGAGTCTAGCCAGTCAGCTATTTCCCTGAGACACGTGAAGATTTCATGTATGTCCGACTGCCTGCCTGTCTGTCTCTCTATCACAAACACATGCACACACGCAAGCACGCACACACACACACACACACACATTTCACGTACAAGTGGTACTTACTATGCCCCGGTCTCCGATTCTGGCCATGTGAACCTTGTATAATCCAATGGCTGAAAACCATGAAGTGATAAATAGCAAACAACAGTAAGCAACCAACCAGGAAAAAAACCCAACAACAAACAAACAAAAACATAATCTGTCAGCAAGAAATGTATCGGATCTCTCAAAGTATCTCTCCTCCAAACTTACATTACAGAGGTCTGGGGGGCAAAACAAAACAAAACAAAAAACAAAGGTACAGTAATAGATCTCACCTTAACCCTGGTCTTCCTAAATGAATTTGTCTTATGTTGAAAAATTAAGCCACAGAGAAAGCCCCGGATATTCCATTCTCAGCACCACCAGGGTTAATACAAAATAACACTCACATTCTTTGTGAAGGAAGACCAGCATGCAAGAGTCACGGGATGAGGCGGAGCTAGTGTTGTTCTCTGGGTACAGGAACTGCACCTTCAGAAAGACACTGCGCTTCAGATTGAGAGAGAAGACGCGGGTGTCCAGCGACTGAAGCTCTGTCAGGAACGCTTGGTATTCTTCTGAAACAACCGAAAGAAGAAATTGTACTGGTAACTACGGAAGACATTGTACTGGTAATTATGGAAAACAACACCTTGATTTGTGGTGTGTATGTGTGTGTGTGTGCGCGCGCGCGCGCATGTGTAAATGTGTGCATGCGTGTGTGAAAGTGTGCGCATGTGTGCAAAATACGCAAGAAAATTGTTCATGATGAACTTAAAAAAAGAAGAAAGATACAGCACATACACTCACAAATTATACATCTATACAAACTCTTTACATCTAACAACAAAAAAAGTAAGAAATCATACAATAATTATATAATATGAATATGATATAGCGAACAAACAAATGTATTCTGTGTACCTCTTGGCTTTCCTTCAGAGCCTGCATCTTGCTTTGTAACAGTTGTAAAACCTGTAAGAAGATGTTAAATGGAAAATGACTGAATGTTTACGTACATGTACACATACAATCAATCTTTAGCAGTAGCCAAACGGTCACTATTCAGTCAGTGTTCCCTGTAACTGAAAAATACAAGGGTCCTTGAAATTCTCTCTCCATCTTTTTGAGGGTCCTTTTGTAAACTTTAAGGTCCACTGAGTTTGTTATTCAAGATTCAAACAACTTTATTGTGTCCATCAAGAACAAATTTGTTTCTTGACCAGGGGCATGAATAAAATTAATAAAATATAGGGTTAATATTTAAAAGCAGCTTTACTATGTATGACTAATATAAGACGAGCAAACTAAAACTAAATCTGATAAGAAAGGAAACAATGCAGAAATTTGATTCACCACTAATTTACTAACTAACTGAGCTTATAATATTGGTGGTTAAGAGTTGAATTACGGTCACTAAACACACTCAAATTCCAATACTATCTACATACCACTTCCACCACCACCCCTCCCCTCCCCCTCTCTCTCCTTCATTACATTATGCACAACATCTCAGCGGAAATGCGATGCTACAAGTTTCCGCTGTCAGTTACAGATCACTTTTTGTTCATCGAGTTTCCCAGAGAGTGTTAGGAAAAATACTGTTTGTCACGGCGAGACCAAAAACGTGAGCCCTCAGTTGTGCATCAATTCAAGAGTTTTGTGCGTACAAATACGCACACTTGTGCGTAATCGGGAACACTGTCAGTCATTTAAATAAGTGTGTAAATCGAGACAACAAAATGTGTTGCTACACGCCACTTACTACACCACGACACCCCACTTACTACACCACGACACCCCACTTACTACACCACGACACCCCACTTACTACACCACGACACCCCACTTACTACACTACGACACCCCACTTACTACACCACGACACCCCACTTACTACACCACGACACCCCACTTACTACACCACGACACCCCACTTACTACACCACTACACCCCACTTACTACACCACTACACCCCACTTACTACACCACTACACCCCACTTGCTACACCGATACTCTGTTAACCCACTTGCTACACAATACTCTGCTACACAGCACTGACTTGCTACCCCAGTACGCATCTTGTACGGTAAATAAAAGCGAGACTTGCTCGAAATACACTTGATTTGAAAAAAGAGAGCTTTGACCTGTGTTGTTCATGTGTATAATTATGGCCGACCGTCACTACATGCCATTCTTCACAGTATGCGTTGTGAACACTGAATTAGACTAGAAGGAGTAAATGAACAAAGAAGGGAAAATGAACAAAAATATTCACGCGCCCACCAATGCTGAATTTGTGAGTACTCCGAGTCCATTGAACACAGTGATCCGGCACAGGTGAAACCTTACAGCCGCTGTCCGCAGGCGGACCATAACATTTTCCTGTCGTCCGATTACACGTACTGGCAAGTAATTAAAATCCGTACCATCGTACACTGACTACCTCTGAATACATCAGTCTTGCCGAGACCTTGTAACTTTGAAACTGCTTCACCTCAGCTGCTGGCGATATACAAGACGTTAACACGGACTAAAAACACACACCACTCCTTACTGGTTCAATGTCCAGATTTCCCACCAAACAATCCCCAACCCCTCTCTCGGGACCGTGCCACACACACCATGACATTACACCAACGGAAACCATGACAAAACGTGACAGACGGTTGTCGCCTCGTTGCACTTGATCTGTTGCGTCAGACTCAAACGCTATACGGCTGATTGGCGCCGGCCCATACTGCGGAACCTTCCTAGATGGTGACGGGTTTGGCCTAATCCGGATGTTGCTTACGTAACACACGCCAAACGACTTCCGTCGGGTGTTCTTCTTATCAAGTACCGAAATGGACCGCCACACCCAGCCGTAGTGTCACCATCCCATAAACCCGGCCACGCCCCTCCTCCTGCCAACACCTCCACCCCCCGCCCACGGCCAAAAACTGAGAGGATAACGCTGCGATTGGCGCCCGATGGCTGACTCGGAAACAGCAATACCGCAGGTTATACGTATTTTGAAACAAACTGAGTTGTAGGGTCACTCGTGTTTGTGTCATAGTGCAGAAAGGACGAAAAAGTAGCAGGGCTCCCTAAAAGCTACAGACCTAAAGGGTCCACTGACCCCCAGTTCAAAATTTTAGGGGGTCTTTGTACCTCCACTTTCAATTTTTAAAGGGTCAGAATCATTTCTCAAGTTTTTGAGCGCATGGAATTATAAATTCAGTAAATACTGCTGAACACATAAGGTGTGTGTGTGTGTGTGTGTGTGTGTGTGTGTGTGTGTGTGTGTGCAAAACTGAATTTTATCAACTTCAAATCATATAATTAAATGAAGTGGGTACAATTCAGTTTTGTACACTACGTTTTGCTGCTCTGTGCCGACTCTGATGCGACGTCTGAATTGTAGCTATGTGACGCCGAAGTCAGTGCACCCGCTGCCGGGCGAGGGCTCGAGCCCCTCCACAACTTTTCCACTGACGTAAAAGTCCATAGTCTTTTGAACTTTCACTTTTTTCGGTGGCATGATTCGTCACAGAGAAAGCGAATCCGATCGGTAACAAGAGCACTGACTGTAAAATCTTTCGTCCATGGTTTCGACATCGCACGTACGCCGGGTGTGTCAGTGCGCAGATGGAAAAGATGGGGCACGTTCACTACGCGCGAGTGGCTGTAGAAACCGCCGATCTGCAGCAGTAGACAGTTAACGCCTGCGAGCGTTAAACAGAACCAAAAACAGAACCGAACTGAACACGGCCAAGGCAAGGGAGAACACTCATTCGATCACAACAAGGCGTACGCACGGTACTGCAGAGGTAGTGCGTCAAGCTAAGCACAGATCGCATTCATAATGCTTCAACGTACCCCCTCGAATTTTTTTTAGGACGTAAAGTTTTACTTCAGTGCGTAAATTACGCACAGACGCACAGTTTAGGGAGCCCTGAGTAGTCTACCAACAATCACGGCTGACGGGTGACTCGGAAACAGCAAGTACTTGAAACGAACTTAGTTGTTCGGTCACTCTTCTTTTTGTCAGAGTGCAGAAAGGACGAACGAGTACCAACAATCATGGCTGAGGGCGATGGTGGTGGTAATAATTATGGAGAACTGGAACGTCCGGGTGCCGGAAAAATGCAAACCCCGACGACGTGAGTATGAGGCACAGTCAAGGAGGTTGGCCAAGTGTATGTCGTGGTTTAACGACAACGGGTACCCGGCTGCGGCTGTTGTCACGCATATTGGTTTGAGAGGTTGCGTAGGCTTTGGCTCGGACGTCTTCAAGTACTTTCTTACAGAAAACCTCACAGGAAATGAGCAATGGATCAACGCAATCGGGGTGAACGGTGCAGCGAGTTCCGTTACATTTGTGGACTATACCGCCCCTATTAGCGCGAGCCAGCCGGGGCCGGAGCGAAACACAAGCTGAGATCAATGTGCAACAAGTTCCTCGTCCAGTTCTGGGCCGTACGCAGACATCATGTTTGAAGAAAGAGGAAAAACGTACGCGACTCCGCCAGAACTGCAGCAGCTTCGTCGCACGGTCACAAGGACTTCTTTCCAGTAAGTACATTGTGATTGTCATTTTCATATTCTATTTATTTGTAGTTTTCTTTGTTTTATTTATTTATTTTTGTTGTTGTTGTTTTTGTTTTTCGGGGGTGGGGTGGGGGTGGGGGATTCGACAAGCGAATACAAAACGCAGCAGAACAAGTGACGGATTAAAAAAAAACATAAGCTTAGAAGAAAACTATAAGTGGTAGAGCTTATCTATGTCTCTGGGTAGAGCTTATCTATGTCTCTGGGTAGAGTAATTAATCACATTTGTGACATATCTGCCATTTAGTAGATTTACTAATTTACTACTCGAAATTGTGTGTATGTGTGTGTTTATTTTATGTTTATTTTGTGTTTTGTTGTTGTTCAAGTTTCTGCGAGAAGCACCGGTCAAAAGAGTTCCAAATTTGCGATTTAATATAAGTACAATCCAAGGTATTCTAGTCCACGTTTCACCAGCCCTCTAGCGACATTTCACCAGCCCTCTAGATCTTCCAGATTTCATGTGAAAAATAATTCAATCGGGGAAGCCACAAAGCCAACAGGGAAATCACAAGACATAAACAAGCTTCCTCAGACGATCGCAGTGCTAGAGGCTGACGTCAAAATATTTAGTTCACGGAATTGACGTCATCTCTCTCTCTCGCTCTCTCTCTCTCTGACTCTCTGTATGATGACCTGCCTGAGGCTGACGTGAAATGTTTAGTTCACAAAACTGACCTCTCTCTCTCTTACCTGGTGGAAAAGGACGTTAAACTCCTAAACACCAACCCACCCACGCTCTCTGTCTGTCTGTCTGTCTGTCTCTCTCTCTCTCTCTCCCCCCCCCCCACCCGGCCCCACCCCTAGTCACGTGGCTAATCGGTCGAAGTCGTAGAGAATATAGTGTCATTGGTAGAACCTGGAGAGGGGAGAAACGGCGGGGAGAGGGGGGGGGGGTGGAGTGAATCACCAAATTTTTTCTCAAAATTACACTATGCAGGTAAATCGGCACAATTTTGCATGTTAGCTGATGGAAAATATTGTAAGAAATTTATTCAAATTAATTACAGAATCCATCAACTACAAAGTGCCTCCTCCACTGTGGTGGCCTCAAGGTGTTCCATGGGGACGACCGAAAGGAGAGATCTGGAGGGACATGTCAATCAGAAACCTCCAGATTGTTCACGATGCAGCGGTAGCTGCTTTCGCAGGGAATGATAACCTGGTGAGTAATTTCCTCAATGTGAGTGTTACGTTTCTTGCATGGAATTTCGCGTGTTTGCTTATTGAATGGTCGAAATATGCCGGTAATTCTGAGAGAGAAAAAAAGTTATCGAAACGATTTTCTGCCAAACTACTGACCACCAAGCCGTCCATGTATTATCCGCTGACGGAATTCATGCCGACAGATCGAACTGGTGACAGAAAACCGCAGCTCCACCGGAGCTTGTAGGGGCCGCCGGCCTATCAATAAAGTGTCTTGAGTCTCTCTCTCTCTCTGAACGCGGGAAAGTTTGAAAATTGGTCACAAGACCAAAGCTTCCACCGTTTTCAAATAAAGTTATTTCAACTCTCTCTCTCTCTCTCTCTCTCTCTCTCACACACACACACACACACACACACACACACACACACACACAGAGGAAGGGCAGCATTTGAGGCACATTAATGAGTACTTATCACAACACACATTGGCTGTCTAATGGCTGGTCGTACGAACTAAGCACCCAGTCAGTACGTGAGCTAGACCGGAGAACGCATTGTGCTTGGCGTCGAATGATTATTTCTCACAGCGCGTACCTGCGGTCAAGGGTGCATTGTGGCTGGTGTAATGCAAATGACTATTTGTCACAGTGTTTCCTGGCTGTCTATTGGCCGGCCTAGTCTCACGAAGAAAGCGCCGAGTCGCAGCGAGAGTAGCGTGATGTAGAAAACCACAGTGTATTGTATTTGGTGTGATTGCGTTTCAATATTTATCTTCGGCCATATGCTCTGCTGACCATGAACATTGTCTCTGTCTGCTGTGTATTGTCTGTCTGAATACGCCAAGGATCTATTGTTCTTGTTGTTTGATACACTTATCCCTCTGTTGACACAGGACGTTTCTACGATGGATGGTCCGCAAAGCCATGGGAAAAGAGCCAGGAAAACGAAAGTAGCATACACACCAAGTCACCATTAACTGCGGTGGCCTTCCGGTGTGTGTGTGTGTGTGTGTGTGTGTGTGTGTGTGTGTGTGTTACAAGTTGTGCTTTCTGTTCTGAAAAATGTCGAACTGAAGACAATAAAACGACACGTTAACCCGCGTTATCAGTGTTTGTATGCGTGCGTGTTTGCGCTAGCGTGTGTGTCTGTGTGCGATTGAAACTCAGTGAACAAAATTGTTGGGGAAGGTCATCTACTGCTTCTTAAGGAGCAACGTAAAAATTATGTTTTTGAACCACAGCTTCAGTTTGGTGACGTCACTGGGTGATAGAAGATAAATTGGACACTCATTAACTCCTTTGTTACTTGGCTCTCTTCCTGTACACCTATGTGACCGTGATCAAAGAAGTGACAAGAAAGGCTATGCCACTCAACTCACGTCGGTACTGCGACGTGCACGGCACATGGGTCGGGCCACGTGAAAAGACAACGCGTGCTAGTCCCGCTTCACTGACGGGTCTAAGACACAGGGGCGACGCTGAATGAGTGAATGAAATATATACGTTTTAAGTCCCTTCCTCCTGTGGGAGATCTTGGGACAATTTTATCAGATTTTCTAAATGGGCATTACACCCATTTTTATTTTAAATTTTTTTTGTTATAGTTGTATATTTATAAGACTTTAAGTAATTCTTTTGGTTTTTAAGTCTTCTTGAGAGTCCCGAAACGTCCCTGTCTCTACAGGTCTTTCTTTTTATTCTCTATTTTTTTTTTTAAAAGGGTAAAACTTCAGGACCTTGTCAGGAAATAATTAGAGAAAAAAGGGGCCACAGGAGCGATGCTCTTCCGCTTGAGCCAGTTAAAAAGGACGGCATTAACGTATTGTGGGTGCCAATCGTCCAGACTGGTATTCAAATACGGTTAGAAGGAGAGTGGGGCTAATTGAATTCTTTCGCTGGGAACTGGCAGAAATCGTCGCGCGAGCTGAGGGCATTTCTTTATTTCTGTAATGCTTGATCGGTTTCTCTCGATCGGTGTAGTAAGTGGGGTGTAGTGGTGTAGTAAGTGGGGTGTAGTGGTGTAGTAAGTGGGGTGTCGTGGTGTAGTAAGTGGGGTGTCGTGGTGTAGTAAGTGGGGTGTCGTGGTGTAGTAAAGTGGGGTGTCGTGGTGTAGCAAGTGGGGTGTCGTGGTGTAGTAAGTGGGGTGTCGTGGTGTAGCAAGTGGGGTGTCGTGGTGTAGTAAGTGGGGTGTCGTGGTGTAGTAAGTGGGGTGTCGTGGTGTAGTAAGTGGGGTGTCGTGGTGTAGTAAGTGGGGTGTCGTGGTGTAGTAAGTGGGGTGTCGTGGTGTAGTAAGTGGCGTGTAGCAACACATTTTTATATATGGTAAATCATAACATTTTCTCACCAAGAAGTGTTCTCTCCCTGTTGAGTGAACAGGACACTATCTTCACCTTCTGGTTATAGATCCACAGAACCTGTTAATACAAATTTATGAACAAAATGTACAGCGTGACTGTTCCACATTATGAAATCTGGTGATAGTCCAAGGAATATGTTCCTCTACAATCATTACATGCAGAAATTACATTAGCATGACACAAAATTGTTATCTTTCTGATCGGTGTGGACATGCAATCATCATTTACCTTGT
This sequence comes from Batillaria attramentaria, assembly GCA_018292915.2. Lineage (NCBI taxonomy): Eukaryota > Metazoa > Mollusca > Gastropoda > Batillariidae > Batillaria > Batillaria attramentaria. The sequence continues at coordinate 1,265,379 of JACVVK020000065.1, forward strand.
GACTGACATGCATTCATGCAAGTGATAGTGAACAGATGCATTTGAATCATCAGTTAATTCAACTCTTAAGTTCAGATGGTGTCAGTTCACACATCTGTACATATGTATTTTGTTAGATTAATAAATTACCTTGTGATTTTGTGTAGAGGGATCAAAAACTCCCACATGGGTGACTGGCCCAACAACCTGAAATGACAAGGAAAAACTAATAACACTTGAGGCCTTTGAGGTATTTTTTACACTAACAGAGCCCATTACCTGACCAACATTCGAAGGATACTGTTCAACCCTGCCTGTTGGCAAGAATGATTTGCGAGCAGCACATGGTCTGATTGTAGGAAGCGCAAGTAATGCTCAGAATAGTTTGCACCCTTGGGCCAAAACGGGCGAACTAAACCAACAAAAGCTCATTTAGTATAGCTTGCCTGCTTAGTTCAGTTTAGGTTGGATATCAGGTACGGGTTAGGTTTAGTTTTAGGGTTGGAGTTACCATGTGGTATGCGTGCAATGGTCTTGTTGTTTAGACGGCTGTAGTGCACTTACAAGAGGTACAAATGACACAAGGGGAGCACTATGCCAATGCAGCGCAAGCAACTGACCAGTGCACGCCCCTGATCATTAACATTACACTTTGACAGACCACTCCTGCCCGTGCACCCACAGCCTTTAAGTTGTACCTTGGCATCCTCTGACAAGTCATTCCATGTGTAGATAATAAGGCCACCCTTTTCTTGATTCACCAAACGTGGATGCAGTGTCGACTCTAGACAAGAGAAACATCAACATTAAGTTTTTGTGTTAATGAAAGTACTCTGGCAATGAAAAAAAACAAACAAAAAAAACCTCTCAATTTCTTTTGAACATTTTAGTCTGTTCTTCTTTCTTTCACACACACACACACACACACACACACACACACACACACACACACACACACATGTATACACACAGACAAAAGAACAACAAAAAACAACAAAAACATATTTGCATAACACAAACAGTTACAGATAGAGAGTAGTGCAACTGACCACACACGCAAGTTTTGATGATGAAACAATGAAAACATACAGTCAATAATATGCACCATGTATTCATTCTTAGAGCAGACTAGAAGACCAGAATATCTCCTGTACCACTGTATGATATTCAATTCTAACGCAAGTGTGAGTAATATTGCGACGGTATCTGTGTCTGTGCATGTGAAGTGTACCAAGGAGAAACACCACATGTAAGAATCACACACATCTTTTAAAACTGAAAATTCATTTGCGAATAAGCTGTGGGATGCATGTGCTTATACGCAGCGTGTGCACACTTGTCATGCACACATGCACGTCAGTGTGCAAAGTTGATAGCCCTGTAGCTACAGTTGCACTACATCCCCTGCCCTACCTCAAGAACATTCAGAATAGTCCTCCCAAAAAACAAAGAAACGGCCAAACATAGTTGTGATTGCACTGCAAAAGTAAATATGTATGCTGTCAAGGTACTGGATCACTATCACTGCGGTACATAATTGTACTACTAGGCGAACTGAAGTATGCGTACCACTATGTCCCATCGACCGCCGGCGTTCTTGCAAAAACTGGTTGATGGATCCGAGTAGATCGAAAGCTTTCACAAGTTCAAGCATTGTGAAAAGCTACAACTGACAAATCAAACGTACACGTAGGTGCAAATGTAGAGCTACAAGTTTTGTGGTTTCGTTTGTTTACGGTCGTGCAGGGTCACGTGCTTTGAGCGTACTGGAGTGATTTCCCCTGGGATTTTTTTTTTCGCACTGTAAACCAGCAACGGTAAATTGTACATAAGGTACTACCCCCCCCCCCACCCCGCCCACGTTCCGATTTGTGGAGATGGATGCCAAAAAGTGTAAAGAAATATTTATGCTTGCTGCTAGTGTTGACTATAACTGCCAGAGACAACTGCCGGACAAGTCTGTTTTACTGTTACTGTCGACGGAATTTTACTTCATAATCATAACAACCAATGTCACTTCAGCTGTCACCCCGGCTACGTTACCACACTGTCTTCATGTACCGATACTGACTGCTACCTTCACCAACGGCAGATGATTTTTCATTACTCTTCTTTACTGATTAGTTACATCCAACAATAATACTACGGTAAAAATATTATGATATATTTGACACAAAGGACGTGCAGAAATTATCAACTTGATACGATCCATGCCGGGCTCAGCTGATACATTCAGTTAGTGAGACAGGCACACAAGCAGACATATCCCAGCAAAGTTACACAGGTATTACACATAACATCTGTAAACATAATAATCGTTTGTTTTGCACGGAAGAGCAATCTTCTTTGCGAAATGTGCATGCTCTCTGTTGCTGTTTGCATATTAGCGATTCGCTGCTGGTACTGTACTTCACATAAGAAACTTAGTTGCCATTAAATCATTGTTGCCCTCAGTTTCATCAGTTGTCTCCCTTCAACATTTTGGCGAGAAGAACCCACTGTGTTGGACAATTAGAACCCAACCGACAGCGTAGCGACCAAGAAATTTTAATCGTAAGTCTCCAGCTTGAACAGAACACTTAGTTGCAGAATGTTGATAGTCTGTCATGGTCGAAGAAGAGCTGTCATATTTGCCAAAAGACCGTCAAACGACTGACGAAATCACGAGGTCGGTCATGATTAAAAGTGCCCAGTTTTGATTGCTGCCAATTCAGTTTTCGGTCTCGCAAAGTACGCCGTTATATACAGTGCACTGCTTCATTAATTATACCCGTGTTGTGCCCCATGAAAAACACCACGCCTTCTAGCTGCGTCATTCTCGGTAGTGATATATCGACCCATGACGGCAGCGGAAATCCCCGTTCAGTGACGACATTTGGCCTGGCTTTGTACCAGAGTATATTGTACGCGAACTGATTGCTCTCTCTGTTCTGTTCTTTATGCCAAGTTATAACATTTCTTTGTAGGTGCATTCATCAGTTCAGCAAGCATGAGTGAGCGTTGGTTTTTTGTAGCAATGGTCCTGATTCATGTCCTCAGTCTCTGTGTGTGTGTGTGTGTGTGTTAATCTGTTTATGTCCACTATTAATTCATATGTTTTACCTCTTTTTGTTTTTTTAGACTATGGGCCAGAATGCTGCTAAGCAAAACCTGAACCTCATCATGAGAGTAACCGTCAGGAAGGGAAATAACTGGCTGTTGTTCAAGCGGCCAGAGGTGATCGATCACAGCGTGAAGGACCAGATGGACAAATGGCACCAGATCCAACAGAAGATCATCACAACAGCCTTCTCAGGCCGTCCTGCCACTGTGTTCGTCAGGCTCCCCCAGCACGAGAATCTCTCCCAGGTTCTGAAGATACCTCCAGGCAGTCTCAGAACTGTGGATAACACTCACTACGAACTGTACACACGGCAGGATTCTTTCGATGACAGCCAGCTGACGGACATCGCTGACAGCGTCGGCTTTGAGCTGTCCAGTTTGTGGATCGGGGGTCAAGTCCAAGGAGGTGGGACTAAAGGAGAGGATGATGACACTCAGGTTCGTGAGTCCATACAGGCAGCTGAGAAGTGTGAGATGGAGGACGACGTACCGGAGACGAGTCAAGAGATTTGTGTTTGTGTTGCTGACGGCAGTGTCCTGTGCTGGCTCAACCCGCCGCCTGGAAGGAGAACACCGGTGTTGGATGCCGTGCAATCCCTGGTCACGTCCTGGGGCTGGAGTCTGGATGAGAATACTTGTGGTGACGGTTGACAGACAGACCATTGAGCCCATTACAAAGCTGAATTGCGTGATACTGTGCATGTTATTATTACTTTACATGTAACATGAAAAAACTTTTCGTGTCGGTGCGTTGGTGCTTCTGATGCAGTTATTTCCATACAGTTTTATTTTGTCACTCTTTGCCAGATTGCTTGCTGTGGCTGTTGGCTGTCTTTCAGGAGAACACTGTCTTTCACTTTATCATAATATTACACTCTGTGTGTGTGTGTGTGTGTGTGGGGGGGGGTGATGATGTGGTGAACTGGTGTAGAAACATATTTTCCTACGTAAACATCATTGGATTTAGTTGTGCAAGTTGTTATGCAGTAATGCCTTATTGCTGCAGTGCTTCTGTGATTACAACAGACATAATATTATATCTGCTATTAAAAACTGTTTCGTAAGTACAAAAGTATGTGTGTGTGTGCGTGTGTGTGCCCACTGTGGGGAGGGATGGTCTTGATGCTTAGCACTAATGTGCTCTGATCTGTTTTCAGAAATGTGTCAATTTCTGAGGAAGTAATTGATACGTTGCATCTTAGCCTGAACAGAATTTCCTGAATTCTTTCCACGTGGTGTGGAGGGGAGAGGGTGGATGGGTGTTTAAGAGTTGAATGTCATGAAGAGTCGGTTATTTAGTCTTCAGTTCAAGCAACTTTGTATTTCTCCAATGATAACGTGTGCCCAGTGTTATGTATGTCTCTGGGTTTTTGCCATTCCAGCTACACCTATTCACTGCTACTTGGATTCAGCCCAGACACAGAAATACTTTCATGCTGCCAGCTGGCATACCACACTGAACACTGAACTGCTGCACTCTTCTTTCGGTTGTGTGCGAATAGCCACTGACTGACACGGCCAGCTCAGGTCAGGCCTGTTGTCACGGTCGTGAACTGCTTAAGTCAGAGACAGTGAATAGTAACTTTACCACGGAAAGAACAGACGGAACAACTGCGGGGCTTAGGCATATACACCCGTTGATGCGAAAGGGACTGAACGCGGCGCGCGAACGACAGTGTCACCGGCATCGTAAATCGCTGGTGCTTGACTGAGACAAAGACAATTAGTTGTAGTGACTCATAACATTTCGCAAGCCCTTTCAGTCTGACCCAGCTAGCCAGGCCACGCGGCTGCACAGATATGACTCTCCCCCCCCCCCTCCTCTCCTCTCCCCCCCCCCCCTCTCCTCTCCTCTCCGCGGCTGTTGGGTCAGGGGCACTGAGCATGTCAGGAGGGAGGTAAACACATGTGTACAGACTTCCCGATAAACGTGAGTGCTCGCGTTTCTAGCGGGTTCAGTTCAGTTATATTGCGGGACGGCGTTGCCAAGTCATTTCTGAGTAAGACGTTTCTTCCAAGAGCATCCGCCACGCGCTCTGCCCGATGCTTCTATAATCGGTCAACGGTTGTTGGATCAGGCGGGAGACACACACGTACTGACTTCACGATAAACGTCAGCGCACGCGTTTCCAGTGATTTTTCGTAAAGTATGACGGTGTAGCCAAGTCATCAGTTTCTCAGAAAAAGTTGGCTCTTCAGAAAACAGCTGGCTGGCCAGAAACTGATGCGATTGGACCGACTTGCTTGCTGCATTTCGAGCCCGGACACCGAAGGAGTCTCACCAAAGAAGTTATCTTGGTCTCACAAGAGGCCGTTCTAGACAGTAGGTTCCGAGCGGCCGCCACAACTGCATTTCAAGTGCCAACCCAGTCGGACCTGCTGTATTCTGACTCAGTGATAGTATACGCCCAATTTACATCTCAGAAAAAGGTAAGTGCATCTGCTTGTATCAGTCGTGTTCATCTTTACCTCGGGCCGTGTAGTCGCTAATTGCACGCACTTTGACGGGCGTTTTCGGTTCTGCTCAATGCAAAGAGACCTAAGACACCCGTACCTACTCACTTTGACCACTCCTTTCCCACAAACATGCACAACATATCCCTGAATAACTGGCGACCACGGCCGTTTTCACCTACGTGATCACCAACCAAAATGGCGTGCAGATGACTGCTCGGGCCGTGGTCGCCAGTCATTCAGGGATATTTTGTGCATGTTTGTGGGGAAGGAGTGATCAAAGTGAGAAAGTGAGTAGGTAAGGGTGTCTTACGTCTCTTAGCATCGAGCAGAACCGAAAACACCCGTCAAAGTGCGTGCAATTAGCTCCAATTATTTTCGTATACTATTCTTTACAATTACCGCTACTGGCAAGTATCGAGTGAAAACCTGGAACTGTTGTTCAGTTTGTGTGTCAGTGTGTGTGTGTGTGTTGGTGGTGTTGTTTTAACTTTCAGTGTGTTTAAATAATTATGTCAGTTTAGCATCAGCGTAGGCTGGGCCGGGCCGGCTGGGGCTAGGGACTCGCGGCGGGGCCGGGCTGAAGGCGGCGTGGGTATACTGGGTATTCAGTTTTGCCGCCGAACAAACTTCTTCACTGGTGCTTATATCCCGTGTTTTGCCGGTACTGTTGGTACTAAAAATATATATCATAGTATGAGGCACTGACAACTGATGGGGGGGGGGGGGGTGGTATCAGGCTGAGTTGAAGCGGCAGGGGTACTCACTGGTTTTCCAATACCCTTCTTGTAACTTTTCACTGTCGGACTGAGTCAAGTTAAGTTTGCGTCTCCGCCGGACCGCCGCCGGTTTTCGCTGTATATGTATTTAAAAAAAAAATACTGCTTGTACGCTGTGTATGCTCCAGCTCCGTTCTTCAGTCAAACAGCGCCGAGTCAGTCGATCACAGTTTCGACCTCGAAACTTGACCGGGTCATGGTGTAAAATAAAAGTAGCATACAAGGGCGCCGCCGACTGAAACTACGGCCGCCACCGTGCAGTACTGCAGACCGAACTGGCCGAGACTGATGGCTGCATGACTACCGTGGCAGTTGAAGGCCTTGGACTGAAGCTGATAAGAACCGCTGGCCACCGGGGCCACGAGTACTGTTACTGCGGAGCTGTAATACAGACCCATACGCTTAAGTCAAACACGCTTAAGTCGAACTTCGGATACGTCGAAGCAAAAAGTTTTTCCCGGCCAAACTTGCTCTTTGCATGACTAAATTTTCGACGGATAAGTCGAACGAGTACTCAAAAACGGATAAGTCAAAACTCGGTTATGTCAAACGAAATCTGCAAGTTTAGCCTCGGATAAGTCGTACCAGTCGCTGGCACGGGAATTTCTTTTTGTCCTTCTGATCCATCAGCGCCAAAACACGGCTGGCACGGAGATATTAGATTTTCCGTGCAAGTACAGGTTGACAGTGTTGTGTGTCCTGCGGGCCTTAGAGCTAGTTATCTTGGGTGGTAGAACACGAAATTGGCGAGAAACACGTGCAAGAACAGAGCTAGGCGTGAGATCTGACCCTGTGCCCCTGGTCTCTGAGGTTTTCTGTCGCCAGTGTTAAGGTGATTTGCCGTCGGATTCGGAGGGTGAGCAGCGAGTTATTCCTGGTGTGTGTGTGTGTGTGTGTGTGTGTGTGTGTGTGTGTGTGTGTGTGAGGGTTGGGTGGGTGTTTGGGGGTTTAACGTCCTTTTCCACCACATAGTGTGTGTGAGAGAGAGAGAGGGACAAAGAGAAAGAGAGAGAGTTTGCTGGTTGGTGCCGTTAGAGTTGGATCTTTTGCTATTTGACTGCGTGTGTTTATATGACGTTGCACAAGAATTTATTGAGCACATGCGATCATATGACTGCGAACACGCGCGCGCGCACGCACGCACCCACCCACCCACCCACCCACACACACACACACACCCACACACACACAGATGACGCTGCTGATCTTACAAGCAGAGTAAGAGTCAGTGAAACTGGAAAAGAAGAAGAAAACATAAGCTGGAAACTTATCACCGTTTAATGCCAGGCAGCTTTCATGTCAGAACGAAACAGCCATCAGAAAAACTTGGCTTTCTCCTTCTTCTGCATTGCATGTATGACTATGGTAAGACCAAGCCAATACTCTGAACTGAAAGTGAACAAAATAGCTACGGAGATTCGATGACATGGCAGCTTACACGAGCGTATTGAATATAACAAATCCTAGCAGTAAGGCTCAGTATAGTTCGCACTGGGCAAACTATTCAAACGCATCCCCACTCATTTAGTAAAGTTCGCCTGCTTATATCGGTTTAGATTTAGGGTTGGGGTTACCTTGTGGTAATGGTGCAATCGCTATGTTTAGACGATCGCAGTGCATTTACAGCAGGTGAACATGACACAAGGGGGCGAACTATACCAACGCAGCAGCAGTAAGCTCATGTTGACCAGGAAAAATAAATTTCAGTTTCCAAACCGAACCAGGGGGGTGAAAAGGTGCAACTCGCTTAACTCGAAGCTGGAGTCGAAATTCGACCTTATCCGTCGTCACGGATAAGTCAGACTTCGTATACGTCGAACAAAAATCCATTTCCCCTGCGAATTCGACTTGAGCGTGTTCGACTGTATTGATGGGTAACTGAACCCATTAATTTTGTCGACTGCGCCGCTTCTAGGTGAGTTCACATAGCGAAGCGCGTAGTCCGTTTGTCGAAAAAATGTAGGTGCAGTGGTTTCAGTTTCCACAAATTTCCAATAAATGATGTACCAGCTTTCCTTGAACTTGACATTGTCAGAAGAAAAAAGTCGAGTCAGTGTACCTGACTTAGAGACCCAACCTAAGTCCATCATGATTTTGTTCCATTTATCTATCACTGTTAGCCTCCACCTTCGGGGTGACTAATGAACCATTACGAAGAAAACTTGACAACGAATAAACAACCGAACAACAACTGACAACCCGAAGTTCATTCCTCAAAAGGTCTCCTGGCGTATTTCCATTGTATTCGGCATGTCTGATTTATAGTGACATCTGAGCTAATGTTCCACGTGCCGCTTGTCCAGTACCCATGCCATCAAAGCAAAAGACATCTCAGTTATGGAAACGGTGCGGTCACAGTCGGGGGTAGTCCTGTGATTCACCTTACATCCAAACCGGTATGGGTCAAAATCCCCCATGTACAGCTTGACTAAGTAACTCGGTGAAAACTGCAACATATACAGTAAAACAAAACTTGTATCCAGTTGGGTCTCTGAAAACAGCATACTTTCAAAATGTTTTGTTCTTATATAGACTTTTCATAAAGTGAATAGTTTCAGAGATATCTTTAAAACAAAAATTTTCTTCGGTCATTAAAACTACAGAGCGAAGTGACCTTCACTGCAGTGATCGAAACTGAACAAAGTTAAAATCACAAACAACAACTCCAAATACAAAGCCTGCCATCAAGATGACAGCAGTCGTAAATATATTCGTCTGGTTTCTTGCAAGTGCTGACTGAGGTGCCGGAAACGCCCTGTACTGACTACTTCAGTGAATCCGGAGACTGAAGACCTTCACTCCACTGCCGCAGTAATCATCGTCATCTCAGTAGCTCGAAAAACAAAGAAAATGGCTTCCGAGAGTGACACGGACCAGGCAGGACAGTCGGTTGGAGTAGCACAGGGAATTCGACATGCAACACGAAATTACAAGCTAAGCGCAGTAAGTCAAGGTCCCAACCGAGTGAACATCATCCAGACCAACGCAGGCAGAGTTCGAGCAGACGGCAGCACCGCAGGGCAATGGATTTTCCGAGTGGACGAGGCCCACAGAGGGGCACAGCATGCACACGTCAACATCAACCCTCAAGTCAGCGGCACACGTGACCCACACTTCAGGATCCCAGAAGGTACCCCTGGGGTAAGTATCAGAGAGCGCGGAGAGAGAGAGTTTAGCGGCAGATACCAGTTTTCAGAATGTATTTGCCTGCCGTGATCTTGATGTTTAAATCAACCCCATCAGCGCCCGAATTCTTATTTTTGATTGATTTCTGTATATCAAAGAAGTATATATCCGGACAGGTTGAACTGAGCGCTATTAGTTGCTAGAATTACAATAGACCACTGGCATTGCTAACTAGCTGCAACATGGGGCAACGAATAAATTTCAAGTCATTTGCAATGCTTTCAGGTAGCGCAAAAAGGTGCCAAGATCCTGAAAAAGGCCAACAAAGTGATGCTGCCAGTGGCGATTGCTTTGGATAGTTACCAAACGTACAAGAGTGCGAGTGTCGATTATGAATATGGAACAACACGTAACACTGTGGAGACCGTGTCGTCTATCGCTGGAGGCTGGGGCGGCGGTTTCGCAGGTACAGTATATCGCTAGGGCACGATAAACCTTTAATTATGACTTGCATGTGACCTTGAACTTTAGGAGGGGTCACAGCACTCGAAAAGGCATTGTTGTTGCCAACTATCACCATCACTGTGCAAAAGGGAAATGTTCTGGCAAAACAACGGTTTCCGAAACATTTGTCCAGTCTCTGTGACCTTGACCGACCTCGGACCAAGGTAATTCAAAATAAAGACCTATGCACAAAAGCCCAGCTTTGAATGTGGCAAGTTTGGGTTGCTTGATGTTTGTGGTCGCTGAGTAAATTAGTATACATGATTAAAAAAAAACAAAAAAAAACACCTCATCATGACCATGCGACCTTGGCGTATTTATTATTTTATTTTTCAACAGGGGCGGAGATAGGGGCCGCCATTGGAACATTATCGTTTCCAGGAGTTGGTACTATCGTAGGTGGCATCTTCGGAGGCATCGCTGGAGGTACGACAATAATGATACAATCGTGTAGCTGTGAGTTTATAGTTACAAGCGGACTCCTGCACACAGTCATGCAAGCATGCACACATTGGTACCACACATGTAGTCACTTTCTGCTTCAGGAAAAGGTGGCACACTGAGTAAGCGGGATACACGTGTATATGTTTTATACTTTACCCTTTTCAGAGAGCTGTCACATTAACACTTTTTGTAGTGAGAATGTAGGTGTGGCTTAGAAAGAGCAAGAACGGCGATCCGGACAGGTTGAATAATAAAAAAAAGTGTCTGTTTATTTATTTATTTATGTGATTGTTTGATTGTATAATTTTTCCCTTATCATTTGGGAGGCGGGATAGCCGAATGGTAGCGCGTTCGACTCCCAATGCAGGTGTCATGAGTTCGCATCCCAGCTTGGGCCAAATATTTGTACTGGCTGGCCTTTCTCTCGATGCCCCGTCTTTGATATCACCCTTACGTGGTGGACAAAGACGTTAAACTCCCCACACAACCCAAACCAACCTTTGTTTTTGTTTTTTTTTCATATTGATTTGACGAGGGATAAACCTACAGATACCTAATTTTAGCTTTGTTTTTTCAATGGAAGCATAACTCAGCTAATTTGATAAATAAGAAGTAGTGAAAACTGCAGTTGTTCAGTTCCTCTTCAGCCCGAACTATCTCCAGAGTCGATTCGGCCAAATTTTAACAAGCACGTTATTTTTACGAGCAACATCGTGATCGTTGCCTGATACTCGTAGCTGTGTTATTGCTGGTGGCTATTTTCGGCCGGCATCTGCATCGTGGTTTAAACACGCCGGGCAATTAATGTAGGGATGCAGGAGGGCAGACTACGTCACCGTGGAGAGATCATCTGCATGCAGTCTCTCTCTCTCTCTCTCTCTTTCGCTCGCTCGCTCGCTCCCTACGTGCAGTGATTTCCTTATGCTTACGCATGTGACGATTGGTTGAGGATTCAAAATTCACGTGCAGACTCGTTTACAGTGTAAGTCACTGTGATATCTTACTGAGGCAAATTATTCCAACTTTGTGTTACACGTACTCTGTTAAGAAATTAAGCGCGCGCGCGCGCGCGCGCACACACACACACACACACACACACACACACACACACACACACACACACGCACGCTGCATGGTGATGATGATAACGACGATGATGATGGTGAGGATGACGACGACGATTACGATAACGACGACGATGATGCGGATGATACCGACGACGACTGATGTCGATAACGATGTGTCGTTGTTGATGACGAAGATGATGACGACGACAATGTTGATGAGGATGATGATTGTGTAGGTTTCGCTGGGAGTTACGGTGCTGGGGCGGCCGCCGAGTTTGTGGGAGACGAATGTGATTACGACGTTGAAGAAAGAACGTGCAGGAATTGCGGCAGGAGATACAAGTGCCGGAGATACAGGGGAGAGGACACACAACTCTGTCGTCGGTGTCGCACATACGACTGAACAGTGGACTACTCAATACTGGGCAGGGCTACATTCGGAGTCGGACACTGCAGCGAAAGCAATAATTATACTGATGAGCATGTTGTGGTAGACCCGTGTCATCAATAATTATGTCCTTTTTTTTTGAGTCGACGCGCTTCTAAGGGCTTTAAGGGGAAAAACTGCCGCTTACAAGGTTCTAACGTTGTTTGCCGCTTGAACTGCAAGTAAACTATGTAATTCAGGACTGATGTACCACAACTTGCAATAAATTCTAACCTTGCTTTGTAATGGGGTGGGTGTGTGTGTGTGCGCGCGCGTGCGTGTGTGTGTGTGTGCGCGCGCGCGCGCGTGTGTGTGTGTGTGTGTGCCACGGTGTGTGTGTGTGTGTGTGAGTGTAAATGAGAAGGAGGAATAAACGTCTACCAGTATACCTTGCACACGCATGCACTGACGATGGAAAATAACAAAAAGCCCCAAGACGTACATAACCACACGCACGCGCGCGCGCGCGCGCACACACACACACACACACACACACGCGCCGACGGACATCTCGGGTTCAAGGAGCACTCGTATTCGGACAAAAATGCTGCACAACTATGTCTCCATTCACTTGTGGCGCGCGCGCACACACACGCACACACACGCCGACGGACATCTCGGGTTCAAGGAGCACTCGTATTCGGACAAAAATGCTGCACAACTATGTCTCCATTCACTTGTTTCAGATGATGGGACAGAGTGCTGCAAAACAAGGAGCCTCTCTGACCATGCGAGTAACAATCAAGAAGGGACACAACTGGCTATTGTTCAAGCAGCCGGAGGTGAACGATCACAGCGTCAAGGACCAGATGGACAAGTGGCGCCAGCTCCGACAAAAGATCGTCACCACAGCCTTCTCCGGTCGTCCCTCCACCGTGTTCGTCAGGCTCCCCCAGCACGAGAACATCTCCCAGGTCCTGAAGATGCCTGGCAGACTCACAACCTTAGACAAAACTCACTACGAACTGTACACGTGTAAAGATTCTTTCGACGACAACCAACTGAAGGACATCACTGACAGCGTCGGCTTCGAGCTATCCAGCTTGTGGATCGGGGGTCAAGACCAAGGTGCTGAGGCTGCAGGAAAGGACGACAGCCAGGTTCGTGAGTCCATCGAGGCAGCTGAGAAGTGCGAGATGGAGGACGACGTGCCGGAGACGAGGCAAGAGGTCTGCGTGTGTGTTGCTGACGGGAGTGTCCTCTGCTGGCTCAACCCGCCGGACGGGAGGAGAGCGCCTGTGTTGGACGCCGTGCAATCCCTGGTCACGTCCTGGGGCTGGAGTCTGCATGACGCTGCCGGCAGTTCTCGTTCTTGAACACGGCCTTGACCAGAGCAGCACACTGACCACTCCATTGAGTAAGCCATCGGGGAGCCGAAGTAATTTCCTCTGCAGGGCGAGGAATAAGAAAGGGGAACTAACTGCAACAAACCGGTGGCTCTTTTGCTGGACAGTGTCGCTTGTGAAAATAGACTTGATAAATTTTAATGTATTACGAAATGTTTGCAGTTACGGGGCTTTTCTGTAGGACAAAATTAAATTTCACGTACTTAATTAGCAATTCCGCATAGTAAGACAGGCAACTGTACATATTTGTAGACGTGGTTTACTCTGAACAGTACAGTTGTTGCCTCCCTTGTAGCGTGAAGCTTTTTACCCGACACTGCAAGCTATGGTACTCCTGCACGAGAAGTTACGTGTCAAGTTTTTGCAAAGTGGTGTGCATAACGTAACACAAAACGGCGTGAGTGTGCTGAATTCAATCGAAAACCTGAACGAGTTTCAACGAATTTAAATCTGATTGCCCTTCCTTTGTGTTTATTGAGTTGTGCAGACCGGACACTCGGGCCGGCCGCCGGATCGCTTTTCGGTCGTGTACTTTTTTGTGTACGCTAACAACGTGTATACAAAAAAAAACCCTCTAATACTGTAGTGGGAATAAAAATACTGATTAATCACTTACAACCAGAATTGTGATTTTAGTCAATGCAGTTGAGTTCAAGTACTGACAATACGCGCAAAGATCTTGGAATGCGTGCGAGTCTAAGATAACAATGAAAAGTATGCCTCTCTCGATCTCTCCCTGTGTGTGTGTGTGTGTGTGTGTGTGTGGCGCGCGCGCAAGTCCGACAGTGCTGCGTACTCACACCGTATTTAGACACTTCGCTACATTGAAAATTTATCGCACAGGCCAGAGAAACACAGTGTAGCTATGTGTTGAGTGGTTGTGGTGTGAGTGCACCATAAAACCGCTGAGTCAGCACCGTTGTTGCGGAATCAGTGGCACAGCAGGATTTTAGCGGACTCGCCAGCGCAGTGGCTTTGGGGGCCGCTACAACAGTGTGCGCGAATTGATACCACAGCATGGCTGTAGCGGAGAAACAGCAACACGACAGCAGTATTACAGCAGGACTGCAGCGGAATCGCAGCGGGTTTTCACTGGTGCTGTTTCTGCTGCATTACTGCTGAATCTCTGCTGTACCCATGCTGTGATCTCTGCTGTCGTCATGCTGTCTTTATGCTGTGTGCTCTGCCGGCTGTCACCATGCTGTACCGACCCTAGTTCGGGTAACCCATGAGTGATCGGGGACGCCACATCCTCTGCCTACCTGTACCCATGCATGTTGTACCCATGCATGCTGTCTTTATGCTGTGTCTCTGCTGTCATCATGCTGTCTTTATGCTGCGTCTCTGCTGTCATCATGCTGTCTATATGCAGCTGTGTCTCATGCTGTAAGTATGCCTCTCTCTCCCTCTCCCTGTCAGTGTGTGCCGCGCGCGCGCGCGCGCGCGTGTGTGTGTGTGTGTGTGTGTGTGTGTGTGTGTGAACTGATCAAAGCAGAACGCACATACGCTTGTTCGATCTGTCATTTAGCTCTTATTACGAGATGAAAGCTGTCCAGCAAATTATTTCAAATTCCAGCGTTCACTCTTTGTCTAAACGGTTAGGCTTCAGTTTTTTTTTTTTTTTTTTTTTTGGGTAAGTCCCAGTGATATAAAAAATAGAAAAGGAATAACTGCCTGTCTAAGCTGCGGACAAGTTCATTTGGATGGTTGTTTGAAAGCTCGGATTTACACACAGCATACACTTCACTGAGTCAAGCTACCCAGCAAGTTTTACATTGTGATCTTAAAAGGGCAAGGCAAGTCAAGTGCAATGTTGGGTTTAGGGGATAGATAGTGATGTCCTAGACGGCTGCAGCCCAAAAGATTTGAACACGAATACACCATTCAGCGTATTTCATACCAAACGGCAGCCGAAATGCGATGCCATGGGGGCTGCCATGTTGATCCTAGCAGTGACGTCACTCGACCACTCAGCAGCAGGCGAGCTTCTGACACTGTGTGTGCAGGTGTGCCTGCTACATGTTTTAGGCGTGCTATTTCTGGCTCGTATACACACTTCGCTAATTTCCTGAAAGCTAGAATAGATTTGGGGATAGTTCCCTATAATTTCGAGCCAGGGGGGGTGGGGGTGTTTGGGGGTTTAACGTCCTTTTCCACCACATAGGGTGATATCAAAGACGGGGCAACGATGAAAAAGCCAGCACAAATATTTGGCCCCAGCCGGGATCGAACTCACGACCCGAGCATTGGAAGTCCAACGCTCTACCATTCGACCACCCCGGCTCCCCTATTTCGAGCCAGAATATTCTGGGGAAGAGCTCAGTAAGTTGTCAGGCAGAAAACAGTGGGGACGATGGGGAAGAGCCGATCATGAGAACGAGTGCAGTCAGTTGTGGGAGATGCGTGTTTGACAACTCACAAGTGAAGCAGCAACATCGTTTGCAAAAGCGCCAGTGAAACAGTCCGGGGTAAAATGATCTCCATGAACGAGGTCTCGATTGTTCCAGGCGTATTCCTGCACTCAGCGGGGCAAGCGAGCCGTTCTTCAAGGCTTCAACCATTTCGCACACAGCCTCCGTTTTTCCTTTGATTTGTTTAGATTCGGAAATTCAAAAAAGCTGTTGTGGCTTCCATCTGCATTCTTACACGTGCCCTGTTTGCTGAAACAACCAAACTCTTTGCACTGTTGCATCTCGAACACAAAATAATACTCTGGAACAACCCGCTCAAAGCGGGCACTGCCGACAGTGGAGGTGGAGTGACGTCACCGTCAGCACCTTTCCCGTCTCATTCGCGAAAGAGTGCGGCAACATGGCGCAGTCCAGGAACCGAAAGCAGAGAGTGTTTTCGGCGCATTTTTGAGTAAATGGTACTTTGTTCACGAAAACTTTTGCTGTCTAACAGCTTAGGACCTCAATATCTGTCATTTAAACCCAGTAGTGCTCTTGACTTGCCGTACCCTTTAATGGCTCTTTAGTTTGACAGATGAACATATTTCTCGGACCTTAGTTATATATTTGTACGGGAATGTGAAGGCCGTGGGGTTGGGAGGGGGTTACGGATGAAGCCGACTCGTGACTGTGAAAGAAAGTAATAGAAAACTGTTTCAGTTGGTAATAAATCTATTGTTGATACTTTACGCATTATCAAAGCAGCAAAAGATTTATGCGGTCACCTCCATTACTATTTAAAAAAAACAAAACAAAACAAAAAAACGTATCGCAAGCTTTAGAAACTTGAACAGATGAAAAATTTAATGCGAGATTAACGACAAAGTCTTGAAATTCTGCCTAAGCAAAGTTCCATTTCTGTCTTCGATCACAGGGAGAAAAAAAAATGACAGGAATTTAGGACACGTGACTGTATCCTCCATCACTCCACCCACTATCCCGGCCTAATCCCCATTCCCCAAATTTTTTATTTTTTTTTTTAACTTCAGGTTTTAGATTGTAAGGCGCCTAGAGCTCGTTCCCCGGGGATAGGCGCCCTATTATTCCTCCGCGTCGTCATGCATGATCGCAAGGATGCGAGCAGGGGCCCCACTCCCGTCCCGAATCTTGATCAGCCCGATCACGACGGTGGCGCCGCGTGGTGGCAGCTGTCCCATGTTGCGGACATACTCCAGCCCGAGCACGTTGCTCTTGCCAAGGATCTGGTGTGTCTCGTAACGTTTCCGTTTGGCCGTAGTCGGTAGAAGGAGTGTCAACTCCTGCAACAGCAAACGACACCCAGACAACTTTACTATAGATTTTTTTTTATTTTTTTTTAAAGAAGGGCCAAATTTCCAGCAGGTAAACGGTGTCATCAAGAACAAAACAATTCCCCGTGGCTCAGGTGCTACTGGTGTACCACGAGTACAGTACCAATGCCTTTTACCATGAACAACAATAATAATAACAAGGCCACACACGAGGCGACAAAAGCCCCTGGCCATGCAATCTCGCCGAGGGGCGGAATTCGGGTAATTAATGGATAAATTTGGGACAAGCGGTAATCGAACCACAACCGCATGTCACCCATGCAAGTACTGACGGAGCAGCTCCAGCCACTGACAGTTAGACTATCCGGGCACTGCGGCAGGTCACAGTTTACACTGCAGAGAAAACTAGGTGCACACAAGCTGTAGCAATTCAGAGAGCTTCGCTGCTACCCCCGCTTCATAAGTTTTGACGATGATAGTTCGAGTACAGGGCCCAAGAAGTTAACGAAAACAAACACAATTATGGCATAGAACCGAACGTCACAAACCCAATGAACCAATTACCAACCTCGGACACGGTTCATGGCACTCACCCACAGCGATGACATCCCGTTTCTTTGTGAGGAATGTGGCGGCCTCGGGACTGATGCCCGGGAAAGTGGAAGGTGGAGACATTCTCCGGGGTGGGGGTTCCAAACACTAGGGACGCGTCCGGATAGAGGCTGTCTCTTCCGGAGTTCACCAGCACCACTGCGCCATGGGGGATCCTGCCATAAGTTGTCTCCCATGCCTGCCGCAGTTGAAGAACTGACACAGACTACTCAGAAAACCATGAAGTGTGTGTGTGTGTGTGTGTGTATGTGTGCGTGTGCGTGTGCGTGTGTGTGTGCGCGGTGGTAACCTATGTCCAAACTAAAGTCACTGCCGGTTCTCTTTTGCACGGCATTGTGTGTAAAATAAGAGACCTTAGTAAAGTCCTGTTGATGATGATGATGACGATGATGATGATGATGATGTGTGTGTGTGTGTGTGTGTGTGTGTGTGTGTGTGTGTGTGTGTGTGTGTGTGTACCGGTGTGTGTGTTTTCAGTCTCTGTTCTTCTCCTCCTGCTGAGCCGGCCCTGTCCTTAAGCGGCGTGAGCACTCGGCCGGCTTGGGTGAAGCAGTGCGTTACATCAAGTCATCACCATCATCATCAACCCTGTCATCACCAGTTTCGAAAAAAAGAAAAAAAAAAGACGAAGGCAGGAAAACCTACACAACAGTTCTACCTGTGGCAATTAGGCCGAAAACAGACATTTACCCACACATGTACTGTACAGTCGCCGGCTTCATCATAATGTAAATAAGTGCCTGTGACTGTGACAGTGGCTCGATCAATACGGACATGCACGTAAACACACATGTGACACTATTTCCATTCCATTCCATTACATTGCATTATCACCTGTACGTCTTCAACGCTCAACTGGTAGTCAGGGTTGTCGGTGGCCTTCTGGCTGACGTCAATCACCACTGCCGGGCCCACGAGATTTGAGGCGGGAATCTCGTGCACGCGCCAGCTTCCTTTCGAGTAATGCGCAGGCGCGTCGACATGCGTACCGGCGTGTTCCGTCGTACCGAAGTAGTTCAGTTCATACCTGTCAAAATGTGTGATAAGATGTTAAAAATAAATAAATAAATAAAACAACAATAAAACCTGCAATAACAACAACATGAACCATGGCGCGGACTAAGGAAAGTCCCCCAGCCTGGGTGGGTGAGTGTTCGGGAGTTAAACGTCCTTCTCTACCACGTCACGTATGGCCGGCAGGACTGTTTAAATATTCAACCCAGGTTCAGGCATGCCATGCCATTGTAAGATCCAACGCTCTACCATTCGGCTATCGCGTCCATTTTGTTTCACCCCAGTGGTATATGGCCAGGGAAGAAACCCAGTTTTCCCGTAAAAGTAAATGAAACAAGAACAACAACAAATTAAAACAACAACAATAAAAACAGAACTGTTAAAGAAAAGTTTTCTGAGAAGGAATGGTGAAATCTTAAACAGACTTATTATTATTTTCAGTTGTGCCGGGGAGGGGTCGGGGATGGGGGATAAGGGGTGGGGGCTATAGCTAGACAAGAACCGTATAAAACCGAAATCGCTAACCAGCCGCCTCCGCCCGTTTTCCCCCTGAAGAGAATGGTGAAGTTGAAGGGTGGGTTACCAGGAAAGACCGGTGTAAACTCGCCAAGGTCAAAGGTCAGATCCACCACAGTGAACTGGGCGAGTATTGGCGTCAGACGCAGGGAGAGGAGAACCAGCAAGGATACAAGAGCCATCCTCCAACTGACAGCTGATGTTCCTATAGAAAAAGTAAATAAAGACATCTTTCTGTAAATACAGCCATGACCATGGCCAGTAATCGACTTCCTCCCACCAAGAGGGGCCGGGATGGCCGAATGGTAGAGCGTTAGACTTCTAATGCTCGGGTCGTGAGTTCGTATCCCGGCTGGGGCAAAATATTTGTGCTGGCTTTTTCATCGTTACCCCGTCTTTGATATCGCCCGCATGTGGTGGAAAAGGACGTTAAACTCCCACCCACCCACTCTCCTCCCTCCAAACCCTACCAAAGGTGGGTGGGTAAGTGGGTGTTTGGGAGTTTAACGTCCTTTTCCACCACGTATGGGTGATATCAAAGATGGGGTAACGAGAAAAAAGCCAGCACAAATATTTGGCCCCAGCCGGGAGTCGAACTCACAACCCGAGCATTGAAACTCCAATGCTCTGCCATTCGGCTCTCCCGGATCCCCCCCCACCCCCCCCCCCCCCCCAACAAACGCAGGAATAAGTTCTGGGTTTCTTTTCTTTTTTCTGAAGCTTGCAGACAAAAAGCAAATGAACAAAAATAAATAAATAAATAAAAATACAACAGAAACAGCCACACAAACAACAACAACAGCAGAAACAACAACAACAATAATAATAATAAACCTCCCGTCTCCAAAATTAAATCGCATCCCCCAATGCCGACTTTGCACGGGGTATACATACACCAAATGGACAAAAAACAAAAACAACAACAAAAAACAACAACAACAACAACAAAAACAAAACCAACAACCAAAAACAACATATCTATTAATTTTACAAACGGCTCTTGCGATGGGAAACACAGCTTCAAAACTAAGCAACGTAGACTGAAGCCGACACGCATGTAAACGTTTAGCCAAACCTAGAATGTCATCAAACTCGATCAAAAACAACATTCAACACTGACTCGCGTGGATGGCACTCAAGAAATTAGCGCGCGAAATAGTCTATCTTGCGTCTCAGGGCCCTAAACACACACACACACACACACACACACACACACACACACACACACACACACACACACACACACACACACACACACACACACACGCACACACACACACACACACACACACACACACACACACACACACACACACACACACACACAGAGTCTCTCTCTTCTCTCTCTCTCTCTCTCTCTCTCTCTCTCTCTCGTTAAAAAAACAAGAGGAAGTCTGAAATGACTTGCTTAGACTTTAAACTGTTTCCCGATACTGACGAGAAGAAGTGGGATCGTTAAAACGGACCGTCTAACGAACAGTTTGCCAAGGTTTTCTTTTTCAAAGGTCGGTTGCTTGAGTGCAGTGTGGTTGCTGGCTGTTCTTGGGCGCTCCAAAGCATCGATCGCAACATACCCGCCAAAGTACCGCAAGGAAGGACAGTACAAGGTTAGACGTACAGGCGTCTTTAGTGTTCATGTGGTTGTCGAGCACGCATTTGTGATGGGATCAAATTAATATTTGTGCCGGCTGGCCTTTTTCTCGTTGCCCCGTCTTTGATTTCACCCATACGTGGTGGAAAAGCACTTTAAACTCCTAAACACCCAGGCCGTTTATTCTCGTTGCCCCGTCAGTCTTTGATATCACTCATTCGTGGTGGAAAAGGGCGTTGAACTCCTAAACACCCACCCACCCTGTGATATCAGTGCTCTTTGGGTAGCTGGATGTCTCGGGTTGACACCGGCCAAGGGGCCCGTGAGCACAGTCAGCTGGCATCGACAGTAGTTTGCATTTCCCTCTTTACTAGGTTTCACAGAAGCCATCTTATGGTTAAGATTTAAGAACAGTGTCGCATGTGAGTGCACCTGTGCGTTTGAAATGCTCTATCTTAATAATTAGTGAAGCTCTTAATGCGATACAATGCTGTAATGTAAACACTCTGCGAGAGCAGTCGGAAATTCAGCTACTCCTACTGAGCGGTTGGCAGTGAGGACAAGCCTCTCGCTCAGTCCTTGTGTTAGCCGCGTCATTGTGTACCCTGCCATTGGCTTAGTACTAGTCTTTGAGATTCTGTCACTATGCAGGTGTATAACTGAAGTTGTGTGATGGTAGACACAACCATTACAACTTAAGAACGATCTGTGAGCCGGAATACAAATCTTAACTATTAAGCCCATCTTAACTATTGGCTAATTCCATCTTTGCTAAGCCAGCTTAGGTTCAGTTTGAAACAGTTTCGCTCACTGATGAGATGAGTGTGCCTTTCCGCTCAAAATACTCAATCTTGATGATTAGTACTCTTAACTCTTAAAAGCCCATTCAAAAATCGCATTTTTACTAGAAATCTTCAGATAACTGGAAGCCACCTAATGCCACAGAGGTTTTAGCAATTACGCAATTTGCAGCGGTCTGGTGCCCAGCGAGAAGGCCCACACCTTGCGTAATAGTGGCTAGAAGTGGCTTATATGGGTGTGCAGTGGCTTGTTATTTTGTTATTTTCAACAAGTCTTATCACATAGCGGGCAGGGGGCAGTCGGGCTTGGTCTCTTTAGAGTTAATGCGATACGGCAATGATGATGACACGAGCGCGAGCGGTCAAACGTTCACATTCTACGATAGTTGTTACCCTACCGAAGTGCTCAGTGCCAGTGGTCACTACGTCATTGAGTACGCTTCTGATGGCTCATTGAAAGCATCACAGACGCTGACACCCAGTGTCCAGGCTCCGCATGTAGAAGTCGAGGTTAGGGATTTCAGCCCCGGGTTAGAGTCTGACCTCGAACTAAACTAGCGCTAGGGTTAAATTTTCTGTGTTTTTTTGTTTTGTTTTTGTTGTTGTTTGTTTGTTTTAATCAGGAAGCGGGTCCATTCCAGCAAAATGCCTAAGCCTTTGTAGAAGACTTTATTTCTTCCTTTCTTGACCTTTTTGAAAATTTTTTTGTTTTTGTTTTTGTTTTGTTTGTTGTTGTTTCTTTTGTCCTAGTCTGGGTTAGGCCCGTAGCCGTGGGTTAAATTAACCTCGACTTTTACATTTTGGCCCTGGTGTCTAATTAGTGTGATGACAGATACGGCCACGAAAACAGCTCAGAACGATCTGCGAGCATAAAAAAATGTAACATTAGCCCCTTTCATGCTAGAATAACCTAAAGTGTATTGCCTTAGCCCCTTTCATACACGTAGAACAGTAAACCTAACCATGGAGAATGTGGCTTCGAAAAACGAGTTGTTTAAACCCCATGACGTTTCGCCACGCTAGCTGCAGAGACCATAATTATTATCACAGCACTTTATTATCATGCAACGTGTAACTGCTAGGTACGTTTCACCGAACGTTTGACGTGTAAGAGACAAAAGTAGTCACGATGTCCCTTTCCTGTAATCAAGGGTCATAGATCCAACGATAGAAACAAACAAACAAACAAACAAACAAACACATCACTATCTCTGTGGTGGCTGGACCAATATTTATATAATGATAGGACACAGTTGACGCTGAATAACACTCCATGAAAATATACACTTTACCCCTACAAGTTACAGTGCGTGCGAGTCTCAGTGGAAAATGTCCAACGATAACAACGCGAGGTGAGGTTCGCCGTGTGCCATAGGGGATCCCATTCTAACTTCAATCAAGCTCAGCTAGTAAACATCATCGTACAGCTTAGGTACGCTGTCATTTTTCTTGTAATAGCCTGACGTTTTCCTCTGCTGCTTATCCACCACGCAAAAGACTCGGATGTAGCCACCAAAAAGTTTGTTCGCTTGGATCCCTGACCCAGGATGTGACTTCGCCGATCACTCATGGGTTACCCGTAGCAGATGTATAACACGCACACATTTTTCGCAAATCGAGTAAACAATACTCACGGTCGGTGTAGTCTTTGTGGGTCTGTTCGCACAGCAGGTTCTTGTTGCATGGATGTTTGCAAGGAATTTCTTGCTGCAGAAGCCACAACAGTCAAGACTGAACAGCCGAGAACGCGAAGCGGCGGCGTCCCCTATTTATACTTGGTAGCTCATTCTCCGTACACGCAAAGTCTGCATGTAACAGCCTCTGGAGACAGACATGGCTATAGATATATACATGTGTGAGCGCAGGAATTTCCCGCATTGTTTCCATCCGATCTGATCATGCAATAGCGATATGGATGTACACGTTGTCGGTGTTTTCACCAAATCTCGTAATTTCCCGTAGAGCATGCGTGAGGGCAAGGACAGCGACGATATGCTAAAACCTCTCGTACGCCCGCCCCTCTCTACCCCCTCCCCCCCCCTCCCACCTCTCCCTGATCTGACTAAATGGGCAAAAGCAACATGAACGAACATATTTTAGTTGTCCTTGCCAACTCTCGTAGTTTCTCGTAGCACAGGCGAGGTTTCACAACTGAGGACAGCGATGCTACGCCGACCAGCATTGTATCACCCTCTTGGAGGGGGGGGGGGGAAGAAAAAAAAAAGAAGAAGACATCTTTCAACTAGGTCAATGGTGTCGCCGCGTTTAATACGGCAAGCTAATCTTCACGCGCTATAACATTCTTTCTCGTTTGATGTTTTGTTTGATCGGACGGGATGCAAGGTGTAAGACCCTGAGGGCGCCTGTATGGCAGCCGGCTCTGTGCCATCGGCTTCACTGACGTTAGCCGCTGCACTGACGTGAAACACGCTAACCGAGACCTGGGTCGAGAAAACTAATGACTAAGAAGACGAAACAAAAAAAGAAAGAGTTCTCTCCCTTGCCACAGCAAGCATGATTCGGGTTTTGTTGTTGTTGTTTTGTTTTGTTTTGTTTTTGTGGCACTGAGTTGGGTAGGAATAATTTTCTTACTGACAAACGTGGACCTGCGTAGGGAGGTAGTGTTCGGTTTTTCTCTAAAGTGCAAGCTAAATCAGATGTACATATCACACAGAAAAGTGACTCGAAAACAATGCTGCCAGGCAAGATGCCTTCACCACAAAAATCTATATTACTCCTGTATTTAGATCTGATAATTGTACCTTGGCGGCGACCTGTCTCCTCACTTCATCGCAACACTTGAGCGAGCAAAGAAGATCAGCCAAGCAGATTTGCGTGTGTATCGTGTGACACTCTCACTTGTATTCCTTCTTTCTTGCAGGAAAATCGACCATAATTATTTGCGCGTGCATGACTATGAGTAAGCAGATGGCGAGTTTTCACGGTACTGACTTCGATTCAGAAGATAACCGTATGGCATGGTGTGTTGTGGTAGGCTATTCCTCGGAGCACATTATCCGTCTTTTCTGAGACGCCGAAGGCGCCGCAGGGCTATACTGAGAACGAAGCAGTGAAAGCCTGCTGCAGCAACGTGCAAACCTCCACTGAGACGATACAAAATGGACGGGCGTTTTTCCGGTGCTGAGCCGCCGCCCCAAATCGGCACTGCAATCAGCGGGGTTCCCACGACATAGCACCGCGTTTTTCCAAATTCAAAACGCCAGAGCAGTGCGAAAACGCTTTGGATTTTCAGTTGTCGGTTGGGACGATTAAAAGCGGTCGTTTACCACCCTGAAAACGACTTATGCTAATACGTAAGTACTGTGACAATATAAAGACGTGTATATGCCCGGGGAGCCGGGGTGGCCGAATGGTAGAGCGTTGAACTTCTAATGCTCGGGTCGTGAGTTCGTATCCCGGCTGGGGCCAAATATTTGTGCTGGCTTTTTTTAATCGTTGCCCCGTCTTTGGTATCACCCGTATGTGATTTAAAAGGACGTTAAACCCCCACCAACCCACCCCGTGTATATGCTCATGTTTAAAAAAAAAACAAAACAAAAAAAACCCCGACTTTAGATGAGAGCGGGGTGTAGGGGGCTCTTGATAGAGGTAGCACCTTTGGCGTTTCGGCAGCTGCGCTCCACTTTGTGGAGTGGACGGGCACCACTGGACCTCATCTATCTCCTAAAACTCTCACGTGCTGGCTCCAAGCGCCACACCCCGGCACACCGCCTCAGCTGGTGGGCTAAACCACGTGAGGGGATGGTGTTCTTACACTGCACCACAGGGCGGATGAACTGCTCCGGGCAGTCAACGGCCAAGGCGGATGAGGGACCTTGCGTGTCCCAACGGCTAAGTGTAACAAAACCGAAGGCGACCCACCCCATTCTGGCGGAATTCGGCTTGCGGACGCAGGAGAAGGAAAACTCTAGAGAGAAAAAACCCGGTCAGCTATACATCGTCACCAGAACAGCAGACCACCGAAGACAGCGTCACAGTGGCCTCTCCATGAGGGGCGTGGTCTAACCAGAACCGGCTGTGCATGCACTTCACGACACATGGCTACGCAGACAACGCTAGACCGATGTGGTGTCGTCTTCCTGGACCATGGCCGGGGGAGGACGGTGCCGGGCCCTCAGCCTCAAAGGGGCCCACCCACTACTACCGACCATGGACTTGATGCCTCGCAGACTCACGAGGGAGGACAGCAGAGAATGTGTGAGAGAGATGAGAGCAGTCGTAGTCGAAACGTTTGAGGGGGTATAACAACGGGAAAAGGGGCGTCCATGCTTACCCCCCGTGAATTCACTCTGATGCGCGCGAGAGTATCAGTTTCTGGGCCTGCACGTAAAAGTCGGGGTTAGGGAGTTTTAGGCCGCCTCGGGTTAGAGTCTAACCTCGAACTAAACTAGCTCTAGGGTTAAATTTTCTGTTGTTGTTGGTTTGTTTTTTTTTTTTTTTTGGGGGGGGGGGGTTAAATCAGGAAGAGGGTCCATTCCAGCAAGGTGCCTATGCCGTTATAGAAGGATTTTTGTCTTTCTTTCTTCGCTTCCTTTTATTATTATTATTATTTATTTATTTATTTATTTATTTATTTTTTTTTTATTTTTTTTTTGGGGGGGGGGGGGGGGGGGTTCTTTTGTCCTAGTCTGGGTTAGGCCCGTAGCCGTAGGTTAAATTAACCTCGAGTTTTACATACGGGTCCTGTTTTCCACGCCACCACTTCAGCCTGACAGCATGCTCTTCAGTCGTTGAAAGATGGACGTGGTGTTTTTTTTAGCCGGTGCGCTCAGTATTGATATTTGAGCGTGTCAGTTTGTGTCCCGATACGCCGGAAGGCGAGCTGTATAATTATTATTAGAAATATGACCATGCACAAAAGCTGAGCATTTTTCTGCCGGGTTCGACGAACGACCCCCGACCTTTCACACTGACAAACCCCGGCTTTAAGATACAGTATACGCCGGTTATAAGAAACTCGAGGGGGGTGAATTTTTTGGTTTCTTATATCCGAGTTTTCTTATATCTGAAAGTCGGATATAAGAAAGTATTTTGAAAAATATTTCTTATAACCGAGTTCAGTGAAAAAAAGGTTTAAAACATTTCTTTTTTCTCAGTTCGTGTTGTTTTGCTATTAATTAAGAAATATCTGGTTTCTCTTAAAGACCTGCACAGAATATATATGTGTAGAGTTAATATACACCAGTGCGCTTGTGTCCTTCAATGTCAGATTTTTCGTTGAACATGAAAATACTGTTTTGCTTCCCAACTGTAGCGCTGGCGGTCATGTGGTAAGAAAAAAAACAAAACAAAAAAAACCCAAAAAAACCAACCAAACCAACCAACCAACCAAACAAACAAACAAAAAAGAACTAAGGGGAGAGAGAGAGAATTCCCTTGCATTTATAGGATATATTAAAGTGCATTATGTATCAACTTTTGATCTATAAAACACTCGTCCCATTAGAGTATGATATGCGATGCTTTCCGTGTCTAATTTGGCTGAAAAAAGCTGCAAATTAGCTTTTTTTTTCTGTTGGGAGGGGGAAGGGGGATGGAGCGAAAGATGGACCACGTATATTGTCAAAGAAAGGAATTGATCAACAGTTAGTCTAATACTGATAGTTTTATTCTCCTTAACGCGAGCCTTGTATACAGAGACAGACATACAGAGAGAGAGAGAGAGACTGACCTCCCAATCAGGCAAAAAAACCAAAATAATAATAAAAACAACATATAACAATAGAACAACAAAAATGCATCTCGTATTTTTTCTTCTTGCCAACATTCAATTTTGCACGGAACACACAATGGTAAAGAACCAATTCAAGAAAAGAAAATCATGCGCCATCATGTGCCTGTCCTAAGTGACGTCAGACCTGACCTGTTTTCTTAGAATTGAGTGAAATTTTCTTGGAAAATGTACTTTCGGTTTCTTACAATGAGTAAAATTTTTCTTGGAAATGTACTTTCGGTTTCTTATATCCGAGTTTTTGTATCAAGCGGGACAAGAAATTTGCTTTCCTAAAACCGAGTTTTCTTATAAGCGAGTTTCTTGTATCCGAGGTTTTGTAATACCTAATAAAGAAGAGTTTGGCCGGGGGAAAAAAATTCGTTGGCAATAACCGAGTTTTCTTATATCCGAGTTGCTTATATCCGGCGTCCACTGTACTATGAACGTAAGTCTCTGTGTCTGCCTGTGTCAGTATCTCAGTTTGTGTATCCCGGCGGCGGTGATTTAAAGGTAAATGCGAAATCGAGCCGGCCGACGCTACAAGGGAGAAAACTTCGCTTCGTGTGTGTGTGTGTGTGTGTGTGTGTGTGTGTGTGTGTGTGTGTGTGGTGTGTGTGTGTTGTATGTGTGTGTGTGTGAAAAAGAGAGAGGAGAGAGTCAGTGTGCGTGTAGGTCAGTGCTGCGTCAGTACATACGTACACTCATCGTATTTAGTCACTTCGCTACACTTTGAAAACGTACCCAATAGGCCAGAGAAACACAGCTTAGCTATGTGCTGACGGAATGGTTCTATGTAGCGGGTGTGAGTGCACTATAAAACCACTGACACAACCCGTCGTTGTTACGGCAGCAGTCAGCGGTACAGCAGGATTTCAGCGGACTTGCCAGCGTAGTGGATATAATTATAGATCAGTCCTTGGAGGCCGCCACAGCAGTGTGCGTGCATTGGATACCACAGATTGGCTGTAGCGGAAAACCAGCAAGAAGACAGCAGTATTACAGCAGGACTGCAGCGGAATCGCAGCGGGTTTTCACTGGTGCTGTCGTTGCTGTATTACTGCTGAATCTCTGCTGTACCCATGCTTGTGATCCTGCTGTCATCATGCTGCACCATAGGCAGGGGCGTCCCTCTAATCGACTAGTATGTGACTTTCCCGATCACTCATGGGTTGCCCGAACTAGCTGCACCCATGCTGTCTTTATCATGCTGTGTCTTTGCTGTCATCATGCCGCTGTACCCGGGCACACTGTCTCCATGCTGGATCTCTGCTGTACCCATACCGCCTCCATGCTTGATCCGGGGTGGCCGAATGGTAGAGCGTTGGACTTTCAATGCTTTGGTCGTGAGTTCGAATCCCGGCTGGGGCCAAATATGTGTGCTGACCTTTTTCAAGTCCCGCCGGTTGCCCCCGGCGTCTTTGCCTGTAGCATACTTTCAGTCGACGTATGGTGGAAACTACGTGAAAGAAGCGTTGTTCTAGCGGTGCTCACTGTACGTGCATTGGTCAGTATCGCAGCAGTGGAAACAGCGTAGTCAAGTTTAGCGGTTGCTTCGTCGTATGGAAACAGCCTCGTAGCGTGGTTCTAGCGGTGCTCCACTGTACGTGCATTGGTCAGTATCGCAGCAGTGGAAACAGCCTAACTGTAGCGTAGTCAAGTTTTAGCGGTGCTTCGTCGTATGGAAACAGTCTCGTAGCGTGGTTCTAGCGGTGCTCCATTGTGCATGCACTGGTCAGTATCGCAGCACAATCAGTTGCAATGGAAACTCATCTTAACTGTAGCGTAGTCAATTTAGCGGTGCTCGTCCAATGGAAAAGCCAGCATGTAGCGTGGTTCTAGGCGGTGCTCCACTGCCTGCATTGGTCAGTATCACAGCAGTGTTGCAGTGGTAACGCAGCCTAACTGTAGCGTAGTTTTAGCGATGTTTTGATGTATGGTGGAAACAGCCAGAATGTAGCGTGGTTCTAGCGGTGCTCCGCTGTAGGTGCATTGGTCAGTATGACAGCAGAATTGCAGTGGAAACTCATCCTAACTGTAGCGTAGTCTTAGCGGTGTTTCGTTGTATGGAAACAACCAGAATGGAGCGTGGTTCTAGCGGTGCTCCACTGCGTGCACTATGTCAGTATCGCAGCAGTGTTGCAGTGGAAACTCCGCCTAACTGTAGCGTACTTTTAGCGGTGTTTTGATGTATGGTGGAAACAGCCAGAATGTAGCGTGGTGCTAGCGGTGCTCCCGCTGTAGGTGCGTTGGTCAGTATGGCAGCAGTGTTGCAGTGGAAACTCCCGCCTAACTGTAGCGTAGTGTAGCGGTGATTTGATGTATGGTGGAAACAGCCAGAATGATTCTAGTGGTGCTCCACTGTGCATGAATTGGTCAGTATCGCAGATTTGCAGTGGAAACTCAGCCTAACTGTAGCGTAGTCAAGTTTTAGCGGTGCATCGTCGTATAGAAACAGCCTTGTAGCGTGGCTCTAGCGGTGGCTCCGCTGTGCAAAGTGTGCATGCATTGGTCAGTATCGCAGCACGATTGCAGTGGAAACTCAGCCTAACTGTAGCGTAGTCAGATTTAGCGGTGCTTCGTCGTATGGAAACAGTCTCGTAACGTGGTTCTAGCGGTGCTCCACTGTGCATGCATTGGTCAGTATCGCAGCACAATCAGTTGCAATGGAAACTCAGCCTAAATGTAGCGTAGTTTTACTTAGCGGTGCTCGTCCAATGGAAACAGCCAGCATGTAGCGTGGTTCTAGCGGTGCTCCACTGCCTGCATTGGTCAGTATCGCAGCAGTGTTGCAGTGGACACTCCGCCTAACTGTAGCGTACTTTTAGCGGTGTTTTGATGTATGGTGGAAACAGCCAGAATGTAGCGTGGTTCTAGCGGTGTTCCGCTGTGCGTGCATTGGTCAGTATCGCAGCAGAACTGCAGTGGAAACTCATCCTAACTGTAGCGTAGTCAAGTTTTAGCGGTGCTTCGTCGTATGGAAACAGTCTCGTAGCGTGGTTCTAGCGGTGCTCCACTGTGCATGCATTGGTCAGTATCGCAGCAGTGTTACAGTGGAAACTCATCTTAACTGTATCGTAGTCAAATTTAGCGGTGCTTCGTCCAATGGAAACAGCCAGCATGTAGCGTGGTTCTAGCGGTGCTCCACTGCCTGCATTGGTCAGTATCGCAGCAGTGTTGCAGTGACAACGCAGCCGAATTGTAGCGTAGTTTTAGCGGTGTTTTGATGTATGGTGGAAACAGCCAGAATGTAGCGTGGTTCTAGCGGTGCTCCGCTGTAGGTGCATTGGTCAGTATGACAGCAGAATTGCAGTGGAAACTCATCCTAACTGTAGCGTAGTCATGTTTTAGCGGTGCTTCGTCGTATGGAAACAGCTTCGTAGCGTGGTTCTAGCGATGCTCCGCTGTGCGTGCATTGGTCAGTATCGCGGCTGAATTGCAGTAGAAACGCAACCTAGCTGTAGCGTAGTTCTGGTGTATTGTGGAAATAGAGCGAACACAGTGTGTTTCAACCGACGATGCAGCTTTACCGTGTGTATACATGTACTTGGTTCAATACTGGAGCAAGATTGTAGCGGAAAATCAGCCTAGCTGTAGCGTAGCTTCAGTGTAAGCGCACCGGTATAAGCATACCAGTAGTAGTGTAGTGGAAACAGATGAAAAATGTAGCGTAGTTTTAGCGGTAATTCTGATTATTCAGTAAACTGTTGTGCTCCAACATTAACTTGAGGTGGAACCTGTCAAAACGTACATACACAAATGACACCGTACATGTGTGTGTGTGTGTGTGTGTGTGTGTGCCGGTGTGTGTCAATGAGTTTATTATACCAAACACGAGGTTTGTCTGTATTTAGTTATTTAAACCAATATTCACTCAGTCCACACACACACACACACACACACACACACACACACACACACGGCAATGCGTCCACACTCCCTTATAGAAAAGTCAAGGGAGACAATGATGTTCTTACTGTTAGATTTATAATAATTTCATAATCTTGTTTGCAACTCATAGTGACAATGACGTGCCAGCCTTCTACACACCACAACCCAGTTCTATTCCTGCCCGGCTGTTTCTAATGCACAGCGCGTTGGGCGCTGACGTCAATCGGATGGATGACGTGTTTACTGTATGACGTCACCGCGAGTAATTCATCATGTAGTACGGTCGTGTCCTCTGGCAACTCTACAGCGATAGCGAGTTGACGATATTTCCCTTCCTGTATGTTATTAATCCCCTTCCAGTCTCCAGTAGAGGTGGTAGGGACTGAGCTTGCCCAACCCCAACCACCTTCCCCCCATGTTTGAGACTGACTGTTGTCCACACAGAACGTGCGTCGCGCGGTGGCTGTCAGCGGGTAGAACGCCATCACGCGGCCTGCACATCACACACAGCTTTATTGTTAGAAATCGCTAGCACTGTAACACTGAACAGGGAGAGCGATATGCTGATCTTCATCTACCAACAGCAACGAAGAACTACTACTGCAAGAACACAACCACGGTACTATCCACTACAACTTCAAAACGCTGCCATAAGAACAAACTAGCAAACAGGTGAGTCAAAACGGGCACTGAAAACTTACCTATATAGTCTATAGATTTCTTGTTAAATTCTAGTGAAATATATTTATCGTCATATGTTTTCAAGTAGGCCTAGTGGTAGGCACTGATAACTTACCTACAGATTTTGGCAAAATTTTAGTGAAATATATTTATCGTCACATGTACTCGAGTACTATTACTGCATTTCCACACAACTTGACGCAGGATCGGAGAATCCTGAACGAGAAGTGACAGTGTACGAGTTTGTTAGTAAAAACTGATCAGAACGGTTTAATAAGCGGGCGGCTTACCTTGTACGCGCCCGACTGACAATGGCTGCCTAGCGTCAGTCACGCCGGTGAACTTGAAGTTCACGCTGAAGTTGCCGGTTCAAAAACCTCTTGAGCGGCAGCGTAAAACAGCAAACAACACGAATCAGTGACCTGTGACACAAAGAAACTCTATCTAGGACATGTACACACGGAGCCAGGAGCACTACAGTGGTATCACTAGGTTACTGACACAGTAGCAAACATCCACTGAACTGACTCAAGCAGTGCAGTGTTATCACTAGATTACACAGTAGCAAAACGGCATCAAACTGACTAAAGTAACGTTAGACGCCAGTTTTATTTGGAAAGGCCGCTCGAGATCAGCGTGTCAGTACATATCGAATTTCTCCATAATTATGTGACCTGTGACACGAAAGCTCTTTCCGGCCTTTGGCGCTCACACACAAAACAACCACTGAGTGCCGAGTCAGTCAGTTTCGCTTCAGTACTGACGTCAGTAACGGCCGGGCACACTGAAGTAACACCGGCGATCACCGGCCACAGAGCCGGAAAGAGTAGTCATACATGTCATCAGTACCGCAAAGAACGCCGTGTTCGGTGTTTGTTTGGACTGAAACGTCTCAGTCGAGTCTTGTGTGCCTGAGATGAGCGCGCCCTCAGGCTGATGTCACGACACTGACGGGAGTGTTTTTGCTCTAACTCAACAAACCGCGAACATGGTGTTTTTTCCCGTGTTTCTTGTGTGACTCCGACATGCGGCTACAGCATGCCCTAATATTTCCGAAGCGTGTTTTCAACTGTTTCCGTTTCCCGTGTGGCATGAGCCTTACTGAGTTGGCACTTTTCAGTGATACATTGTACCAGGCGTTCATCCCTGTTCCGGGTCCGTCGTTTCTCCTTGTCCCTGCGACAACGCCCAAATCGGGCTAAAGCCTGCTCTTAACTGGGCACTGCGGAGCGCCACAGTGTTGTCCGCAGTTGTGGCACAGTTGTGATTTTGGGGGTTCCCCGCTGTGGCGTCATCACAGCAACTTGGATTCCAAATAGCCACAACTGTGGACTGTGGTCAGTTTCCACAACAGATTCTGATTGGCTGTACTACGTCAGTCGGCGTGCAAACCGTGCATGGCGGACTCGGACTGTGCATCTTCAATCGGTTTGTCACCGAGCACTGCTGTGTTCAGTTTTGTAGTTAAGAGACACGCCGAGCGACTGTGATGTGCACATGTGTGTTTCGCGCGCTGCGTCCAGTTAAGAGCAGGCTTAACCGAGACGGATCGGTTAGCCCGATTTGGGCGTCGTCGCAGGGACCAAGAGAAGCGACGGACCTGGAACAGGGATGCCAGGCGTTTACATGTACACCGGCTGAGATGATATCAGTCATCACACAGCTGACCAAGTTGGCGCTGACTTGCAAAATGTTTCACCGCGACATACCGCAAAGACGAACCGACGAGTACACAGTCGATATCATTGACTGGATATACATACCGGTATTTCTTGCAGAGCAAGAGCTCAGAGACAGACAAACTGTCGTTGACTGGTCTGCCCTTTCAACCATCACTGGCCCAACTGAATTAAACTTCCGTCTCGTCAGCTCGCAAAGCGCAATGCACATTGGGAAGGAATGCACCGCTATCAAGATTTACTGAAGAGTACAGCAAGGACTATTAATATGTGCGCTATAGTGCAGCGGATATTGTGTCCTTCAACAGAGAATGCCTGGCGAGTCATGTCAAGTTCAGTAGCGGCGTCCGAACAGCTGAGGTCACTCGTATCACAGTGTTGTTGTTGTCGCATTAGTTCGGTCTTTGCGACTGACAACAAGACATCATTAAATGTTAGGCCCGGAGTTGTTCAGTGCCGGCTGCCACGGCTGACTGCTATCCAGTCAGTTACCGTGACTGAACGGTAAAACATACTTCATTTGCTTTTGGTAAAATGCTGGAAGAATTTGATCTGCACCTCAAATCAAGTACAGCGCGGATAGATAAGTACACACAAATGTGAACTGACACTGACGCGCGCGCGCGTGCACACACACCAACACACACACACAACACACAACACACACAACACACACACACACACTTGAGAGAGATAAACTTTTGCAAACTTTATTGATTTAACGGAATCTTTGGTCATCTCTTACAACAGACCCATAACATACAAAATGGACTCCGTCTGGTTATCGCGCGTTTGCAGCATTCAGTGTCTGTTAATTCGTTTCATTCAGTAATGTGAAATGGTTACAAAAAGCGACAGATTGGTGAGTAAAGTATATTGCAAAGATCACAATCTTTATACAAGTCGAAAGGCTTTATAGCGGTGGCGGAGGGTGTTGGGGGCCGGGCGGGGGGAGCGGGGGGGGGGGGGGGGGGATGAGGATGGGTGTAGGGGGTGGCAGTAGACGAAGCAAATGTATTGCTGCAAGAGATATTGATGAGGTCTTGATTTCGTCAACGGGTTTGGCTTTCATGGAAAACATAATTCCTTAAAAAAAAATTGGATTAAAAATATGTAGATGTAGTTAGATTTTCGCTAAGCCCCGGTTCAGACCTCTCGAAAAGTACAATAGGGATAATGGTAGAGCTTTGGATTTCAATGGTCGGGTCGTCGTGAGTTTGAATCCTGGCTGGGGCCAAAATTGCTGCTGGCCATTTATTTTTCTCGTTGCCCCGCCACAAAAAAAAATCCATTAAAACCAACTAAATATAACCCCAAACAACAAAAAACAAGACCACGCCGAGGCTGTGAAAAAAAGCCCCTGCCCGGGCATTTTCCATTCCTATCGGATCTGCCACCCCCACTTCGGCATTAGTTCCTCATGGGAGAAGGCAAGCAACTCCACATGCCTTAAACTGAGCTATGTTGTCTCCCTTGAGCTACCTTATGCTGGTTTACGTAGCATTCGACAAAACCCTGTTCAAGGTTAACCAAACCAAATATGCCTCTTTGGAGTCCGATAATGGAAACTAACAAAAAACTGTGTTGATTGATTCATCCGTTCAAGTTCTTGAGAGATTTTGCAGAAACACACACACACACACACACACACACACACAACACACAACCACCACACACACACACACACACACACACACACACACAACAAACACACACGCACACAGAGGCGGTTGATCAGTCGCAATAACCCCCTTTCTCACTTCGTAGGCAGGGGTATAAAAACAACATTTTCTGAATCATCAAACTTACAACACAGTGACCTTGCAGCAGTTTGCGATTCAAGTCTCGACACTGAGGTTATGACCAGTCACGTGACGTGCACACACCGGCCAGTCAGGAGGCTGGGAGAGGGCCTCTGTCATTTTCTTTTGTAATTCGTACACTTGCAGCCTGAGAGTTCTCTCTCTCAGACCCACAGGAAGGCGTATACTATTTAAATAATAATAATAATAATAATAATAATGAGTATTGTATAGGCGCTTTACCCAATTTCATGAATCGGCTCAAAGCGCCGCGAACTGAACCCAACACGCACGCTCACGTGAATCACACGCATTCTCTCACACACTGGACATAAACACATTACAATCACGTGGTGCGAAGGGTCAGCTCAGCTATTTACATTTCGGAATTTAGAATTGCATTTATTTTTCAAATTTGGTGGGCTGAACATTTCCAAAGCAGAGGGGGAGGAAGCCGGAGTACCCGGAGAGAACCCCCGACGATCGGCCCGAATGACGGTGCCACATACGAGAAGGAAAAATTCTTTGTCCCGAGTGGGACTCGAACCCTCAGCCTCTCGCATTGGTGACAAGTCTCTTAACCACTAGACCACCGACCGCAACTATATCGGCAACTGATACAACTTGACAGTCGTACTTCGTTCTGAAAGATCACAAACGGATAAAAGATTACGCGTAAACAGATGCACCGAGCCGCATGTTGTCCTTCCGCTGCACGGGGTGAAACGAAACGGAGGGCGTGTTTTCTAGTGCTATATGCCTCTCCAAATCATTCCACCGCCAATCTGCGGGTTCCCACGTCATACCACCGCATTTTTTTCCCCCAAATCATAGCACCGGGCAAATCGCTTTGGATTTTCAGTTGTCGGTTAAAACGATTAAAAGGGATCGCCGGTTTACCGCCCAGAAACCGACTTGTACTAATACGCTACTACAATCTAAAGACGTACGTAATGATGCTCGGGTTTTAAAATTACGGCTGTAGATGAGAGCAATAGTCGTTGAAACTTTTAAAGCAGCATAGCCACGGAAAAAAGTAACCAAGTTTGATCCCCCCCCCCTACCCCCACCGTGTTTTCAGCCCACGCTGAATTTGCGGGTCATTTCAGGCTACGTGACAGTAATGCAAATTTCAAGAAAACCCTATATATTCCTAGTAAACATAACGTCGCGTATGACACCCTAGAAATGCTTCAATTTTCCCCACCCCCCACCCCCAAATCACAACAATCCAGCAGCCAAAGACCCATGTGTGGTGAAATTTTCAACAAATACCAATATTCCGGGTTCTTTTGGTTTTTTTTTTTGTTTTTTTTGTTTTTGCAATGTTAGCAGAGACACAGCCCACCCCCCCACCCCCCCCCACCCCCCCCCCCCCCCCCATTCTTCTGTAGCCTGCTAGCTCTTGTGCCAGCTGCGCATGAATACAAATTGTCCACAAGCCAGGCTCATTTCCCTAATTTTACTATGACCTGGCACGAAACTTATTTACAAAGCCAACAAAAAGCCTCAGATTGCCAAATTAAAAAAAAAAAAAAAAATTCTACACACAAATTTTAAAAGGTAATATTTTTGGACTATATTTAGCGTAGTTCTCACTACATGCCCCGGAAGCTATTTGTGATCTATGGCCTGTATCGGCGAGGTCACGGGGTGCAGTAAAAATGGACGTGAGTGTTCACGGTGCTACATCAAAAGTTGGCGTGAGCGGTGGTCTAATAGGTAGCGTGTCGGATTTATCCGCTGCGCTACTGAACGGCCGTCACCAATGTCATGGCGATGAAGCGTGGGGTTCGAGCCCAGGTCGGGCTTGTGATATGTGATACCGGTTTTTCCTGGCTGCCGCGCTGCTCATCGGGGGTTTCTCGACGGGTTATCCGGCTTTCCTCCCCTAGCAAAATCGTTATATAAAGGATAGGTATTGGGTGGCGCTGCACCGAGAGGACGCGAATTTCCCGAAAGGGACAATAAAGTAGTAAAAAAAAAAAAAAAAAATGTTTCGATGATGATGGTTGTCTCGTAATCGGTAAAGCCACCCGTCTGAAATATGCGAAAGCCGTACCTCTTTGTAGTGCATTGTAGTAACGCGAAAGTCAAAGTTGTTACAGGTTGATAAACGGCGCGCCTTTTTCTAAGTTTCAGCCGACAAACAGGAGTCCGTTGGAAACACTCGGAGCTATTCATATTTGAGAAATGGGAACACTCGGTACTACGTAGTCCTTGGCGGCACATGAACTACAACTGTTTGGAGGGGAGTAACACTGGAGACGATCGCTCGTTTTGGCTACACTGACCCCGTGAGGTTGGCTGAACGTACTTAGAATTAAAGATGCTACCAAAAGGAGGTGATCCATCACAACAGCTACAGAGAGTACAGGTATCTTCAGACGAGTGAGTTCAAAGTATATAGAAGGTGTTTTCCCTGGTACTGACGATTACTGGACTTTCAGCAGAACCCCCAGCAACACAGTCATGAACGCTGCAGCTACAGACGCGCTGTGTCCCGAACATCCGCCTTTGCATTGGCCGTCGTAAGGCGGCGCTGGTAGTCCCTTGATGGCCAGGATCCGGGAGGGGCCACCACTGCCGTCGTGAAGTTTGATCAACCCGATGACGATGAGGGTGCCGCTAGGGGGCAGTTTGTCCACGTTGGCCACGTTCTCCAGGATCAGGATGTCCTTGCTTAATAGTTTCTAAGGAATATATGGAGGAGAGGATTTCAGTAGCTGGCTGGCACAAAACACAAACAAACAAACATTTTTTTTAATTCGGTTGTCGCCGCTGAAAAGGCGGAAAGCACAACACACACACACACACACACACACACACACACACACACACACACACACACACACACACACACACACACACACACACACACCTTCACACACACACACACACACAACACACACAATGTCTGCATAGGTCATTGCTGCCTATCATTGTGCCTTGGTTGGTGCCTCTGCTGTTTGTTGTTTCCAAGAAAATGCTAATGTTAAGAGTGGGCTTGACCTTGACTCAAGGAAATTGAATACAAGTATGCCAGTGCAGGCTTTGTCAATATCTATCATCACGCAAAGTTTGATGCCTCTGGTACCCCTAGATTCTGAGAAAATGGCAATTGTAAATTTCCAATGAGACAGCTTTGATGACCTTGACTTTCAGTCAAGGTCATTCAAACGGTATGTCTTAGAAGGTCTTACTGCTGTCTGTCAGCAAGCCAGGTTTGGTGCTTCTGCCATTTATTGTTTCTGAGAAAATGCCAATGTTAAGGTTTTGGAAGTTTTTCCGCAAACAGCTTGTATGACCTTGACCTTGACTCAAAGTCACTGAATGCAGGTATGTCAGTAAAGGTGTTGTCAATGTCTATCATCGTGCGAAGTTTGATGTCTCTGGCTTTTCTAGATTCTGAGAAAACACCAAAGTAAAATTTCCAAATAGACAGCTTTAGTGACCTTGACCTTGGATCAAGGTCAACCAATATGGTATGTTTTGAAAGGTCTTACGGCTGTCTATCAGCAGGCCAAGTTTGGTGCCTCTGCTATTCATTGTTTCTGAGAAAATGCCAATGTTAAGGTTTTCGAAGGTTTCCGCTAAAGAGCTTTTATGGCCTTGACCTTGACTCAAAATAACTGAATACAGGTATGTCAGTAAAGTTGTTGTCAATGTCTATCATCAAGCAAAGTTTGATGTCTCTGGCTTTTCTAGATTCTGAGAAAATACCAATGGAAAATTCAAACAGACAGCTTTAGTGACCTTGACCTTGGGTCAAGGTCAATCAATATGGTATGTTTTGAAAGGTCTCATGGCTGTCTATCAGCATGCCAAGTTTGGTGCCTCTGCTGTTTGTAGATTCTGAGAAAAGGCCAATGTTAAGGTTTACTGCGGACACACAGACACACACAGACTAGACAACACACACACACACACACACCACACACACACACACACACACACACACGACGGATTGTTACATGTATTACATAGACTCACTTTGTTACACAAGCTGAGTGAACCAAAAAGGCGATTTCATCTTGGACGCTTGGTTAGACTGGAAGAAGTATTGAACTCACGATGTGATTTGGAAAGGGATCCTCGGGATATATCAAGTCCGGGATGGTGTGTCAGATCCCACAGCAGTAACGTTTCTTTCCTCAGCAAGAAACGCCCCAACTTCGCCGGTGATACCTTTGGCGGAGGAGTTGGGGGGGGGGGATAACAATAACTGCATTAATCAAGGCTTAATTAACGGTGACATGTTACAGGCCGCGAAAAGTCCGATGCCGTAACGGGACATCTCTCTCTCTCTCTCTCTTAGCCGCGTAGTCTTTGTTGCTTGCGCGCGTTAAGCCTTACTAAACTAACTAACTACTAACTACTAACTAACTACTAACTAACTAAAACCTCTTCTCTCTCTCTCTCTCGACCTATCTCTCTCTCTCTCTCTCTCTCTTCTCTCTCTCTCTCTCTCCTCCTCTCTCTTGTTTAATTTCAAACATGATAAACACACGCAACACAATGAACAGTCTGCTCCCAGTGGCTCGTCCAAGCGTTGATATCTACAAACGTAGCCTGCTTTCTCAGGGGCATCCATCTGGAATTGAATACCATCCAAAGACAAAACATTCCAAATCACTAATTCAAATAAATTCTACACGACACGCTCATCTGACCATAATAGAATGATGGAAATGTGTTACATACATGTTTTTGGAATGTTAGTGACGACTTGAGGTTCATACCTGGCATACAGCCAATATCATCGACACACGCCATGTATGTTTGACTTGTTTATCATGTGTACTTTTCTCTCGTGGGACGAAACGGATACTCTTAAAGTCTCTCTGTTCGTAATGAGTTGTGAGGGGGAAAAAAACCCCGCTTACAAAGCTCTAGGACTGTTTGGCAAATGAATAGACAATGTTCCCTTCGCCCACTGCGACCATTTTCGTGACTTTGCGGCTCCTAATAGCAGAGAACTATGACTCTCTTTGGCCTAACACGTCTATGCGTGTACTACACGCCGATCGACAAAGTCGCTAAAAATAGCCACCAAATCAGCGCTATGTAACTGATCTTCAGTCCGCAACCAAATAACGCCGTTCGCTCTACGCGCGGTGCGGTTCTACGTGCGTCTATAGAACAACATATACCCCAACCAGAGTCACCTCAATGGTTTCAGATGTGATACAGCCTTCACAAAAAAGTTAAGGACCACTTGCAAATATCATTCAACTTTTGTCGTGGTGGCATGCTGGTGTAGTGCTGAACATCGCTGAAACGGCGGCTTATGTAGGCAAACAAATGAGCACAGTTCATAACCAGGGATGCATTCTTTGACCTGCATCTCATTTTTGCCGTGCAGAAAGCCCCAGGTATCGCTCACTGAACACTGAAACCCGGTCTAGTTTTGCCGAAATTGCAGATTTTCAAACGCGCCAAGCATGCTGTGTGACGCGCACGTGCCATCCACACAGTGGTCGCCATGTTCACTAATTACCCCTTAACCTTTCTACCGAATTTTACGGGAAAAAAAATCTTATTCGTTTATTTTTTCTGATTTATTGAAACTGTCACCCATTATGTTGACTGGTCCTTAACTTTTTGTGAAGACTGTATATTGTGCCCCAAGTGACTGATTCTCATGCACGGGTTAAGCGCATTCGATGGAAAGTTTTCTACAGCGTTGTTGTATACCTGACAAATGTATTGAGACTAAACAACATGTTTGTATTACTGGGAAATCGGTAGGTTGAGATGTCCGTGAGGGTGTCTGTATCGAAGACCCGAGCTGGGTCTGGGTAGCGCTCTCCCCATCCGGAATACATCAGGAAAATTGCGCCATCAGGGATCCGCCCATTTGCGGCCTCCCATGCCTGAAAAATCAACAACAAAAACTTAAAACAAACAAACAAACAACAAAAACAACCAGAAAACAAAAACTCCTTAAACATTCAAATATCACTTTAAATTTTATTTTGGTTGTGTGTGTGCGTGCGTGCGTGCGTGCGTGCGTGCGTGCGTGCGTGCGTGTGTGTGTGTGGGGGGGGGGGGGGGGATATAATCTAGCAATGCCCTTGCATGAAATTCAAATTCTAATTCCTTTATTCAGGCTGGGGAATTTTCAGTCATTTGGCGATTTTCAGCCAAATGTCCTATTCTTTCAGCAAAAAAAAAAAAAACAAAACAAAAATCTAGTTTCAGCAAAAAAAAAAAAAAAAAAAGTGGGGGAAAAAGGTTGTTGCACACACAGTCATATATCATGATACATGTAATGTCATACTGGACACTGCCGCGAATTAGTCTTTGTCGCTGACGCGGCGTTAAGCCTTAAAATACTCACTCACTCACTCACTCATACTGGACAATCTAACTTCATTTTTGAAGACTTGCAGGTCAGTACCATGGCAGTATTTTAACTTTCTGGTGCCAGAAGAGGCTGCTAAATGCCTTTTAAAAATGCTAAAAATGTGTTTTCTGAAGCAGGTCATGCCCCTGGACCCCCAGCAGGGCGATGCTTCTGCACCCCGCTCTAAGTTTCAGTCTTTTTATCCCTCAGCAATTCCCCAGCCTGCTTATTGTGCGTTACCACAGTGGGGCCTGAGCGGAAAGGAGACATTCAAATGTTCTTAAACTCCTGTCAGGTACGTTCCCTTGAATAGTCTGTGCATGGTGAGTTTTGTTTCTAGCATTTTTAGAGGTGACTATGATGCCTGAGACTAACAGGGATTAATAATAATAATAATAATAATAATAATAATAATAATAACAACTGAGTATTGAGTAAGCGCTTTACCCAGTTTCTTGAACTGGCTCAGAGCGCCGCGAGTTGAACCCAAACACGGACGATCACGTGAATCACACGCATTCTCTCACACTCTGGGCATGAACACATTACAGTCGCGTGGTGCGAAGGGTCAGCTCAGCAATTTAAGTTTCAGAATTTAGAATTGCATTTATTTTCAAATTTTGTATACATAAGCATTTTATAGCCTCGTGCATTTGTATTCTTTGACTAACACCTACAGTTTTAAAAAGCCACTAAACGCTAGATGCAATCCCTTTAACTTGTCAACTAGCATTACTTCTGGTAGGCTTTTAACTCGACCATTACCCTCACGTCCTCCATGGTCATCTTGTACACGGGGTTGTCCTTGGCCTTGGCACTGACGTCTACCACCACCCCGGGCCCAACGAGGCGTGACGGGGGGATCTCGTGACTGCGCCAGTGACCCTCGGCAAAATGAGCTGGGGCGTCCGCGTGTGTTCCTCTGTGTTCACCCATGTTGAACTTGTTGTACTCCACGCTATTGAAAACAAAGCGTTTAAAACAAGACCACCACCACCACCACCACCACCACCACCACCAACAACAACAACAACAACAAAAACCGGCAAAAGAGCACACACACACACACACACACACACACACACACATGCACGCGAACACACACACACACACACACACACACACACACACACACACACACACACACACACACACACACACACACACAACAGACGACGCGGTTGACCGCAAGCATCCCCTTTTCCCAAATCGTTGCAAAGGGTTTAAACAATGACAACACAAGAAGAACCGGGGAGCCGGGGTAGCCGAATGGTAGAGCGTTGGACTCTCGGTGAATGCTCGGGT
The DNA here is from genome assembly GCA_018292915.2 of Batillaria attramentaria. Taxonomy (NCBI): domain Eukaryota; kingdom Metazoa; phylum Mollusca; class Gastropoda; family Batillariidae; genus Batillaria; species Batillaria attramentaria. Next base: position 1,308,278 of record JACVVK020000065.1, read on the forward strand.
CGTGAGTTCGAATCCCGGCTGGGGCCAAATATTTGTGCTGGCCTTCTTCTCGATGCCCCGTCTTTGATATCGCCCTTACGTGGTGGAAAAGGGCGTTAAAGTCCCAAACACCTACCCACCCAACACAAGAAGAACACAATAATAGTGAGATTTAGTAGGATTTCGTATGGAGGACTTCGCTGAGCAGCGTATCCCATTTGCATGTAAATTAGGCACGTTACGGGTGCCATTAGCCAATCGCAGCGCGTTAGCAGCTCGCGGCCTCTGCCGTGTGAGCCTAATTTACATGTAAATGGGTTACGCTGCTCAGCGAAGTCCTCTTTACGAAGTCCTACTAAATCTGCCTAATAACAACAAAGCTGTGATCTCAAATGTGGCGACACTGAAGAATAACCGGACCGGACCAGTTGTGTGTAATTCATGATCTGTTGTATACCTACTGTTGTACTGCGGGCTCACTTACTAGAGATTGAACAAACGTGGGTCGATGCCTCTTTGAACGACGGAGAAGTTAAATGGTGGGTGGACGGGCGCCCCGATTGCCCCCTCGTCCAGCGTGTACATCAGGTCAATCACCTCCAGAGGGGCAGCCCTTGATGACGTCACAAGAAGCAGGGTCAAGGGCAAAACGGTTTGCAGAAAACACTTCGCCATTTTGGAGTGTCTGTAAACAAAGCGCAATTTAAAAAAATGAATATATAAAGCCGAAATTTGTGTTTTTGGAGATATCCACACACACACACACACACACACACACACGCGCGCGCGCGCGCGCGCGCACGCACGCACGCTTGCACGCACGCACGCACGCACGCACGCACGCACGCACGCACGCACGCACGCACGCACGCACTTCAAGACCAATAATTTTATAAAAAAAAAAGGCAAACGTACCTTTATTTTTTTAATGTAGAAAGCAGTTTTCCTGCAGAAGAAATTTTTATTAAAAATGTTATGCATGAATTCTTCAGTGGCACCTGACGGCCGGTAAAAACCGCCTTAATAAAGCGACGCGAACGTGCACAATGTCGGGTAGCCTTCTGGAATGCGCAATGCTGCGTGTGGGTTCTTTCTGAACTGATGCATCTTGAAGCAATTTGCGGGGAGCATGTGTGTGTGTGTGTGTGCGTGCGTGCGTGCGTGTGTGCATGCGTGTGCGTGTGTGTGAGTGTGTGTGTGTGTGTGTGTGTGTGTGTGTGTGTGTGTGTGCGCGCCTCTCGCCTATGTAACAGACCGGAGCTGTCTGGCGACGTACGCCGGGATAAGTCTGCCTGTACAGGTTATCTGTTCTATTTCTGGTGGAGATAAAGATTCACACAAATGCCAGATGTACGTTGGAAAGACTCATCAAAATGTCGGCGAAAAGGTTTGAAAATGGAATTTGGAAGAAAAAGCATAGGCGGCGGAACTATGACCTGGGGAGCACTGCCCCCCCCCCCCTTGTTTTTTGTGTTTTTTGTTTTTTGTTTTTTTCAGTAGTGGGGGGGGGGGGAGTAGGGTAGTGTAGGTGGGTAGGTGTTCGGGAGTTTCACGTCCTTTTCCACCACGTATGGGTGATATCAAAGACGGGGCAACGAGAAAAAGGCCAGCAACCTGAACTTATTCGGCCCCAGCCGGGATTCGAACTCACGATCCGAGCATTGAAAGTCCAACGCTCTACCATTCGGCTATCCCGGGTCCAGGGGGGTCGGGGGGGGGGGGGGGGGCGGGCTGAGTATCTTCTGCCGCCACTGAGTTATAAAAAGTCATTATTCAGTCACACTTTCGCTCTCTGTTTCCTTACTGTGTTCGGACGTAACGCACTCATAGATAACTCACTGGTGAGTGGTGTGAACTACATTTCTTTGCAAGTCTTACTCTGACAATGGCACAGGAAAACTTACGTCATGCAGGCCGTCATGCCTTCAGTGACGCCATGATATCATGACGCCAGCTGCATGTTAAAATCTGAAATGCGAGTTGGCACTGGACCCGGCTTTTAACCCGGGTTGGTTAAATGTAAACGTACCATCCCAGGTCGCTGAACCCGGGTTCAACCCAGAGAAATTGTCAAGTCAGTGTAAACAGTATCACAATGACCACATTCAGCACTCATTGAAACACCCATTCCGGCATTCACGCTGCACATTCACGCTGCACATCACAGTGTTGTTGTTGTCGCATTAGTTCGGTCTTTGCGACTGACAACAAGACATCATTAAATGTTAGGCCCGGAGTTGTTCAGTGCCGGCTGCCACGGCTGACTGCTATCCAGTCAGTTACCGTGACTGAACGGTAAAACATACTTCATTTGCTTTTGGTAAAATGCTGGAAGAATTTGACCTGCACCTCAAATCAAGTACAGCGCGGATAGATAAGTACACACAAATGTGAACTGACACTGACGCGCGCGCGCGTGCACACACACACACACACACACACACACACACACACACACACACACACACACACACACACACACTTTGAGAGAGATAAACTTTTGCAAACTTTATTGATTTAACGGAATCTTTGGTCATCTCTTACAACAGACCCATAACATACAAAATGGACTCCGTCTGGTTATCGCGCGTTTGCAGCATTCAGTGTCTGTTAATTCGTTTCATTCAGTAATGTGACATGGTTACAAAAAGCAACAGATTGGTGAGTAAAGTATATTGCAAAGATCACAATCTTTATACAAGTCGAAAGGCTTTATAGCGGTGGCGGAGGGTGTTGGGGGCCGGATGGGGGGCGGGGGAGCGGGGGGGGGGGGGGGGGGGGGGGATGAGGATGGGTGTAGGGGGTGGCAGTAGACGAAGCAAATGTATTGCTGCAAGAGATATTGATGAGGTCTTGATTTCGTCAACGGGTTTTGGCTTTCATGGAAAACATAATTCCTTTAAAAAAAAATTGGATTAAAAATATGTAGATGTAGTTAGATTTTCGCTAAGCCCCGGTTCAGACCTCTCGAAAAGTACAATAGGGATAATGGTAGAGCTTTGGGATTTCAATGGTCGGGTCGTCGTGAGTTTGAATCCTGGCTGGGGCCAAAATTGCTGCTGGCCATTTATTTTTCTCGTTGCCCCGCCACAAAAAAAATCCCATTAAAACCAACTAAATATAACCCCCAAACAACAAAAAACAAGACCACGCCGAGGCTGTGAAAAAAAAAAGCCCCTGCCCAGGCATTTTCCATTCCTATCGGATCTGCCACCCCCACTTCGGCATTAGTTCCTCATAGGAGAAGGCAAGCAACTCCACATGCCTTAAACTGAGCTATGTTGTCTCCCTTGAGCTACCTTAGCTCCGGGAGGACTATGCTGGTTTTACGTAGCATTTCGACAAAACCCTGTTCAAGGTTAACCAAACCAAATATGCCTCTTTGGAGTCCGATAATGCAAACTAACCAAAAAAAAAAAAAAAAACTGTGTTGATTGATTCATCCGTTCAAGTTCTTGAGAGATTTTGCAGAAACACACACACACACACACACACACACACACACACACACACACACACACACACACACACACACACACACACACACACACACACACACGCACACAGAGGCAGTTGATCAGTCGCAATAACCCCCTTTCTCACTTCAATCGTAGGCAGGGGTATAAAAACAACATTTTCTGAATCATCAAACTTACAACACAGTGACCTTGCAGCAGTTTGCGATTCAAGTCTCGACAGGTTATGACCATGCAGTCACTGTGACGTGCACACACCGGCCAGTCAGGAGGCTGGGAGAGGGCCTCTGTCATTTTCTTTTGTAAATCGTACACTTGCAGCCCGACAGCTCTCTCTCAGACCCATGGAAGGCGTATACTGTTTAAATAATAATAATAATAATAATAATAATGAGTATTGTATAGGCGCTTTACCCAATTTCATGAATCGGCTCAAAGCGCCGCGAACTGAACCCAACACGCACGCTCACGTGAATCACACGCATTCTCTCACACACTGGACATAAACACATTACAATCACGTGGTGCGAAGGGTCAGCTCAGCTATTTACATTTCGGAATTTAGAATTGCATTTATTTTTCAAATTTGGTGGGCTGAACATTTCCAAAGCAGAGGGGGAGGAAGCCGGAGTACCCGGAGAGAACCCCCGACGATCGGCCCGAATGAACGGTGCCACATACGAGAAGGAAAAATTCTTTGTCCCGAGTGGGACTCGAACCCTCTGCCTCTCGCATTGGTGACAAGTCTCTTAACCACTAGACCACCGACCGCAACTATATCGGCAACTGATACAACTTGACAGTCGTACTTCGTTCTGAAAGATCACAAACGGATAAAAGATTACGCGTAAACAGATGCACCGAGCCGCATGTTGTCCTTCCGCTGCACGGGGGTGAAACGAAACGGACGGGCGTTTTTTCTAGTGCTATATGCCTCTCCAAATCATTCCACCGCCAATCTGCGGGTTCCCACGTCATACCACCGCATTTTTTTCCCCCAAATCATAGCACCGGGCAAAACGCTTTGGATTTTCAGTTGTCGGTTAAAACGATTAAAAGGGACCGCCGGTTTACCGCCCAGAAACCGACTTGTACTAATACGCTACTACAATCTAAAGACGTACGTAATGATGCTCGGGTTTTAAAATTACGGCTGTAGATGAGAGCAATAGTCGTTGAAACTTTTAAAGCAGCATAGCCACGGAAAAAAGTAACCAAGTTTGATCCCCCCCCCCTACCCCCACCGTGTTTTCAGCCCACGCTGAATTTGCGGGTCATTTCAGGCTACGTGACAGTAATGCAAATTTCAAGAAAACCCTATATATTCCTAGTAAATATAACGTCGCGTATGACACCCTAGAAATGCTTTCAATTTTCCCCACCCCCCACCCCCAAATCACAAAACTCCACCAGCCAAAGACCCATGTGTGGTGAAATTTTCAACAAATACCAATATTCCGGGTTCTTTTGGTTTTTTTTTTGGTTTTTTTGTTTTTGCAATGTTAGCAGAGACCACAGCCCCCCCCCCCCCCCCCCCCCCCCATTCTTCTGTAGCCTGCTAGCTCTTGTGCCAGCTGCCCATGAATACAAATAGTCCACAAGCCAGGCTCATTTCCCTAATTTTACTATGACCTGGCACGAAACTTATTTACAAAGCCAACAAAAAGCCTCAGATTGCCAATTTAAAAAATAAAAAATTCTACACACAAATTTTAAAAGGGCAATATTTTTGGACTATATTTAGCGTAGTTCTCACTACATGCCCCGGAAGCTATTTGTGATCTATGGCCTGTATCGGCGAGGTCACGGGGTGCAGTAAAAATGGACGTGAGTGTTCACGGTGCTACATCAAAAGTTGGCGTGAGCGGTGGTCTAATAGGTAGCGTGTCGGATTTATCCGCTGCGCTACTGAACGGCCGTCACCAATGTCATGGCGATGAAGCGTGGGGTTCGAGCCCAGGTCGGGCTTGTGATATGTGATACCGGTTTTTCCTGGCTGCCGCGCTGCTCATCGGGGGTTTTTCGACGGGTTATCCGGCTTTCCCCCTAGCAAAATCGTTATATAAAGGACAGGTATTGGGTGGCGCTGCACCGAGAGGACGCGTTTCCCCCGGGGGAAGCAGCCCGAATTTCCCGAAAGGGACAATAAAGTAGTAAAAAAAAAAAAAAAAAATGTTTCGATGATGATGGTTGTCTCGTAATCGGTAAAGCCACCCGTCTGAAATATGCGAAAGCCGTACCTCTTTGTAGTGCATTGTAGTAACGCGAAAGTCAAAGTTGTTACAGGTTGATAAACGGCGCGCCTTTTTCTAAGTTTCAGCCGACAAACAGGAGTCCGTTGGAAACACTCGGAGCTATTCATATTTGAGAAATGGGAACACTCGGTACTACGTAGTCCTTGGCGGCACATGAACTACAACTGTTTGGAGGGGAGTAACACTGGAGACGATCGCTCGTTTTGGCTACACTGACCCCGTGAGGTTGGCTGAACGTACTTAGAATTAAAGATGCTACCAAAAGGAGGTGATCCATCACAACAGCTACAGAGAGTACAGGTATCTTCAGACGAGTGAGTTCAAAGTATATAGAAGGTGTTTTCCCTGGTACTGACGACTACTGGACTTTCAGCAGAACCCCCAGCAACACAGTCACGAACGCTGCAGCTACAGACGCGCTGTGTCCCGAACATCCGCCTTTGCATTGGCCGTCGTAAGGCGGCGCTGGTAGTCCCTTGATGGCCAGGATCCGGGAGGGGCCACCACTGCCGTCGTGAAGTTTGATCAACCCGATGACGATGAGGGTGCCGCTAGGGGCAGTTTGTCCACGTTGGCCACGTTCTCCAGGATCAGGATGTCCTTGCTTAATAGTTTCTAAGGAATATATGGAGGAGAGGATTTCAGTAGCTGGCTGGCACAAAACACAAACAAACAAACATTTTTTTTAAATTCGGTTGTCGCCGCTGAAAAGGCGGAAAGCACAACACACACACACACACCACACACAACCACACACACACACACACACACACACACACACACACACACACACACACCTTCACACACACACACACACACAACACACACAATGTCTGCATAGGTCTCATTGCTGCCTATCATTGTGCCTTGGTTGGTGCCTCTGCTGTTTGTTGTTTCCAAGAAAATGCTAATGTTAAGAGTGGGCTTGACCTTGACTCAAGGAAATTGAATACAAGTATGCCAGTGCAGGCTTTGTCAATATCTATCATCACGCAAAGTTTGATGCCTCTGGTACCCCTAGATTCTGAGAAAATGGCAATTGTAAATTTCCAATGAGACAGCTTTGATGACCTTGACTTTCAGTCAAGGTCATTCAAACGGTATGTCTTAGAAGGTCTTACTGCTGTCTGTCAGCAAGCCAGGTTTGGTGCTTCTGCCATTTATTGTTTCTGAGAAAATGCCAATGTTAAGGTTTTGGAAGTTTTTCCGCAAACAGCTTGTATGACCTTGACCTTGACCTTGACTCAAAGTCACTGAATGCAGGTATGTCAGTAAAGGTGTTGTCAATGTCTATCATCGTGCGAAGTTTGATGTCTCTGGCTTTTCTAGATTCTGAGAAAACACCAAAGTAAAATTTCCAAATAGACAGCTTTAGTGACCTTGACCTTGGATCAAGGTCAACCAATATGGTATGTTTTGAAAGGTCTTACGGCTGTCTATCAGCAGGCCAAGTTTGGTGCCTCTGCTATTCATTGTTTCTGAGAAAATGCCAATGTTAAGGTTTTCGAAGGTTTCCGCTAAAGAGCTTTTATGGCCTTGACCTTGACTCAAAATAACTGAATACAGGTATGTCAGTAAAGTTGTTGTCAATGTCTATCATCAAGCAAAGTTTGATGTCTCTGGCTTTTCTAGATTCTGAGAAAATACCAATGGAAAATTCAAACAGACAGCTTTAGTGACCTTGACCTTGGGTCAAGGTCAATCAATATGGTATGTTTTGAAAGGTCTCATGGCTGTCTATCAGCATGCCAAGTTTGGTGCCTCTGCTGTTTGTAGATTCTGAGAAAAGGCCAATGTTAAGGTTTACTGCGGACACACAGACACACACAGACTAGACAACAACACACACACACACACACACACACACACACACACACACACACACACGACGGATTGTTACATGTATTACATAGACTCACTTTGTTACACAAGCTGAGTGAACCAAAAAGGCGATTTCATCTTGGACGCTTGGTTAGACTGGAAGAAAGTATTGAACTCACGATGTGATTTGGAAAGGGATCCTCGGGATATATCAAGTCCGGGGATGGTGTGTCAGATCCCACAGCAGTAACGTTTCTTTCCTCAGCAAGAAACGCCCCAACTTCGCCGGTGATACCTTTGGCGGGAGGAGTTGGGGGGGGGGATAACAATAACTGCATTAATCAAGGCTTAATTAACGGTGCTACATGTTACAGGCCGCGAAAAGTCCGATGCCGTAAACGGGACATTCTCTCTCTCTCTCTCTCTTAGCCGCGAATTAGTCTTTGTTGCTTGCGCGGCGTTAAGCCTTTAACTAACTAACTAACTAACTAACTAACTAACTAACTAAAACTAACTAACTAACTCTCTCTCTCTCTCTCTCTCTCTCTCTCTCTCTCTCTCTCTCTTTCTCTCTCTCTCTCTCTCCTGTTTAATTTCAAACATGATAAACAACGCAACACAAGGAACAGTCTGCTCCCAGTGGCTCGTCCAAGCGTTGATATCTACAAACGTAGCCTGTCTTTCTCAGGGGCATCCATATGGAACTCTTTACCATTGAATATCCAAAACATTTCCAAATTCACTAACTTCAAATAAATTCTACACGACACGCTCATCTGACCATAATAGAATGATGGAAATGTGTCACATACATGTTTTGGAATGTTAGTGACGACTTTGAGGTTCATACCTGGCATACAGCCAATATCATCGACACACGCCATGTATGTTTTGACTTGTTTATCATGTGTACTTTTCTCTCGTGAGACGAAACGGATACTCTTAAAGTCTCTCTGTTCGTAATGAGTTGTGAGGGGGAAAAAAAACCCCGCTTACAAAGCTCTAGGACTGTTTGGCAAATGAATAGACAATGTTCCCTTCGCCCACTGCGACCATTTTCGTGACTTTGCGGCTCCTAATAGCAGAGAACTATGACTCTCTTTGGCCTAACACGTCCGTCCATGCCTGTACTACACGCCGATCGACAAAGTCGCTAAAAATAGCCACCAAATCAGCGCTATCTAACTGATCCTCAGTCCGCAACCAAATAACGCCGTTCGCTCTACGCGCGGTGCGGTTCTACGTGCGTCTATAGAACAACATATACCCCAACCAGAGTCACCTCAATGGTTTCAGATGTGATACAGCCTTCACAAAAAGTTAAGGACCACTTGCAAATATCATTCAACTTTTGTCGTGGTGGCATGCTGGTGTAGTGCTGAACATCGCTGAAACGGCGGCTTATGTAGGCAAACAAATGAGCACAGTTCATAACCAGGGATGCATTCTTTGACCTGCATCTCATTTTTGCCGTGCAGAAAGCCCCAGGTATCGCTCACTGAACACTGAAACTCGGTCTAGTTTTGCCGAAATTGCAGATTTTCAAACGCGCCAAGCATGCTGTTGACGCGCACGTGCCATCCACACAGTGGTCGCCATGTTCACTAATTACCCCTTAACCTTTCTACCGAATTTTACGGGAAAAAATCTTATTCGTTTATTTTTTCTGATTTATTGAAACTGTCACCCATTATGTTGACTGGTCCTTAACTTTTTGTGAAGACTGTATATTGTGCCCCAAGTGACTGATTCTCATGCACGGGTTAAGCGCATTCGATGGAAAGTTTTCTACAGCGTTGTTGTATACCTGACAAATGTATTGAGACTAAACAACATGCTTGTATTACTGGGAAATCGGTAGGTTGAGATGTCCGTGAGGGTGTCTGTATCGAAGACCCGAGCTGGGTCTGGGTAGCGCTCTCCCCATCCGGAATACATCAGGAAAATTGCGCCATCAGGGATCCGCCCATTTGCGGCCTCCCATGCCTGAAAAATCAACAACAAAAACTTAAAACAAACAAACAAACAACAAAAACAACCAGAAAACAAAAACTCCTTAAACATTCAAATATCACTTTAAATTTTATTTTGGTTGTGTGTGCGTGCGTGCGTGCGTGCGTGCGTGCGTGCGTGTGTGTGTGTGTGTGTGGGGGGGGGGGGGATATAATCTAGCAATGCCCTTGCATGAAATTCAAATTCTAATTCCTTTATTCAGGCTGGGGAATTTTCAGTCATTTGGCGATTTTCAGCCAAATGTCCTATTCTTTCAGCAAAAAAAAAAAAAAAAAAAAAAAAATCTAGTTTCAGCAAAAAAAAAAAAAAAAAAAAGTGGGGGAAAAAGGTTGTTGCACACACAGTCATATATCATGATACATGTAATGTCATACTGGACACTGCCGCGAATTAGTCTTTGTCGCTGACGCGGCGTTAAGCCTTAAAATACTCACTCACTCACTCACTCATACTGGACAATCTAACTTCATTTTTGAAGACTTGCAGGTCAGTACCATGGCAGTATTTTAACTTTCTGGTGCCAGAAGAGGCTGCTAAATGCCTTTTAAAAATGCTAAAAATGTGTTTTCTGAAGCAGGTCATTGCCCCTGGACCCCCAGCAGGGCGATGCTTCTGCACCCCGCTCTAAGTTTCAGTCTTTTTATCCCTCAGCAATTCCCCAGCCTGCTTATTGTGCGTTACCACAGTGGGGCCTGAGCGGAAAGGAGACATTCAAATGTTTTTAAACTCCTGTCAGGTACGTTCCCTTGAATAGTCTGTGCATGGTGAGTTTTGTTTCTAGCATTTTTAGAGGTGACTATGATGCCTGAGACTAACAGGGATTAATAATAATAATAATAATAACAACTGAGTATTGAGTAAGCGCTTTACCCAGTTTCTTGAACTGGCTCAGAGCGCCGCGAGTTGAACCCAAACACGGACGATCACGTGAATCACACGCATTCTCTCACACTCTGGGCATGAACACATTACAGTCGCGTGGTGCGAAGGGTCAGCTCAGCAATTTAAGTTTCAGAATTTAGAATTGCATTTATTTTCAAATTTTGTATACATAAGCATTTTATAGCCTCGTGCATTTGTATTCTTTGACTAACACCTACAGTTTTAAAAAGCCACTAAACGCTAGATGCAATCCCTTTAACTTGTCAACTAGCATTACTTCTGGTAGGCTTTTAACTCGACCATTACCCTCACGTCCTCCATGGTCATCTTGTACACGGGGTTGTCCTTGGCCTTGGCACTGACGTCTACCACCACCCCGGGCCCAACGAGGCGTGACGGGGGGATCTCGTGACTGCGCCAGTGACCCTCGGCAAAATGAGCTGGGGCGTCCGCGTGTGTTCCTCTGTGTTCACCCATGTTGAACTTGTTGTACTCCACGCTATTGGGAAAACAAAGCGTTTAAAACAAGACCACCACCACCACCACCACCACCACCAACAACAACAACAAAAACCGGCAAAAGAGCACACACACACACACACACACACACACACACACATGCACGCGAACACACACACACACACACACACACACACACACACACACACACACACACACACACACACACACACACACACAGACGACGCGGTTGACCGCAAGCATCCCCTTTTCCCAAATCGTTGCAAAGGGTTTAAACAATGACAACACAAGAAGAACCGGGGAGCCGGGGTAGCCGAATGGTAGAGCGTTGGACTCTCGGTGAATGCTCGGGTCGTGAGTTCGAATCCCGGCTGGGGCCAAATATTTGTGCTGGCCTTCTTCTCGATGCCCCGTCTTTGATATCGCCCTTACGTGGTGGAAAAGGACGTTAAAGTCCCAAACACCTACCCACCCAACACAAGAAGAACACAATAATAGTGAGATTTAGTAGGATTTCGTACGGAGGACTTCGCTGAGCAGCGTATCCCATTTGCATGTAAATTAGGCACGTTACGGGTGCCATTAGCCAATCGCAGCGCGTTAGCAGCTCGCGGCCTCTGCCGTGTGAGCCTAATTTACATGTAAATGGGTTACGCTGCTCAGCGAAGTCCTCTTTACGAAGTCCTACTAAATCTGCCTAATAACAACAAAGCTGTGATCTCAAATGTGGCGACACTGAAGAATAACCGGACCGGACCAGTTGTGTGTAATTCATGATCTGTTGTATACCTACTGTTGTACTGCGGGCTCACTTACTAGAGATTGAACAAACGTGGGTCGATGCCTCTTTGAACGACGGAGAAGTTAAATGGTGGGTGGACGGGCGCCCCGATTGCCCCCTCGTCCAGCGTGTACATCAGGTCAATCACCTCCAGAGGGGCAGCCCTTGATGACGTCACAAGAAGCAGGGTCAAGGGCAAAACGGTTTGCAGAAAACACTTCGCCATTTTGGAGTGTCTGTAAACAAAGCGCAATTTAAAAAATGAATATATAAAGCCGAAATTGTGTTTTTGGAGATATCCACACACACACACACACACACACACACACGCGCGCGCGCGCGCGCGCACGCACGCACGCTCGCACGCACGCACGCACGCACGCACGCACGCACGCACGCACGCACTTCAAGACCAATAATTTTATAAAAAAAAAAGGCAAACGTACCTTTATTTATTTAATGTAGAAAGCAGTTTTCCTGCAGAAGAAAATTAAAAAAAAAAAATGTTATGCATGAATTCTTCAGTGGCACCTGACGGCCGGTAAAAACCGCCTTAATAAAGCGACGCGAACGTGCACAATGTCGGGTAGCCTTCTGGAATGCGCAATGCTGCGTGTGGGTTCTTTCTGAACTGATGCATCTTGAAGCAATTTGCGGGGAGCATGTGTGTGTGTGTGTGTGCGTGCGTGCGTGCGTGCGTGCATGCGTGTGTGTGTGTGTGTGTGTGTGTGTGTGTGTGTGTGTGTGTGTGTGTGTGTGTGTGCGCGCCTCTCGCCTATGTAACAGACTGGAGCTGTCTGGCGACGTACGCCGGGATAAGTCTGCCTGTACAGGTTATCTGTTCTATTTCTGGTGGAGATAAAGATTCACACAAATGCCAGATGTACGTTGGAAAGACTCATCAAAATGTCGGCGAAAAGGTTTGAAAATGGAATTAGGAAGAAAAAGCATAGACGGCGGAACTATGACCTGGGGAGCACTGCCCCCCCCCCCCCCCTTGTTTTTTGTGTTTTTTGTTGTTGTTTTTTTTCAGTAGTGGGGGGGGGGGGGAGTAGGGTAGTGTAGGTGGGTAGGTGTTCGGGAGTTTCACGTCCTTTTCCACCACGTATGGGTGATATCAAAGACGGGGCAACGAGAAAAGGCCAGCAACCTGAACTTATTCGGCCCCAGCCGGGATTCGAACTCACGATCCGAGCATTGAAAGTCCAACGCTCTACCATTCGGCTATCCCGGGTCCAGGGGGGTCGGGGGGGGGGGGGGGGGGGGGCGGGCTGAGTATCTTCTGCCGCCACTGAGTTATAAAAAGTCATTATTCAGTCACACTTTCGCTCTCTGTTTCCTTACTGTGTTCGGACGTAAAGCACTCATAGATAACTCACTGGTGAGTGGTGTGAACTACATTTCTTTGCAAGTCTTACTCTGACAATGGCACAGGAAAACTTACGTCATGCAGGCCGTCATGCCTTCAGTGACGCCATGATATCATGACGCCAGCTGCATGTTAAAATCTGAAATGCGAGTTGGCACTGGACCCGGCTTTTAACCCGGGTTGGTTAAATGTAAACGTACCATCCCAGGTCGCTGAACCCGGGTTCAACCCAGAGAAATTGTCAAGTCAGTGTAAACAGTATCACAATGACCACTTTAGAAAGTTAATTTAGAATCGGAAAAACAAACACACACACACAAACAAAAAGCAAACCGAACTTACATTTCTCTTCACAGTCAGAGTAGAATCGGGGCGCAGCCTAAATCCAAGGCTGCACTGATCCCAAAGTAACATTCACAGCTGAGCAGTTTCGCATAGCCGGCCGGCGCCGCTGGCAGACGGATTCCGTGCCGTGCTGCAGCTTTTCTGATGGTGTACTGTTTGGGGGTACGCGCTTAAAAGACGCCTTCGTAAATAGGCTCTGCTATTAAAGAACGCAGGCAGATTTTTCGGGAATGACCTAGAACCATGAACTTTCCTCGAAACTCTGCCGTCCCGGAGGACAGAAATTACTGACCGCATTTCCATAGGTTACATTGTTAACTACTTTCATCATCAGTTTCGTTGTACGGCGTATGTTGGTTAGTTCGTATCCTGTACACACACTCACGCACAGACCGTGCACAGACACAGACACAGACACAGACACACACACACACACACACACACACACACACACACACACACACACACACACACACACGCACACACACACACACACACACACACAGAGGCACGCAAGGACACACACACTGACACACACACTGACAGACAGACAGACAGACAAACACACACACACACAATCACTTTCATAATAGTCGTACAGCTGAGATCTCGATAAAATGAGCCAGGAGGAGGAGGGGGGAGGGGGAGTATTTACAGACGGATAGAGTTGCGCGAGCAACAAAGACCATTTCGCCGCAGTTAACCGTAAAAGGGAGAGAAGGCTGACTGGAAGAAGTGGGTTTTTAGTTTGTTTTTAAAAAACTGTGAAAGATGGAGACTGACGGACATTTAGAGTGCTATATAGCGGATGCACAGGCCTCCTCAATTAGTTTTGAAGGCCCGGCCTTTGCCGCAAGTTCTTGGGTCAATTTCAGACGTGGTCAAAAGATGAAAGGCCCAGTATCAGTGGAAGATTATTTGAGGTGCTGCCAACGTGCAGTACTGGACCAAAACAGCTCAGAAAAATCTCGATTTCCTGCACGCACGCACGCACGCACACACACACACACACACACACACACACACACACACACACACACACACACACACACACACACACACACACACGCGCGCGCGCGTACGTACGTACGCACGTACGTACGTGTATGTACTTCGACACTGCTTTATTAACGTAAATCAAGAAAATCCTGCGATACACATCAGAAATGACCAACAACAAGTTTCAAGAACGGAATCCGTTTATTAATTACTACAGAATGAGTTTCATAGTATATTCTTGAAATTGTATCATACACAAACACTGATTAATTCACTTACGCAATATAGCTGCCAAAAGATATAGGCTGGATTAGACATGGTACAGTACAAAGATTACAGCCGTTGTAATCGGGTAAACACTTAGCCATACACATTCAGGGCTGCCACTTTCTGAGAGACAAAAAGCCTGAAAATTGACCCTCAAAATCTGAATGGAAGGAAAGCCAAACTACAGGGAGCCAGTGGAAGGAAGAAAGGACTTTGCCCGAAGAATGTGAAAAGCGGGGGGGGGGGGGGGGGGGGGGGAGCGGCAGTGGTCGGGTGCTGTGCTGATAGGCTCAGACTCGCGAGGTTTTTGGCCGGAAGAGCAGGAAAACGACTTTGCCCGAAGACAGTGAAAAGCGGGGGGAGGGGGGGGGGGGTGTTAACGTCGCCGAAGAATATGGGGCGCAAAATGCACCTTACCCGGAAAAGCCGACGGCCCAGCGATAGACACAGACTCGCGATTTTTTTTGGCCGGAAAAGCAGGAAAAAGCCGGAGCAGCCGGAAAACGCTTTAAAAAGCCGGAAACCTCTTCACAGCCGGTTCAAAAAGCACGAAATCCTGCCACAGCAGGAAGAGTGGCAGCCCTGAATATGACAATATGAGGCGCAAAATGCACCTTACCCGGGAAGGCCGACGGTCCAGCGATAGACACAGACTCGCGATTATTTCGCCGAAAAAGCCGGAAAAGCCGGAAAAACCGGAAACGGCTTTAAAAAGCCGGAAAGCTCTTCACAGCCGGTTCAAAAAGCCGGAAATCAGGCCACAGGAGGAAGAGTGGCAGCCCTGCACATTTTGCACCTTAAAGTTGTCATTGAGTACACGTGTTTCGACGCTACTTTGCTCTAAGAGGGGAATGAGGGGGGATGAACTTTCAGATGCCAAAAGGATGGGGGCGGGGGGGCGGGGGGGGGGGGGGAACCACCAACCAACTAAAAAACAACAACGAGAAGCAAACAAACAAAACCCGACCATCCAACCAACGCACCCCTGTCTGACGGATCCTTCTTCCTACACAGATTGCCGTTTGCAAATCGCATATCAGTATAAAATTCCCTGTCTGCGGCATGTGACGACCGGTCACGTGCGAAAACCGACCAATCATGGAGCAGGGAGAGGGACACGAAGACATGCTATATCATACGAGGATAAGACAGTATGATTATGATTTTGAAGTGTTACTAGATTAATGCTTTATTCTCTGAGGAGATCTGGTCGGACCGGCCAAATACACTGACGCCTATTTCGCTCAGATATTATGAAACGGTAAATGTTCTTGATCCATATTTGGATCTGAAAGATTATAAACAAATGTTGTAGGTTGTGGTCCGCCACTCATCTGGGCATCACTATGGTCGTCTCCTCTACGGCCACTGGACATACTAACCAATGTAATCGAAAGTTTAAACTGATAGATGATAACAGCTACGGACGTTCACGTCCCTTCGGACAGGCGAGCGGCACATCTGCTAGCTTTATCGCATAGACGTGTTTTCGTCGATTCTGACGTTTACTGAACTTTCAGAACAGCCCCCAGCAACACAGCAATGAACGCTGCAGAAACCGACGCGCTGTGTCCCGAACTTCCGCCTGTGCCGTCGGGTGGCGCTGGTAGTCCCTTGATGGCCAGGATCCGCGTGGGGCCGCCACTGCCGTCGTGAAGTTTGATCATGCCGATGACGATGAGGGTGCCGCTAGGGGGCAGTTTGTCCACGTTGGCCACGTTCTCCAGGATCAGGATGTCCTTGAACAACAGTTTCTAGAGAACACACAGGTGTAAAAGTGGGTCAGTGTCTTGGGTCATTCCGTGTACTATCTACCTAGAATGCAGCTGGGGGTTAACGTTCTTTTCCACCAGAAACGAATGATATCAAAGAAGGGGCAGCGATGAAAAAAAAAAAAAAAAAAAAAGCAGCACAGATAGTTGGCTCCCGATCCCAGACGGGATTCGAACTCACGACCCGAGCGTTAAAACTCCAACGCTCTACCAACTGGGCTGTCCCAGTGTCGGTACTCAAATCTACCGCCATTGTTGTCACGGCCTGAGCGCCCGGGGGTTGAGACATACTCCTACTCCTACTACTACTACTCCTACTACTACTACTACTACTACTAATCGCATTAATATAGGCGCTTTATCCCAAGTAGTTGGCTCAAAGCGCAGCGAGCTAAACCCAACATGAACACATTACAAATCACGTGGTGCGAAGGGCCACCTCAGCTATTTAAGTTTACTTATTTTTCAGTTTTGTGAGCTGAACATTTCCAAAGCAGAGTGGGAGGAAGCCGGAATACCCGGAGAGAACCCCCGACGGTCGGCCCGAATGAACGGTGTAACATACGAGAAAGAGAAATTCTTCGCCCCGAGTGGGGGCAGCCGGGGTGGCCGAATGGTAGAGTGTTGGACTTCTAATGCTCGGGTCGTGAGTTCGTATCCCGGCTGGGGCCAAATATTTGTGCTGGCTTTTTCATCGTTGCCCCGTCTTTGATATCACCCGTATATGGTGGAAAAGGACGTTATATAAACTCCCAAACACCCACCCACCCACCCGCGTGGGACTCAGTCGAACCTGACCTCTCGCAATGGTGACAAAGTCTTATAACCACTAGACCACTGGCCGCTCCAATGTCTAAGGGCCGCTGCTACACGTTGCCAGGATTGGTACTTGCAGGGCTGGCAACGCTGGCAACCCTAATTAAATCGCTGGCTGCCAGCTGGCAAATCCCCCTTGCCGGTGCCGGCGCGGGAATAGAAAGCCGTTCTATTTTTCCTGGCAGCCAGCTAGCCACAGGCAGCCCATACAGCTAACTGACCAATCACTGCCCAAAGCTTGCAACGCCGCAGGCTGCGTGTGCCGCGGAACACTTGCCCGCCAGCAGGCAGCCGAGTACGGCAACATGCACACTGGCAGCCGTAACACTGGACTGGATTGAAAGAAACTCACGAGGTGATTGGGAAAGGGAGTCGTGGAATCCGGACTGTCCGGGGATGGGGAGTCGCCACCCACAGCAGTAACGTTCCTCTCGTCAGCAAGGAACACCCCGACTTCAGGGCTGATACCTATAGGAGAAAAAGCACACTCGGTGATCACGTGTCTTCACATTGTACCCGCGGTTATCCTCCGACAGTACCCTCTCCGCGGTTGTCAGTCTCATGTTGTAACTGATAGTCTAGCTCAGAGATTAGTAGTGCTCCGAAAGCAACAGAGAGAGAGAGAGAGAGAGAGAGAGAGAGAGAGAGAGAGAGAGAAATGAAATGAATCTTCATTTTACAACGGTTGATGTTTTGGCGTAACAGTCATTTTTAGAACATGCCGTTGAGAGAGAGAGAGAGAGAGAGAGAGAGAGAGAGAGAGAGAGAGAGAGAGAGAGAGAGAGAGAGAGAGAGCTTAGTTGCAAGATCGCGCGTGGCAACCACACTGTCAGCTGCGTTTTACGTTTGACTTCAATCAGCAGCACGCAAGCCTGGCTATGCATGTATTTGTGCGTGTGCCTTAGTGGTGGTGATGCTAGACATTACCAAAACCCCTCACAACTACCCGGGAGCCTAAAAAGTCTTAAAGTTAGGGTCTTTAAAAGAATTACTTGGATATCGGAAAGTCGAGGTGTTAGTGACGTCATCTGTGTTGAAGACCCGTTGTGGATCTGGGTAACGCTCTCCCCAGCCGGAATTCATCAGGAAAATTGCTCCATCGGGGATCCGTCCATTTGCTGCTTCCCATGCCTGAAAGAGAAAGAAGAAGAAGAAGAAGAAGAAACAAACAAACAACAACAGCAAAAAAACAAACAAAAAAACCCACACACACAAAAAACACACACACCAAAAAACAAACAAACAAACAAACAAACAAACGAACAAACAAAAAACAAAACTCTTCAAATTTTCCGATATCACAATGTCATCTTGACGGATTTATCTGGAAACATTTCTTTTATTGCTTTTTTGCGTTCCTGGAAAAATAGAGGTGGTCACACAAAAATTCCGATGTAGTTTGTTTGGTTTTGTTTTTTTAAAGAAGGGGATGGTGGGTGTTTGGGGGTTTAACGTCCTTTTCCACCACATAGGGTGATATCAAAGACGGGGCAACGATGAAAAAGCCAGCACAAATATTTGGCCCCAGCCGGGATCGAACTCACGACCCGAGCATAAGAAGTCCAACGCTCTACCATTCGACCACCCCGGCTCCCCTTTTTAAAGAAGGGGAGGGGGTGGGGGAGGGAGAGGCTGTCAGCCGAGCGTTGAACCCATGACAAGTGCATTGACACTCTAGAACAGAACATTTCCACAGAGATGTATGCATTTTAAAATCTTCTCATGTTCTTTCTGGATTGTTTAATAAAAGCCATTACCTGCACGTCCTCCATGGTCATCTTGTACAGGGGGTTGTCCCTGACCTTGGCACTGACGTCCACCACCACCCCGGGCCCAACGAGGCGTGACGGGGGGATCTCGTGACTGCGCCAGTGACCCTCGGCAAAATGTGCTGGGGAGTCTGCGTGTGTTCCTCTGTGTTCACCCATGTTGAACTTGTTGTACTCCAGGCTAGAAGAAGAAGAATAAGAAAAAGAGGAAGAAGAAGAACAACAACAATGACGATGACGACGACGACGGCATGGCAAAAGCATTTATGTCCCACATGAGACCTTAGCCTTTAGGAGCGGTGCTGCAAAGAAAAGAAAACAAAAGTCGCAGCCTGACCCCCCAACCCATAAAGTACTCCAAGTTCCGCCATTTGCAACTCGTTGTATTCCATGTTTCAGAGGTCGAGTAAAGAAGCATCTGTCTATGTATATATCTATACGAGCAGCTTCCCAAACTGGCCGAAATACAA
Source organism: Batillaria attramentaria (assembly GCA_018292915.2). Classification (NCBI taxonomy): domain Eukaryota; kingdom Metazoa; phylum Mollusca; class Gastropoda; family Batillariidae; genus Batillaria; species Batillaria attramentaria. Next base: position 1,327,772 of record JACVVK020000065.1, read on the forward strand.
ACTGGATCTCTTCTTCAGTGGACCAAGATCACATTTCCACTGGAAGTGAGGAACAAGCTCTGTGATAGGCGCCCCCGCCCCCCCCCCTCCCGCCCCTTTCCCCCTTTGGGGAGGGGTGGGGGTGGGGGGTAGAGGAGGCTTCGAATGTGTTACCTCCTCCCAGTTTCTTCTTGTCGCCCCCCTCCCCCCCTCCCCCAAACCCTCTTTTCTAAAGGCCTTTTCACACGCAGAGTGCCTGCAGCGAGCTCACACGTTCGCCGAGCGGATTTTCTGTTCACTCGCTACCAGCATGCACTAGACGGACAGCGCTGCCGGCCTGGTGCTAGACAATACACACAGCACGCGGGCGGCGACTGGCTGGAGTGGCGAGGAAAAAAAAAACAACAACATAGGACCGTGTTCTATCCACAGGCGTGGCGACGGCGTCCCCGGGGAGTGCCCACTGCAAGAGAATTTAATTGGCTGGGAGCGCATTTTACCGCTGGTAGGCGTGCAGAACCGCCACGTGTGACGGAGGTTTAACAGTTTTGCACTGCGATGACGGTCCCACACAAGCACAGTTACCTCCCTTGCCTCGCCCAAGTCTATACTTGCTATACTACTCGTACTTACTAGAGATTGTTTACATGCGGGTCGATGCCTCTTTGGACGATGGAGAAGTTATAGGGCGGGTGGACGGGCCACCCGATTGCCCCCTCATCCAGCGTGTACATCAGGTCAATCACCTCCAGAGGGGCAGCCCTCGAGGACGTCACAAGAAACAGGGTCAAGGCCAGGACAGCTTGCAGGAAACACTTTGTCATTTTGGAGTGTCTGTAATCGAATATGCAGTTTATGTACAGAAACAAGAAGAAAGAGGAAATAAACAAAATTAAACAACAACAACAACAAACAAACGGGTGAGTGCGTGTGATGCAGGTGTATGTGTAGATGTGGGTATGCGTAAGCGTGGTGGTAGAGGTGTGTTGTTGGTGCATGCGTCAAGTATTGTCATGTATGGTGTCTGTTCCTGTGTGATCATGTGTTTTAATCTGTCCATTATGTTGCCTGTAAGTGTTGTTGTGTTCAGGAGGGAGTAGCCTTGATTGTTGTGGTATGATTGTAGGTCCATTATGCGGTGTATTAGTGCACTTTTGATTCTGAGGTTGATGTCTGTAAGTAAGTTTTGCATGAAGAAGTGTGTTGCGCCTGGGAGTGTGAGATGTGGTGCATATGCAAGTGTCACTGGGAGTATGTTGTGCCGGATGACCGCCACTAACCAACATACACGTACACTGATACACACTTCATATCATCTTTCATACTCATTTTCATTCTCATCTCCATCTTCATAAGAAATAAAATTCATCGCTCCACTATATAAGTGTTCCTCTTCTCACTTAAAGTCGATGTCTTCTTTCCATAAACGCAGTGCCAGAAGTACTTGTAAAGTTGGTGTCAGGGAACCTTGACGTGGCACGTCGTAGCTCAAGTCCTCTTCTACTTCATCAATAAGAGTGATGATGGCTGCCCACTCAAAACGAAACTTCTCCAACGGATTACTCCGGTCGCCTATGTGGTGGAAAAGGACGTTAAACCCCCAAACACCCACCCACCCACTCCGGTCGCGAAAAATGCGACCCGGGCCGAGTCTTCGACGACGACGTTGCTGAAAATAGTATCTAGCGGCCATGTTGAACTCGCAGTAGGCTGAAGCCTTCTCGCGTAGGCTAGCGAAATCGGCAGCCTAAATCGGAGCTGTTTAGGCTACCTTTTAGTCAAAAGCCTAGCCCATGTCTGCATTCGTGCATTACAATTTTGCCAACCGTAGGCTGGCCTTGCGATCAAGGCTAGCCTTGAGTCCGTAGGCTGGATTGGTACATTAGACCCCTGAACTGTTGCTTGTCAGGCCTCTGGGCCCGTATGTAGTACTCGAGATTAATTTAACCCACGGCTACGGGCCTAAGCCAGACTAGGACAAAAGGAACCCCAAAACAAAACTAAATAAAAAGGAAGCAAAGAAAGGAAGACAAAAATCCTTCTATAACGGCATAGGCACCTTGCTGGAATGGGCCCGCTTCCTGATTTACAAAAAAACAACAGAAAATTTAACCCTAGAGCTAGTACAGTTCTAACCCGGGGCTAAACTCCCTAACCCCGACTTTTACATGCGGGCCCTGATGGTTACTAGCGTCTGCCGCACTCAGTCACGTGCAGCTCGCAAAATCTGTCCCTAACTGCCCGCGCTCACATGTAAACAAACGCACATCGTCCACGGCCTTAAAAAAAATACAAAAAACCAACAACAACAAAAAAAAAGAGCAAAAACAAAACAACAACAACAACAAAGTCTGCCATATTTCAAGCTTTCAAGAGGTAAAGATCGTTTAAAAGCGTAGAGTATTCATTGTACTCATTGTTGTTCGTCTCCGTCCGCTCGTCTTGTGGCAACAGTGTCCCTCATCTGTTTTCGACTGGTGCTGCTCGACGCTTTTTTTGTCCGGGTGAATCTGTTCACTGCTGGCCAGGCACTGGGACATATTGGCGTCACTGGCCCTCCGACTAAAACTTTCCCGAGCGGACAGCAAAATTCTTTCAACCGGGATCCTAATCATCGTGCTTCGCTTTTGTCCATTCAGTCACCATTCAGTCAACAGCAGGCCAGCCCAGGCTGACCGAACAACACTTGGAAAAACGAAAAGCCGAACCTCCCAGGAAGAATCGTGAGAGGAGAGGAGGGGGGGGGAGGGGGCTTTTGAATACTGGGCACTAGAAAGTTTCGGAGCCGGCAAGCTCTGCTCTACAGTAGAGTTGTCACAGGAGCTGACACTGACTGACGAAACGAGAAAAGAAAAGAAATTACCGAAAGTGATAAAACTTACATTTATTTTGAGGTTGGACCCGGTGCAAGGCACTGACAAGACTGGACCAGAGGACGCTCACGAACTTGAAGTTTCACCGCGACTGCTGGAAGGCAGCTTCTAATATTCAGCACGCTTTCTGTGCGCATGCGCTGAAGATGTCCTCATGCATAAACAGTGGCGCGTTTTATAGAGCGAGGAAAACAAGCCCCTACGTAGCGGGAGAGCAGCTAGGCGTTTTATAGGTCAAGGCGACTTAGCCCCTAGCCGAGGAAAGTTAGACCCTCGCAGGAGGTGCCACATTTGCTAGACAAGATGGCGGCTGTACGCATGGTGCGACTCGATGATGGCAGTTTTTTTTTTTTCTTTTTCAATTTTGTGGTGAAGGAATCAAGATGGAGGCGTCTGCAGAAATATATGTGTTATTCTTTTTACTTTTTGTCTGTATTGTTGACTTTCTTGCGAATTAAGCTTTGAATAACAATGTAATCGAGTCGATACCGGTGTGGTACACATGTCAACGCGCGTCGCACACAATCTTCCGCCATCTTGAAGTGGGTAGATGCAGCTAGCTTCCGGCTGTGACCGTTTCGTAGTCCGCTCGTCTCGCTCGCCTCGCTACTGATTCTAGCTCGCCACGGTCTGTAAAACGCACGTCAGTACTATACACATGTCGGAACTCGATGATCATGTGCGGGGGGGGCCGATCAATTACCTCGTGTCTCGTGCTACTGACGCCCCCCCCCCCCCCCCTGGATGTTTGAAGGGTGTTCTTTTTCACCGGTTTTAGGTTACACGAAAGACTGACGGGGCAACGAGAAAAAGGTCAGCACATATTGGACATTTTGGCTCGCCGGCCCTCCACTGAACAGGGCACAGTTCCCTCTAGAGATACTGAAGATGTTTTTTTACGCCAAATTTTTACGTGTAACTTATGATATGTTTGGTTGAAAGTCTTGTAGGTCAACTTCACGTACTATGGCCATCTCTGTGCCCATCAACATATGGACAGCATCAGCATATATGTCATTGTGAATGTCAGTTGTTGTCTCCGCCGGTGTGTGTGTGTGTGTGTGTGTGTGTGTGTGTGTGAGGGAGGGGGGGATTATGAGTGTAATGCATGTGCGGGTAAATGTTTGATTAAAAGATGCATTTGTATCAATCTAGGTGTTTTGAGAGACGTGCATGTATCAGTGTATGTTCTTGAAAGGTGCCTCATGTGGTGGAAAAGGACGTTAAACACCTAAACACCCCACCCTCTTGAAAGGTTAGTTTAGTTTAATCCTCTTTATTCCCTGGGGAACATAGGGCTGCAACCACACTCCGCCAGCGCACTCGGTTCTGGGACGCCCTCTTTAGTTCGGCCCACGTCGTTCCGGCGGCCTTGGCTTCAGCGTCCGTACTCCTCCGCCAGGTCTGCTTCGGTCGGCCCACTTTGCGCTTTCCCTGGGGGTTCCAATCAAGGGACTGCCTGGTGACATTTGATGTTGACTTTCGCAGAGTATGTCCGATCCATCCCCATTTCCTTTTCTTGATCTCCTGCTCGATGGGGACCTGTCTTGTTCCCTCCCAGAGGTCTTGGTTGGTGATCACCAGTGGGTATCTGATGTTGAGAATGTTGCGGAGGCATCTGTTGATGAAGGTTTGCAGCTTGTGGGAGCTTGTCTTGGTGGTGCGCCATGTCTCCGAGCCATAGAGTAGGACCGACTTCACATCAGAAGAGTAGTCGGCGCACTGGCTTCCCGAGGGCTTTCACCAGCTCGCGTCATGGGCTCTACTAGAGAGGACTCTTCCTGGACCAAGTTGCGTTGTAGATCTGTGGTTGTAGTTTCTGTAACAATTGTTTTTTTTTTTTGTTTTTTTTTTTTAAAGAGTTGGGTTGTTAGCCCTACTCAAACCCCCAACCTGGAGGACCAGTGAGTGCGCTTCGTCTGGCCTCTACCCTTCGACCTGTCCAGCATGGGTGGCCCTACCAGGAGACGAATCTCCCGCCGGCATAGCTCTCGGGGTCATGGAGACACGCAAGCCCCATCTCCAACGGCAAGGATGCACTCATCGATGGGGTCTTGAAAGGTGCACACGTCATTTTCTTTAACTCCAAACAACTGACAGGCAGAAAGCCTTGCACGGAGCGCCACTAGCTTTGTCATGCTAACGTTGGCATTTAGTGGGAACTGCGGAGCGCCACAGTGCTGTCCACAGTTGTGATTTTTTTTTTTTTAGGGGGGGGTGGGGGGTCCGCCGCTGTGACGTCATCACAGCAACCTGGATTTCAAATAGCCACAACGGTGACTGCGGTTTCCACAACAGATTCTAATTGGTTGTACTACGTCACTCGGCGTGCAAACCGTGCATGGCGGACTCGGACAGTGCATCTTCAATCGGTTTGTCACCGAGCACTGCTGTGTTCAGTTTTGTAGTTAAGAGACACACAGAGCGCAAGGACTGTGATGTGCACATGTGTGTTTCGCGCGCTGCGCCCAGTTAAGAGCAGGCTTTACGCTGGCATTTCATGAGGAACAGGCCCCGGGTTTGAGGCATTTGCCCCACTAACGTTCAATTGTCCTCGTGCTTCATCCTATTGCGTCTTTTGTCCGGACCCTTTTCACCTGCTGGCTTCGCGCATGAAATGTATACTATATACAGAAAGGGACTTCTGCGGCAACGTTGAATACGATACCTCCCCCCCCCCCCCCCCCCCGACACGAACCCCGTGCGTAATGTGGGGCACGTTTTTTTATGATGGCTATCACGCGGAGATCAGTGTCAGGGACGTTACATCCCTGTACCAGGGGCCATAACGCTACACTAGGCCCCTCCGATGACGGCCAAGTCGGGCTAACCGAGACCGAGCCGAGATAAGTAATAGCTAAGAAGGAAAAACATTAAAATACTCGGTGACAAGGAAAGTGGACAGTTGCGAACAACTTTGAGGTCCCCGTGTTATTTCACAGTGTGCACAGAAGCGAGGAATTCTGTCAAATTCACCGGCACAGTGAATTTTCAGCATGGCTCGGAGATTATTGTGAGTGGGAGTGATTTCCCTTGAAAACAAAAGCAGACGTTTTTTCCCCGGGGAATTTCGGTCACACCTGTCAACAACAACGTCATCGCAGGGGCCTAGTGTAGCATTATGGCCCCTGGTACAGGGATGGGGACGTTAAAGATCTGCTCGATAATAAACAAGACGGGTGTACCAATGTTGTTTCCATAATTTCCTTTCCTGTCCTGTCTTTCATACAATTAGACAAAGTACTAGAGAGAGAGAGAGAGAGAGAGAGGCCTCCTGAACATGTCGTCCGTTCTGTGAAGTACTTATTCCAAACCTCCAAGTTTGTCAATATACATACAAAATGCTCTGTTGAAGTGTGGACAGTCCAGGTTCAAGCAAGCACCTGTATATTGCGGTACTAACTGGCCACCTTGATGGTGTTCACCCCTACGGCACGATGAGCCTCAGTAACCGACTTACAGGGGGACTATGAAGGGCCGAAAATAGATATTGGAAACGGGGAACCATGTACGTTCTTCATTATTCTACTAAAGAAATCTAAAATTATACTCAGTGAAGACAAGTATGCGAACACCATTATATTAGACAAAACAATTGATATGTGTTTTTTTTGTATGGACAATAGCTGAAGGCATTGAAGTAAATCATATTACGTTTCCTTCGTATACAATAGGAAAAGTTTTTGTAGAAGTAGGTAGATGTACATTTAATGAGTATCTGATGCACACTACCCTATTACTAAAGCCCAGTTTCAAAAGAAGAAAATTCGCATGGCTATATCATCAGAACACACATGGAAAAAGGCGACAAAGAAATCAAATGCCAAACTGGCATGATTTAACTAATAAGTCTTGCTACGTTCCAAGCAAATTTGGCCCGGACGAGCGTCTAAGCATCGCCAAGGGATCTTTAACGTGCGCATAATTATAATGAAATAATTATGAATTATGATAAAATCAGTTAGCCGCCGATGGCATATGTACCATTCAGTCACCAACCTACATGTCTACCATAAAATTTCCAAACCTTATTGAAATACCAGTATGTACAAAGGTAAACTATTAGAATCGTTATCAGAGCTCAGAGAGAGAGAGAGAGAGAGAGAGGAGACGCACGACAAAGGCAGATTCCACGAACCCTCTTACGGATTCAAGGCAGACAGTAAACAACTCGAATGCCAGAAACAAATAACGCGCAACCAGTTATCGATTCAAGGCAGACAGTAAACAGCGCGTAGTTGACCTAGCTATCGATTCAAGACAGACAGTAAACATCTCGACTGCCAGATATAAACAACGCGCGCGTACTATGGAATCATGGTGGAATGCGTGGTGGAAAAAAACACATTAAACTCCGAAACACCTCCTTTGACAACTGAATGTTTGACGATAGACGAACACCAAAGGTGGACCATGAGAGTGGACATGTCTGTGTGTGCCGAAACATCGCACAAGGAAGCTCCTATTCATTCTTCTCTCACTTTGAGCTTATGTCAATTTCCCAATTTTCGGGAAGATCGTTCACAAGCTCTCGGGAACAAAGAATGTGTCGGATCATTGTCTACCTCGGACTATCGCTCCCCTGATACTCCTATATAACAGAAAGTGCCCTCGGCCCCACAGGTGGACACCGTCGGCGGCAAACGGGCCGAAACCTATCCCTCAAAGCACGGTAAGCAGATACGTCGCGTGATGGAATTTGAGTCCGGAAATCCTGTTGCCACCAGAAAACACAATACTGTGGCATGTTGGTCGACAGGAACTCGTTCGCGTCAGTCGCGATCATGTTGTATTATTTCGTCCAGGTTCATTCGCGGCGGACGGTATCGACGTCGCGCGCGCATTCTGTCAACGAAATCATCAGTGGGTTCGAACCGCGGGAGAAGTGATGTTAATACCAATCGAGTGGAAACGGAGGGCCGCGGCGAAATGATATGAAAGAGAATACACGCCTGGCTTTTCAGTATACAATGAGCGAAAATGACACACACACACACACACACACACACACACACACACACACACACACACACACACACACACACACACAGAGGACTGTGGGTACGTAGGTGGGTGTTTGAGGGTTTAACGTTTAACGGATCTCAAAGACGGGGCAACGAGAAATAGGCCAGTACCACCAGCTGGGATTCGAAATCACACATTCAGCGCATTGAAATTCCAACACTCTACCATTCGGCTATCCCGGCTCCCGCCAGAGAGAGAGAGAGAGAGAGAGAGAGAGAGAGAGAGAGAGTTTCAACATTCCCGTTTTTCTCTGAGACCAACTCGATAGCAACAATAGCTGTGAAGTTGTTTGCTGTTAACAAGTTTAAGTCTACAATCTCAGCAGAAGGCCGCAAACATTGCCTTTTTTTAAAAAAAAAACTGCGACTCCTTCAACTGTCCATAATCCAGGCAACTCTGACACAGTTGTAGAGTTTTCAGCGCTTCGGAGCCCTTATAAAACCAGAGCACGAGTTTGGCGTGACATTATTTGGCTTTTGGTCAGTGAGCGAGACACGTCGCTACAGTGTCTAGCGGATGTTGAGCGCTACACGATCCTTCAGGCTCGTTCAGTAGCAAAACGCAAACTGAGCTGTGAAATGAGGCTGCCCTTGCCTTTTATTGGGGTTTCAGGGACGCTGAAAACTCTGCAACTGTGACAGAGTTGACTGTGTTTGCACGGTCGACTCTGTAAAAAAAAAAAAATTCACACTTCAGAAAACTTTTTGTTGGGAGCTTAGATCTTTAATATTTCAATACAGGACTGATTGTGCGTGCTAGATACATGATAATGCACAAGGAACAATATTATCTACGGAACATTGCAACGCACAGATTTGCTACGACCGGATCTTAACTGGGCACAACAGGCGAAAACACACATGTGCACATCACAGTCGTTGCGCTCGGTGTGTCTACTAACTACAAAACTGAACACAGCTGTGCTCGGTGACAAACCGATTGAAGATGCACTGTCCGCCATGTTTGCGCGCCGAGTGACGTAGTACAGCCAGTCAGAATCTGTTGTGGAAACCACAATCACAGTTGTGGCTATTTGAAATCCAGGTTGCTGTGATGACGCCAAATCACAACTGTGTCACAACTGTGGACAGCACGAATGAACAATGCAGGCATAAGGACACAAACTGAATAGAGCATGGGGTTGTTGTCGTTCGTCTTTCTTGGTCACACTGGAAGTTCAGTTCTGAGCATGAAGTCTGCTGTCCTCTCCAGCTCCCGCTGAGGGCCGTACAGTTTGGTGTGTAGAGGCGTTTCCGTTGGCCACGTCGCCATCCTCAGCTGATGGTATAGTGGACAGTCCTGTATGATGTGTATGAGCCAGTTTCAATTTGTGGTACAGGTGCTTTTTCAGTCTGTTGTGTTCAGTGCGGAGTCTGAACACTACCACTTGGGTCCGACGTGGGAGATGTAAAATGTCGTCCTTGTAGGCGAGTCTAATTAGGCTTTTTATATAGCGGAAGGTAGAACAAATTTGATCCTAACTTTTTATTACAGAAATCAGTAGAGCACAGGCCCCTAATGCTGTGGTGGTCTCCGTGAATTTTTTCTCCGTCCGCGTCACCGTTAAAAACGACCGTTTATCTTGCCATTTTCACGATATGAGCCCTATAAATGGGCTTTTGAGGGTGTGCACAAAGTATGCGTGTTTGCGGGTACAGAAATGCGCAGAACTCCACTCTAAATACGGTTACTGTTAGACAAGACATGCATTGTTGACATACTGAAATTTTACCCCAATCAGAATGATGCTTCCTGGAAAATTGCGGCCATCAGTTTGGCCGTTGATTCAAAGGACCCTGTAAAACGGCAGTATTTGATGCTTGTGCACTTATCAGGTCACTGCAGGTGACATGTATCGCGGAAAACATTTACGAACATTGAACAATTTAGTCAGGAAACGCTTCTTTGGTGTTGTGAAGTTCCCTTGTCACCGCATGTCCAGGTACGTATGAAATATGATATCCAAGTGAGCACTTTTTTTCGGTAGCGATATTTTGGGGGTGTACTTACTAAAGTAGTTGCTGCTTTGTGAGTAGTGAACGGTTTTTCTCAAAGAGCAGTGCACACTCAAGAATAGTATCCCAGTTGTGTCATATCAAAAGTTCATTGAAATCGCTTTTGTACTTTTGTCACAAACAGCCAACGAAAGTGCAACCTGTTTAATAATGGCTGAATATGCGTAATGATGGGAGTAGGGACACTTGATTGGTTGCTGTGATAAGGTGTATCCGCGAAAACAAGTATAATATGATGCAAATATTCGGGCACATGCTCGGTGTTTCAGAAGTATCTTCCGGAACTTGTATGAGAGATTATTGCTTATAGATGGCCGTTAATTGAAGCTATCAGTTCCCTATAAGGGCTGAAAGCGGTGCTTACCAAAAGAGCCTGCCATAATTGCTACACTTGATGCAATTTCCTTTTATACATTTGTCTTGGAGGAAAAGACAATGACTAGTCGTATGAAGAAAGATCCCTGAATCTAAACAAGCACGTCTTCTTTACAGCGGTCATTATTTTACCCATTTTTTTCCCATTTCCTTCATTACATGCTGCGTGGGGGGTAGGTTTATATTTTGCTGCTAGCAGCCACCAGTTTTAACTTGTCATTGTTTTACATATTGGAAAAAGTAGAGTGATTCCAGGAGAAGGAAAACGTGCATCCCACATCAAATTTGATGAACTCTTCACTGCTTGAAATAGGTGACTTAAATCACCTTTTTCTAATTAAACAGAGCATTAATTGCTACGGGGGTAGGTTTCCAAGTAGCCAGATATGACGGCCACAGTGTACACAGCGTTGTTTTGTTACTGACCAACTTTTAGAGGAGAGGCTTGGCACTTACGTGTTACTAGCCCATCCACTATGTCCTTTTGGCTGTGAGGGGAAATGACGGGAATCCATATTGTGGTTGGGTTCAAAAACTGAATATACACAGCAAAGATTACAAATGACGCCGCTGCAGCAGGTATTGTGCACACACTTCAAGTTTGACTACTGGATATGTTAGGCCAGACACCCTGTGGTGGTCCAACGAAATGACGACAGATTTGCCTGTAGAAGCTCTCAGTTATCAAATCTTCCTTTTTCCATATAGACGCCAATTCTCTTACTGATGGGGACCGGGCTGACATATTACGCTGCTGCAGCTGCTACGCTTGACAGATCATTTGCAGACGCACATCATGCTTTAGAGAAATGGTCCAGCAACCCTAAAATACTATTACAAGTATACCTTTTTGCCTCAAATTCTAACGCACTCAGAAAATGTCGGACATTTTCATTAATTCCTGTTTTGAGGTACAGGTACAGAAATTAGACAAACTTAATATGAAACGTCCAGAAAAAATAATATCACACGAATACAAATGAAAAACAATAAACACAAAGGCAAATCTGTGAAATCTCTTTTATTTTCAACGTGTTTTTCCTTGGGAACAAACGCCGTTATTTTGCCTCTTTTTTTGGACATTCATAAGTTTACAAATGAAAATCACTGGCATACATTACTGGCAAAATGTGATGGAGAGTATGTAGAACACAACATCAAGTCGACAGTAGTAAGTGGCTGAATTCATTTCAAGTGTTATGAGGTATGTTAATCACACGGCAAACATGTTTACAAGGTCAAGGTCATCGGTTCGTCTGTTTACTCCCAAACATTTTCTTTCATCGCTGTGTTAGAATAAGCAAACGAACAAGCAGTCACAAGCACCAGGCAAAACAAAATTAGCACAAACGATGTTTGTATGAGAAGATTTCTTGTGGACAATTTTGGTGACCTTGACCTTGGGAGTAAAGGTCATAGAGACTGGGTGAAAATTTTGTAAATACAACTTTTGGCATAACATTTGCCTAATATTCATTGATAAGAATGCCTTTCTGGTGACCTCTAGTAAAGGTCAAGGTCACGCTTGAGTTATGAAGATTTTGCAGTCATATTTTTATTCTGAGGATGTGAACTCACCAAACCATGGGGACAAAAGTTAGCAGCACCAAAATGCTTATTCTGAGCGATGAAGTAAAATGTTTTGGAGTAAACAGACAAACCAATGACCTTGACCTTGAAAACATGTTTGCCGTGTGATTAACATACCTCATAACACTTGAAATGAATTCAGACACATACTACTATACACTTCAGGTTGTGCTCTACATAATTTCCATTGTACTTTGCTAGTACTGAACTAGCAGCCATTATTAAACAGGTTGCACTTTCGTTGGCTGTTAGTGACAAAAGTACAAAAGCGATTTCAATGAACTTTTGATATGACACAACTGGGATACTATTCTTGAGTGTGCACTGCTCTTTGAGAAAAATCGTTCACTACTCACAACGCAGCAACTACTTTAGTAAGTACACCCCCAAAATATCGCTACCGAAAAAAGTGCTCACTTGGATATCATATTTCATACGTACCTGGACATGCGGTGACAAGGGAACTTCACAACACCAAAGAAGCATTTCCTGACTAAACTGTTCAATGTTCGTAAATGTTTTCCGCGATACATGTCACCTGCAGTGACCTGATAAGTGCACAAGCATCAAATGCTGCCGTTTTACAGGGTCCTTTGAATCAACGGCCAAACTGATGGCCGCAATTTTCCAGGAAGCATCATTCTGATTGGGGTAAAATTTCAGTATGTCAACAATGCATGTCTTGTCTAACAGTAACCGTATTTAGAGTGGAGTTCTGCGCATTTCTGTACCCGCAAACACGCATACTTTGTGCACACCCTCAAAAGCCCATTTTTGGGCTCATATAGTGAAAATGGCAAGATAAACGGTCGTTTTTAACGGTGACGCGAACGGAGAAAAAATTCACGGAGACCACCACGGCATTAGGGGCCTGTGTTCTACTGAAATCTGTAATAAAAAGTTAGGATCAAATTTGTTCTACCTTGTTCGGCAATTTTCCTAGCCTACTTGGGGTAGTGTGTTGCATTGACAGCCTTAATAATGGTTTGCAGTTCTTTGTAGCTCACGCTGTTGTCAGGTTGTGGTTCGGAGGCCCCAAGCTTTGCTAACTGGTCTGCAGTCTCATTCCCAGGTAGTCCACAGTGGGAGAGCATGGGGTCAAGTTTATTGTTTCTTTGGAGGACCCTGTTCTGGGAGTGTGCTAGTTTGTGGTAATTTTTGTTGTCACAAAAAGCGCGATTTTCGTGATTTTTGTATTTGGTAGGGCAAGGTGCATGCCAGGGGGGTTGCAAGAGGAGGCAAGCTAACGGTGCAGCTGGGCCTTTTTGCGCACCAGAGGTGAAGGTGACACGAGTGGATTTGGGTGAAGTGGCTTTTCAGGAAGAGGACTAACGTTACTCCAGTGAGGCCTGAGCGGAAAGGAGACATTATTTTTTTCTTAACTCCTGTCTCGTGCGTACCCTTGAATGGTCTATACATGGTGATTTTTGTTTCAAGATTGTAGCATTTGTACGAATGACAAGGATGCCTGTGGCTAATAGGGGGGCCTCGTGCATTTGTATTCTTTGACCTGCAACGTCCAGATTAGCTAAGAAACATTGCAACGCGCGTACTAGATAAGGGGGGTGGGTGGGGTGGGTGTTTCGGGAGTACAACGTCCTTTTCCACCACATACGGGTGATATCAAAGACGGGGCAACGATGATACAGCCAGCACAAATATTTGGCCCCAGCCGGGATATGAACTCCCGACCCGAGCATCAGAAGTCCAACGCTCTACCATTCGGCCATCGACAAAAACGGGCGCTAAATGCTCATTGAAAGTGCTCAAGTATGAAAGACAAGCCGAGAGTGGAGTATAGAAAGCCCCGTGCCTGCTTGTTACATAATAAGCCTTAACAACCAGGTGGCGGGGGGGGGGGGGGGGGGGAATAAGCCCTTCTCTCACGCGAGAAGAAGTACACACACATGCGAGTTTCAACACATCTTGAAGCCGACACGGGTCGCAGGCGGCGTGTTAAGTAGCAACAGTCCACTTTCCTGCTGACAGAGTCAAGTCGAGCGAGCCACACCGCGCGGAGACCAGCGCTAAGTACACTGTACTTGGCGCCCCACCGAACGTCGGACCAACGTCAGGCCTTTGTCCTTCTCAGGACCAGTCCTGCCGCCATCTTAGCGTAACGTTAGCTTATTCTCTCTCTCTCTCTCTCTCTCCGTTCTCGTTTTTTGCTCTCTGCATTAACCGCCCTTTCTTGCAGCGCTCTGCACAGTGCTCTAGTACTGTACAGAGCTTGCCCACCACTGCACGGGCCGTGTGCAGTTTGCACCCTGCCACCACTGTACGGCAAGTGTACAGTCCGAGTGCTCGCCTCGGCGGCACCGAAACAGCAAAAAGGCCTGCCACAGGCCAACATGGAGGAAACTGCCCACGTGGGCAGCAACGGGGGCTGTGACACCCCCGGGGGCGGTGACACCCCAGTGCATGAACCCTCCTCACCCTGGCAGCAGGTGAGGAAGGGAAAACGTAAGGAAAGAAACTCCCCAGCAGGGGAAAACGGCAAACGCGCCAAGAGTAAGGACTTGGCCGAGGGGAGGAGGCTCTCTGAAACCTCCTCCAGTGAGGAAGAAGAAGGTCTTGACCACGAGTCAGACCTAGAAAGCTTGGGTGACCCATGCTTAGATGACACGGCCAACCAGACTGGCCAGGAGACGGAGGCCAAGGATAAGGCCGAAAACAAAGTGGAGGCCGAGGCCAAGGCCAACCCCACTAAAAAACCGTCCTACGCCGAGATGACAGCGCGTAGGGCAGCTCCCCATGGAAGGAGGGGAGTACAGAAGCCAGAAGTGGCCCCCGTGTTCTGCCGGTACCCAGTGATACTGGAGGACCGGATGATCGAAAGCGAACCCGCTCGCCTGGCGGGACTGGCGTTCAGGCTTGCAAGCCTGATCCGAGTGGCTGGCTTTGGGGAGGTGACACACCTCAAGCCCCTCGGTAAAACAAGATTCCTGGCTGGCTGCTCAACTGAGCGCCAGCAGCAGCGACTGGCCAAGGCCACTAAGATTGGGCCAGTCAGCATTAGGGGATATGTCCCAGTCCCCAAAGTTGAGGGTGTTGTATCGATCCACATCGACGCAACGGAGTCAGAAATCCAGCGGGCCATTGAGTCCGACGTGACGGTGGTGGAGGTAAAGCGCCTCACCCTTAAAAGCGGTGAAAAATCCCGCGCAGTGAAGGTAACCCTCGCTGAGACAACCCTGCCTGATCACCTGGTGATCAACAGACAGGAGTATGGTCTCCGACCATACGTTGCCGAAGTCCAGCAGTGCTACCGCTGCCACCGCCTGGGCCACGTGCAAAAGTCCTGCCCGGCCAAAAAAGCTGTCTGTGCTGCCTGCGGCAAGAGTGGCCACAAAAGTGGCAGCTGCAACGGTCCAAAGCACTGCACCAACTGCCAAGGTGCACACTCGGCCGCATATAAAGGCTGCCCGGCAGTGAAACAATGGAGCCTAGCCAATAGGCTCAGGGCTCAGGACTACATGCCCAGAGCCCAGGCAATGCAGGAAGCCGGGAAGATTGTTGCCAGAAAAAAGGCACAATCCGCCGCCCCACCACCTGCCCCCACCAAGACACCCAACCTTGGGTGGAGGCAGGAAGCCGTCCCGAAAACACAGGGCCCCAGGCCTGTACCGAGGAAGAGAATCAATCTTCCCAAAACAGTCGAGCCAGTGGCGCCTGCGGAGGTCGAAATGAAAAATTCGCAGTCACCAGACGCTGCGATCCATGACGAGACCCGGCCCAAGCCGGGGAAGAGCCTCGAAAAAGGAAACGCCCTTAAGGCCGAAAATGCCCGGCTGCGCAGTGAGGTAGAGAGCCTGAGGGGACTACTCAGCAACCTTCAAGCCACAATCTCGGACCTGAAAAACGAGATCAGGTCACTCAGGGAAGATAAGGTACAGCGGGAAGTACAACCCTCCCAGCCTCTCTCACCTGAAACCCTGATACTGATCCAACAGGCCCTTCCATCCATTATAAATGGACAGAAGTAAGGGAGGAAGCATTCCAGACACGCCCCCTAGGGGACTGTCCATCCTGCAGTGGAACTGCAGGTCTGTGACCGGGAAGGCCCCCTTCCTACGCAGATACCTGCAGGGCAAACCAAAGGTGGACGTCCTCATGTTGCAGTCCCTTAACGTGAGACATCAGGCTCTCCCTCACCTGGATGGGTATTACTACCCCCCAGCCGTGGACATTGAGAAAGGGCGCGTCATGGTTGCTACATATGTCAGCACTCGGCTAACTTATGTGGATGCTGACCCGCTGACACACGTGAACCCCAGAACCCTTGGAGACTGCCGGCTCAACCTGAGAAGCCTGACAGTCTCGTTATCAGGGGGAAAGGAGGTCACGCTGGTAAATGTGTACTACCCAGACGGAATACCGGATGGGAGTGCCTGTGACTGGCTTAAAAATCTGGGCGCGCAGACAGCAGACGCACGGAGAACCTGGGTGGTGGCCGGCGACTTCAACGCCAGCCACAGACTCTGGGATCCAGGCGCAACAACGGCTGGCGGAGGGCACTTGGCAAACGCGGTTTTAGAATCCAATCTGAGCATACTGAACGATTGCTCAGTGACCCGCATCGGCCAAGGTGGGCAGAGGAACAGCGCAATTGACGTAACACTAGCCAGCCCAGCACTCTGCCGAGAGGCCACTTGGGAGACTGGAGACGACAATATGCAATCAGACCACCTACCTATCCACATTACGCTGGATCAGGCCGTCCCCACGGAGGTGGAAGTCAACTCCGGCCCAAAATATGCATATGACAAGGCAGACTGGGAGACGTTCCGAACCCTGGTGGAAGCTGAATGCGAAAACATGAACCGCAACAGCCCTAACCAAGATATAGACTCGAAATACGAGGAGATTAGAAGCATGATCCTCACCGCGGCCAACGCTGCGATCCCACAGTCACGCCCACAGCCCTCCGGTGGCAGCCGGCTGATTGGCGGCTGGTGGAACGCGGAATGCGAGGAAGCCACAGCAGAGAAAAGGCGGGTCCTCAGAGCGTTCAAAAGAAATATGACTGAGGAAAACAGAGAGCTGGTGCGGGCAGCCACCACTCACTGTAGCGAGGTTGCTGAAAAAGCCAGACAGGAACACTGGGAACGCTTCTGTACAGAGCAGGTGCTTGGAGTGAGGACTTGGAGTCGGACAGAATGACCGCCCCCAGCGGGGGGTTTGCCCCAACACTGTTTGGCAACCACACTGTGAGCTAGCTGCGTTTTGCGTTTCAATCAGCTGGACCCAAGCCTGTCTATATGCATGTACTTGTGCTTGTGTTTTAGTGATCTGATGCTAGACTTCTCTTAAAGTTAGGGTCTTTAAAAGTATTACTTGGAAATTGGAAAGTCGAGGTGTTAGTGGCGTCATCTGTGTTGAAGACCCGTTGTGGATCTGGGTAACGCTCTCCCCAGCCGGAATTCATCAGGAAAATTGCGCCATCGGGGATCCGTCCATTTGCTGCTTCCCATGCCTGAAAGAGAAAGAAGAAGAAGAAGAAAGAAAGAAACAACAGCAACAACCAAAAAACAACAACAACAACAAAAAAAAAACCCACAAAAAATCACACACCAAAAAAACAAACAAACAAACAAACAAAAAACAAAACTCTTCAAATTTTCCGATATCACATCTTGACGGATTTATCTGGAAACATTTCTTTTATTGCTTTTTTGCGTTCCTGGAAAAAATAGAGAAGGTCACACAAAATTCCGATGTAGTTTGTTTGGGTTTTTTTTTTTTTAAAGAAGGGGATGGTGGGTGTTTGGGGGTTTAACGTCCTTTTCCACCATATAGGGTGATATCAAAGACGGACAACGATGAAAAAGCCAGCACAAATATTTGGCCCCAGCCGGGATCGAACTCACGACCCGAGCATAAGAAGTCCAACGCTCTACCATTCGACCACCCCGGCTCCCCTTTTTAAAGAAGGGGAGGGGGTGGGGGAGGGCTGTCAGCCGAGCGTTGAACCCATGACAAGTGCATTGACACTCTAGAACAGAACATTTCCACAGAGATGTATGCATTTTAAAATCTTCTCATGTTCTTTCTGGATTGTTTAATAAAAGCCATTACCTGCACGTCCTCCATGGTCATCTTGTACAGGGGGTTGTCCCTGACCTTGGCACTGACGTCCACCACCACCCCGGGCCCAACGAGGCGTGACGGGGGGATCTCGTGACTGCGCCAGTGACCCTCGGCAAAATGTGCTGGGGAGTCTGCGTGTGTTCCTCTGTGTTCACCCATGTTGAACTTGTTGTACTCCAGGCTAGAAGAAGAAGAATAAGAAAAAGAGGAAGAAGAAGAACAACAACAATGACGACGACGACGACGACGGCATGGCAAAAGCATTTATGTCCCACATGAGACCTTAGCCTTTAGGAGCGGTGCTGCAAAGAAAAGAAAACAAAAGTCGCAGCCTGACCCCCCAACCCATAAAGTACTCCAAGTTCCTCCATTTGCAACTCGTTGTATTCCATGTTTCAGAGGTCGAGTAAAGAAGCATCTGTCTATGTATATATCTATACGAGCAGCTTCCCAAACTGGCCGAAATACAAACTGGATCTCTTCTTCAGTGGACCAAGATCACATTTCCACTGGAAGTGAGGAACAAGCTCTGTGATAACCCCCCCCCCTCCCCACCCACTTTGGGGAGGGGTGATGGGGGGGGGGGTAGAGGAGGCTTCGAATGTGTTACCTCCTCCCAGTTTCTTCTTGTCGCCCCCCCACCCCCCCCCCTCCCCCAAACCCTCTTTTCTAAAGGCATTTTCACACGCAGAGTGCCTGCAGCGAGCTCACACGTTCGCCGAGCGGATTTTCTGTTCACTCGCTACCAGCATGCACTAGACGGACAGCGCTGCCGGCCTGGTGCTAGACAATACACACAGCACGCGGGCGGCGACTGGCTGGAGTGGCGAGGGAAAAAAACAACAACATAGGACCGTGTTCTATCCACAGGCGTGGCGACGGCGTCCCCGGGGAGTGCCCACTGCAAGAGAATTTAATTGGCTGGGAGCGCATTTTACCGCTGGTAGGCGTGCAGAACCGCCACGTGTGACGGAGGTTTAACAGTTTTGCACTGCGATGACGGTCCCACACAAGCACAGTTACCTCCCTTGCCTCGCCCAAGTCTATACTTGCTATACTACTCGTACTTACTAGAGATTGTTTACATGCGGGTCGATGCCTCTTTGGACGATGGAGAAGTTATAGGGCGGGTGGATGGGCCACCCGATTGCCCCCTCATCCAGCGTGTACTTACTTAGGCCCTTGGCTCCACGTGGAGCATAGGCCATCGACAACCCTTCGCCATCGCACTCTGTTCTGGGCTAGTCTTGCCACTCCAGTCCAGTTGGTACCCTGCTTACATAGCTCTGCCTCAGTGTCCCGCCTCCAGCTGTTGCGAGGCCGGCCTCTCTTCCTTTTCCCCTGCGGGTTCCATGTCAGGGCTTGGCGTGTGGTGCTGGATGCTGGCTTCCTGAGGGTGTGTCCAATCCAGCCCCACTTCCTCCGCAGGATCTGCTTGGCCGCTGGTTCCTGTCCCGCTCGCTCCCACAGCTCTTCATTCCGGATCTTCTCTGGCCATCGGATGTTGAAGATGCGCCTCAGACAGGTGTTGAGAAATGTCTGGATCTTCTGCTGCATCGTCTTCGTTGTCCTCCATGTTTCGCATCCGTAGAGCAGAACTGACTTCACGTTGGAGTTGAAGATGCGAAGTTTGGTTCTTATGCTGACAACTTTGGATGCCCAGACGTTCTTCAGCATGACCATTGCTGCTCTTGCCTTGCCGATTCTGGCTGTGACGTCTCGGTCTGTGCCTCCCTGTCCATCAACCACACTCCCCAGGTAGACAAAAGACTCCACCTCCCTGATGGGCTCTCCACCGACTGTGACTGGTGTGTTGGCAGTGGTGTTGATCTTCATCAGCTCGGTTTTCTTCCTGTTGATCTTGAGCCCTGTTCCGGCTGATGTGGCTTCCAGGCGCGTAGTCTTGTCCTGCATCTGGCTGTGGCTGTGAGACAGGAGCGCCAGGTCGTCCGCGAAGTCGAGGTCATCCAGCTGCGTCCAGAGTGTCCACTGTATCCCGTTTTTCCTGCCTGCTGTAGTGGTCTTCATGATCCAGTCGATGACCAGGAGGAAGAGAAACGGGGACAACAGGCATCCCTGGCGGACTCCGGTCTTCACCTCGAAGCTTTCTGACAACTGGCCAGCATGGGCAATCCTGCAGCTCATGTCTTGGTAGGTGCACCGGATCAGGGAGATGATCTTCCCAGGAACTCCATAGTGCCTTAACAGCTTCCACAGTGCCTCTCTGTCTACACTGTCGAAAGCCTTCTCATAGTCTATGAAGTTGATGTAGAGAGGGGAGTTCCACTCCAGTGACTGCTCCACAATGATGCGTAGGCTGGCAATCTGGTCAGCGCAGGACCTGTTCCTGCGAAAGCCCGCCTGCTGGTCTCGGAGCATGGGGTCGACTGCCTCTCTCATCCTCTCCAGTAGAATTCTGTTGAGAACCTTGCCTGGCACTGACAGGAGCATGATCCCTCGGTAGTTGCTGCAGTCCCTGAGGTCCCCTTTCTTTGGCAGCTTGATGACGATCCCTTCTTTCCACTGGGCTGGCACCTCTTCCTTCTCCCAGATCTTGCTGAATAGGCTGTGCAGCATGTTGACGGCTGTCTCTGTGTCTGCTTTGATGGCTTCTGCTGGTATCTCGTCCGGCCCTGCAGCTTTCCCATTTCTCAGTGTCATGATGGCTTTCCTGATCTCTGCCTTAGAGGGCTTGTCGCAGTTGATGGGTAGTTCTGTCTCTGCTGGTGGGATGTCTGGTGGTGTTTCAGGGATGGGGCGATTTAACAGCTCCCTGAAGTGTTCTGCCCATCGCTTCAGCTGTTCCTCAGTTGTTGTCAGTGGGTGCCCGTTCTTGTCCTTCACTGGTTTGTCTGTCTGCTGGAATTTGCCCGCGAGCTTCTTGGTCACCTGGTACAGGTCTTTTAGGTTCCCTTGTCCGGCTGCTTCCTCTGCTTGATTGGCCAGGTTGTCGATGTAGTCCCTCTTGTCCTTCCTGGTGCTCCTCTTCACTTCTCTGTCAGCTGCTGTGTATTCTTCTTGTGCCTTTGCCTTAGCTCTTCTTGTTCGGCTCGTGTTCAGTGCAGCTTTCTTCTCTTTCCTAACTTCCAGCTTCTGGATGGTATCAGCAGAGATCCATTCCTTATGTTGGGTCTTTCTCTTGCCAAGGACCTCTTCGCATGTGTCGTGCCAGAGTTTCTTGCTGTGTTCCCACTGTGTCTCGATGTCCATTTCACTGTCTTCTATCAGGTCTTGCAGTGGCTGGAACCTGTTGGAAAGGCTGATCCGGAATGCTGCTTGTGTCTCTGTGTTCCTGAGTAGTCCAACGTTGTACCTGGTCCGTGTGTTGTTGGCGTTGGTGTGCCTCTTAAGCCGAAGTCTCAATGTTGTTGCAAGAAGGTGGTGGTCTGATGATACATCGGCACCCCTCATCACACGCACATCCCGCCACGATCTCCTGAACTTCCGGCTGATGCAGATGTGATCAATCTGGTTCTCCGTGACATGGTCCGGCGATCTCCATGTGGCCTTGTGGATGCGCTTGTGTGGGAAGATGCTGCCTCCTATCACTAGCTGGTTCAGGGCACAAAAGTTTGCAAAGCGCTCGCCATTTTCGTTCATCTGTCCCAGTCCTTGTGTTCCCATGGTGTCCTCGTAGCCTGTGTTGTCTGATCCAATCTTGGCGTTGAAGTCTCCCATCAGTATGGTCATGTCCTTGGCTCCTCCTCTATCTATCACTGTCTGCAGTTGTTGGTAGAAGTCATCTTTTTTCTCCTCTTCCGCATCATTGGTGGGAGCGTAGCACTGGATGATGTTCAGCTTGATGTCTTTCTTCTTGGTGATGAATTTGGCTGTGATGATGCGGGAGTTGACAGGTTCCCAGCCGATGAGTGCCCGCTGTGCCTCCGGTGCCAGCATCAGGGCCACGCCCTCAGTGTGGGGGGCTCCATCCTCTGTGTGTCCAGAGTACAGCAACTGCTCTCCCGATGAAAATCTCAGCTGTCCTGTCTGTAGCCACCTTGTCTCACTCAGTCCCAGTACTCCTATCTTGTAGTTTCTTCATCTCTCTTGCTACTTGTATGGTCCTTCCTACTTCATACATTGTCCTGATGTTCCATGTGGCTACTCTCGTTGTTGTCCTGGGTGTTAGAAGGGGGGTCGGCCTTGCAGCTTCCTTTCGGCTTTCACTGCAATGCGTCATAGGTCTCCGGGATGGAGACCCTTCCTCGCCCAGGTGAATGTCTCGGTTTGTTGTTGTCGATGCTTTTGTAACTTAGTGTTTTTTACAGGTAGGGCTGTTAACCCTACGCAAACCCGTTTAGCCTCTTGGAGAGGTGGTCCACATTCGTCTGACCTCTACCCTTCGACCTGTCCAGCTTGGGTGACCCTGCCAGGAGCATGTGCTCCTGCTGGCATAGTTCTCTGGGTCATTGAGGTACACAAGCCACTACCCCACGACAAGGGGTGGACCATGTAGGGCATCCAGCGTGTACATCAGGTCAATCACCTCCAGAGGGGCAGCCCTTGATGACGTCACAAGAAACATGGTCGAGGCCAGGACAGCTTGCAGGAAAGACTTTGTCATTTTGGAGTGTCTGTAATCGAATATGCAGTTTATGTACAGAAACAAGAATAAAGAGGAAATAAACAAAATTAAACAACAACAACAACAACAAACAAACGGGTGAGTGCGTGTGATGCAGGTGTATGTGTAGATGTGGGTATGCGTAAGCGTGGTGGTAGAGGTGTGTTGTTGGTGCATGCGTCAAGTATTGTCATGTGTGGTGTCTGTTCCTGTGTGATCATGTGTTTTAATCTGTCCATTATGTTGTCTGTAAGTGTTGTTGTGTTCAGGAGGAAGTAGCCTTGATTGTTATGGTATGATTGTAGGTCCATTATGCGGTGTATTAGTGCACTTTTGATTCTGAGGTTGATGTCTGTAAGTAAGTTTTGCATGAAGAAGTGTGTTGCGCCTGGGAGTGTGAGATGTGGTGCATATGTAAGTGTCACTGGAAGTATGTTGTGCCGGATGACTGACACTAACCAACATACACGTACACTGATACACACTTCATATCATCTTTCATACTCATTTTCATTCTCATCTCCATCTTCATAAGAAATAAAATTCATCGCTCCACTATAAGTGTTCCTCTTCTCACTTAAAGTCGATGTCTTCTTTCCATAAACGCAGTGCCAGAAGTACTTGTAAAGTTGGTGTCAGGGAACCTTGACGTGGCACGTCGTAGCTCAAGTCCTCTTCTACTTCATCAATAAGAGTGATGATGGCTGCCCACTCAAAACGAAACTTCTCCAACGGATTACTCCGGTCGCCTATGTGGTGGAAAAGGACGTTAAACCCCCAAACACCCACCCACCCACTCCGGTCGCGAAAAATGCGACCCGGGCCGAGTCTTCGACGACGACGTTGCTGAAAATAGTATCTAGCGGCCATGTTGAACTCGCAGTAGGCTGAAGCCTTCTCGCGTAGGCTAGCGAAATCGGCAGCCTAAATCGGAGCTGTTTAGGCTACCTTTTAGTCAAAAGCCTTGCCCATGTCTGCATTCGTGCACTACAATTTTGTCGACCGTAGGCTGGCCTTGCGATCAAGGCTAGCCTTGAGTCCGTAGGCTGGATTGGTACATTAGACCCCTGAACTGTTGCTTGTCAGGCCTCTGGGCCCGTATGTAGTACTCGAGATTAATTTAACCCACGGCTACGGGCCTAAGCCAGACTAGGACAAAAGGAACCCCAAAACAAAACTAAATCAAAAAGGAAGCAAAGAAAGGAAGACAAAAATCCTTCTATAACGGCATAGGCACCTTGCTGGAATGGGCCCGCTTCCTGATTTACAACAACAACAAAACAAAAAACAAAAAAAACAACAGAAAATTTAACCCTAGAGCTAGTACAGTTCTAACCCGGGGCTAAACTCCCTAACCCCGACTTTTACATGCGGGCCCTGATGGTTACTAGCGTCTGCCGTCACGTGCAGCTCGCAAAATCTGTCCCTAACTGCCCGCGCTCACATGTAAACAAACGCACATCGTCCACGGCCTTCAAAAAAAATAAAAAAAACCAACAACAACAACAAAAAAGAGCAAAAACAAAACAAAACAACAACAACAACAAAAAGTCCTCCATATTTCAAGCTTTCAAGAGGTAAAGATCGTTTAAAAAGCGTAGAGTATTCATTGTACTCATTGTTGTTCGTCTCCGTCCGCTCGTCTTGTGGCAACAGTGTCCCTCATCTGTTTTCGACTGGTGCTGCTCGGCGCTTTTTTTTGTCCGGGTGAATCTGTTCACTGCTGGCCAGGCACTGGGACATACTGGCGTCACTGGCCCTCCGACTAAAACTTTCCCGAGCGGACAGCAAAATTCTTTCAACCGGGATCCTAATCATCGTGCTTCGCTTTTGTCCATTCAGTCACCATTCAGTCAACCGCAGGCCAGCCCAGGCTGACCGAACAACACTTGCGAAAACGGAAAGCCGAACCTCCCAGGAAGAATCGTCAAAGGAGAGGGGGGGGGGGGGGGGGGGCTTTTGAATACTGGGCACTAGAAAGTTTCGGAGCCGGCAAGCTCTGCTCTACAGTAGAGTTGTCACAGGAGCTGACACTGACTGACGAAACGAGAAAAGAAAAGAAATTACCGAAAGTGATAAAACTTACATTTATTTTGAGGTTGGACCCGGTGCAAGGCACTGACAAGACTGGACCAGAGGACGCTCACGAACTTGAAGTTTCACCGCGACTGCTGGAAGGCAGCTTCTAATATTCAGCACGCTTTCTGTGCGCATGCGCTGAAGATGTCCTCATGCATAAACAGTGGCGCGTTTTATAGAGCGAGGAAAACAAGCCCCTACGTAGCGGGAGAGCAGCTAGGCGTTTTATAGGTCAAGGCGACTTAGCCCCTAGCCGAGGAAAGTTAGACCCTCGCAGGAGGTGCCACATTTGCTAGACAAGATGGCGGCTGTACGCATGGTGCGACTCGATGATCAGGCAGTTTTTTTTTTTTTCTTTTTCAATTTTGTGGTGAAGGAATCAAGATGGAGGCGTCTGCAGAAATATATGTGTTATTCTTTTTACTTTTTGTCTGTATTGTTGACTTTCTTGCGAATTAAGCTTTGAATAACAATGTAATCGAGTCGATACCGGTGTGGTACACATGTCAACGCGCGTCGCACACAATCTTCCGCCATCTTGAAATGGGTAGATACAGCTAGCTTCCGGCTGTGACCGTTTCGTAGTCCGCTCGTCTCGCTCGCCTCGCTACTGATTCTAGCTCGCCACGGTCTGTAAAACGCACGTCAGTACTATACACATCGTCGGAACTCGATGATCATGTGCGGGGCCGATCATATGACCTCGTGTCTCGTGCTACTGACGCCCCCCCCCCCCCCCCCATGGATGTTTGAAGGGTGTTCTTTTTCACCGGTTTTAGGTTACACGAAAGACTGACGGGGCAACGAGAAAAAGGTCAGCACATATAGGACATTTTGGCTCGCCGGCCCTCCACTGAACAGGGCACAGTTCCCTCTAGAGATACTGAAGATTTTTTTTACGCCAAATTTGTACGTGTAACTTATGATATGTTTGGTTGAAAGTCTTGTAGGTCAACTTCACGTTCTATGGCCATCTCTGTGCCCATCAACATGTAACAGGGTGCAGGGGTAGGATGGAAAACAGGCAACTTCAGTTAAATGAAGTAATTTATTTCACCAGAGGACAAACACGCTATGGACGGGCGTCTAGGTGTCTAGCACCGTAGCGGTTGCGTCTGCTTGTCGTGAGTTCTCCGCGCCAACTGGCGCTCAGTAGGGTGTGAGCGAAAATCATCCCACGCCCCTCAAAAACTCGGATCGGAATCTGGTCCGTTCAAGACCATACTTTCAAAAATATTAAGCGACGCTTATGTGGCTCGTTTTTGATGTCCATCTTCACAAAAATAGAAATTTAACTAAATTTTCTTCCACCTTAGAATTGTGACAAATAAAGAATTAATAAGTCATGTTGGGTCCGGATCTCCTTATGTTCCACTTTTTCATTGACACAGTAAAATATTTGTCTAAATACTGCAACATAGGCTGAAACTAGACACTGTCACAAACATATGGACAGCATCAGCATATATGTCATTGTGAATGTCAGTTTTTGTCTCCGCCGGTGTGTGTGTGTGTGTGTGTGTGTGTGTGTGTGTGTGTGTGTGTGTGTGTGTGAGAGAGAGAGGGAGGGGGGGGGGGGTTATGAGTGTAATGCATGTGCGGGTAAATGTTTGATTAAAAGATACATTTGTATCAATCTAGGTGTTTTGAGAGACGTGCATGTATCAGTGTATGTTCTTGAAAGGTGCCTCATGTGGTGGAAAAGGACGTTAAACACCTAAACACCCCACCCTCTTGAAAGGTGCACACGTCATTTTTCTTTAACTCCAAACAACTGACAGGCAGAAAGCCTTGCACGGAGCGCCACTAGCTTTGTCATGCTAACGTTGGCATTTAGTGGGAACTGCGGAGCTCCACAGTGCTGTCCACAGTTGTGAATTTTTTATTTATTTATTTATTTATTTATTTATTTTTTTTTTTTTGGGGGGGGTGGGGGGTCCGCCGCTGTGACGTCATCACAGCAACCTGGATTTCAAATAGCCACAACGGTGACTGCGGTTTCCACAACAGATTCTAATTGGTTGTACTACGTCACTCGGCGTGCAAACCGTGCATGGCGGACTCGGACAGTGCATCTTCAATCGGTTTGTCACCGAGCACTGCTGTGTTCAGTTTTGTAGTTAAGAGACACACAGAGCGCAAGGACTGTGATGTGCACATGTGTGTTTCGCGCGCTGCGCCCAGTTAAGAGCAGGCTTTACGCTGGCATTTCATGAGGAACAGGCCCCGGGTTTGAGGCATTTGCCCCACTAACGTTTAATTGTCCTCGTGCTTCATCCTATTGCGTGTTCTGTCCGGACCCTTTTCACCTGCTGGCTTCGCGCATGAAATGTACACTATATACAGAAAGGGACTTCTGCGGCAACGTTGAATACGATACCTCCCCCACGGCACGAACCCCGTGCGTAATGTTGGGCACGTTTTTTATGATGGCTATCACACGGAGATCAGTGTCAGGGACGTTACATCCCTGTACCAGCGGCCATAACGCTACACTAGGCTCCTGCGATGACGGCCAAGTCGGGCTAACCGAGACCGAGCCGAGATAAGTAATAGCTAAGAAGGGAAAAACATTAAAATACTCGGTGACAAGGAAAGTGGACAGTTGCGAACAACTTTGAGGTCCCCGTGTTATTTCACAGTGTGCACAGAAGCGAGGAATTCTGTCAAATTCACCGGCACAGTGAATTTTCAGCATGGCTCGGAGATTATTGTGAGTGGGAGTGATTTCCCTTGAAAACAAAAGCAGACGTTTTTTCCCCGGGGAATTTCGGTCACACCTGTCAACAACAACGTCATCGCAGGGCCATAGTGTAGCATTATGGCCCCTGGTACAGGGATGGGGACGTTAAAGATCTGCTCGATAATAAACAAGACGGGTGTACCAATGTTGTTTCCATAATTTCCTTTCCTGTCTTTCATACAATTAGACAAAGTACTAGAGAGAGAGAGAGAGAGAGAGAGAGAGAGAGGCCTCCTGAACATGTCGTCCGTTCTGTGAAGTACTTATTCCAAACCTCCAAGTTTGTCAATATACATACAAAATGCTCTGTTGAAGTGTGGACAGTCCAGGTTCAAGCAAGCACCTGTATATTGCGGTACTGACTGGCCACCTTGATGGTGTTCACCCCTACGGCACGATGAGCCTCAGTAACCGACTTGAAGGGGGACTCTGAAGGGCCGAAAATAGATATTGGAAATGGGGAACCATGTACGTTCTTCATTATTCTACTAAAGAAATCTAAAATTATACTCAGTGAAGACAAGTATGCGAACACCATTATATTAGACTAAACAACTGATATGTGTTTTTTGTATGGACAATAGCTGAAGGCATTGAAGTAAATCATATTACGTTTCCTTCGTATACAATAGGAAAAGTTTTTGTAGAAGTAGGTAGGTGTACATTTAATGAGTATATGATGCACACTAGCCTATTACTAAAGCCCACTTTCAAAAGAAGAAAATTCGCATGGCTCTATCATCAGAACACACATGGAAAAAGGCGACAAAGAAATCAAATGCCAAACTGGCATGATTTAACTAATAAGTCTTGCTACGTTCCAAGCAAATTTGGCCCGGACGAGCGTCTAAGCATCGCCAAGGGATCTTTAACGTGCGCATAATTATAATGAAATAATTATGAATTATGATAAAATCAGTCAGCCGCCGATGGCATATGTACCATTCAGTCACCAACCTACATGTCCAGCATAAAATTTCCAAACCTTATTGAAATACCAGTATGTACAAAGGTAAACTATTAGAATCGTTGTCAGAGTTCAGAGAGAGAGAGAGAGAGAGAGAGGAGACGCACGACAAAGGCAGATTCCACGAACCCTCTTACGGATTCAAGGCAGACAGTAAACAACTCGAATGCCAGAAACAAATAACGCGCAACCAGTTATCGATTCAAGGCAGACAGTAAACAGCGCGTAGTTGACCTAGCTATCGATTCAAGACAGACAGTAAACATCTCGACTGCCAGATATAAACAACGCGCGCGTACTATGGAATCATGGTGGAATGCGTGGTGGAAAAAAACACATTAAACTCCGAAACACCTCCTTTGACAAATGTTTGACGATAGACGAACACCAAAGGTGGACCATGAGAGCATGTCTGTGTGTGCCGAAACATCGCACAAGGAAGCTCCTATTCATTCTTCTCTCACTTTGAGCTTATGTCAATTTCCCAATTTTCGGGAAGATCGTTCACAAGCTCTCGGGAACAAAGAATGTGTCGGATCATTGTCTACCTCGGACTATCGCTCCCCTGATACTCCTATATAACAGAAAGTGCCCTCGGCCCCACAGGTGGACACCGTCGGCGGCAAACGGGCCGAAACCTATCCCTCAAAGCACGGTAAGCAGATACGTCGCGTGATGGAATTTGAGTCCGGAAATCCTGTTGCCACCAGAAAACACAATACTGTGGCATGTTGGTCGACAGGAACTCGTTCGCGTCAGTCGCGATCATGTTGTATTATTTCGTCCAGGTTCATTCGCGGCGGACGGTATCGACGTCGCGCGCGCATTCTGTCAACGAAATCATCAGTGGGTTCGAACCGCGGGAGAAGTGATGTTAATACCAATCGAGTGGAAACGGAGGGCCGCGGCGAAATGATATGAAAGAGAATACACACCTGGCTTTTCAGTATACAATGAGCGAAAATGACACACACACACACACACACACACACACACACACACACACACACACACACACACACACACAGAGGACTGTGGGTACGTAGGTGGGTGTTTGAGGGTTTAAGGTTTAACGGATCTCAAAGACGGGGCAACGAGAAATAGGCCAGTACCACCAGCTGGGATTCGAAATCACACATTCAGCGCATTGAAATTCCAACACTCTACCATTCGGCTATCCCGGCTCCCGCCAGAGAAAGAGAGAGAGAGAGAGAGAGAGTTTCAACATTCCCGTTTTTCTCTGAGACCAACTCGATAGCAACAATAGCTGTGAAGTTGTTTGCTGTTAACAAGTTTAAGTCTACAATCTCAGCAGAAGGCCGCAAACATTGCCTTTTTTTAAAAAAAAAACTGCGACTCCTTCAACTGTCCATAATCCAGGCAACTCTGACACAGTTGTAGAGTTTTCAGCGCTTCGGAGCCCTTATAAAACCAGAGCACGAGTTTGGCGTGACATTATTTGGCTTTTGGTCAGTGAGCGAGACACGTCGCTACAGTGTCTAGCGGATGTTGAGCGCTACACGATCCTTCAGGCTCGTTCAGTAGCAAAACGCAAACTGAGCTGTGAAATGAGGCTGCCCTTGCCTTTTATTGGGGTTTCAGGGACGCTGAAAACTCTGCAACTGTGACAGAGTTGACTGTGTTTGCACGGTCGACTCTGTAAAAAAAAAAAAATTCACACTTCAGAAAACTTTTTGTTGGGAGCTTAGATCTTTAATATTTCAATACAGGACTGATTGTGCGTGCTAGATACATGATAATGCACAAGGAACAATATTATCTACGGAACATTGCAACGCACAGATTTGCTACGACCGGATCTTAACTGGGCACAACAGGCGAAACACACATGTGCACATCACAGTCGTTGCGCTCGGTGTGTCTACTAACTACAAAACTGAACACAGCTGTGCTCGGTGACAAACCGATTGAGGATGCACTGTCCGCCATGTTTGCGCGCCGAGTGACGTAGTACAGCCAGTCAGAATCTGTTGTGGAAACCACAATCACAGTTGTGGCTATTTGAAATCCAGGTTGCTGTGATGACGCCAAATCACAACTGTGTCACAACTGTGGACAGCACGAATGAACAATGCAGGCATAAGGACACAAACTGAATAGAGCATGGGGTTGTTGTCGTTCGTCTTTCTTGGTCACACTGGAAGTTCAGTTCTGAGCATGAAGTCTGCTGTCCTCTCCAGCTCCCGCTGAGGGCCGTACAGTTTGGTGTGTAGAGGCGTTTCCGTTGGCCACGTCGCCATCCTCAGCTGATGGTATAGTGGACAGTCCTGTATGATGTGTATGAGCCAGTTTCAATTTGTGGTACAGGTGCTTTTTCAGTCTGTTGTGTTCAGTGCGGAGTCTGAACACTACCACTTGGGTCCGACGTGGGAGATGTAAAATGTCGTCCTTGTAGGCGAGTCTAATTAGGCTTTTTATATAGCGGAAGGTAGAACAAATTTGATCCTAAGTTTTTATTACAGAAATCAGTAGAGCACAGGCCCCTAATGCTGTGGTGGTCTCCGTGAATTTTTTCTCCGTCCGCGTCACCGTTAAAAACGACCGTTTATCTTGCCATTTTCACGATATGAGCCCTATAAATGGGCTTTTGAGGGTGTGCACAAAGTATGCGTGTTTGCGGGTACAGAAATGCGCAGAACTCCACTCTAAATACGGTTACTGTTAGACAAGACATGCATTGTTGACATACTGAAATTTTACCCCAATCAGAATGATGCTTCCTGGAAAATTGCGGCCATCAGTTTGGCCGTTGATTCAAAGGACCCTGTAAAACGGCAGTATTTGATGCTTGTGCACTTATCAGGTCACTGCAGGTGACATGTATCGCGGAAAACATTTACGAACATTGAACAATTTAGTCAGGAAACGCTTATTTCATACGTACCTGGACATGCGGTGACAAGGGAACTTCACAACACCAAAGAAGCGTTTCCTGACTAAATTGTTCAATGTTCGTAAATGTTTTCCGCGATACATGTCACCTGCAGTGACCTGATAAGTGCACAAGCATCAAATGCTGCCGTTTTTACAGGGTCCTTTGAATCAACGGCCAAACTGATGGCCGCAATTTTCCAGGAAGCATCATTCTGATTGGGGTAAAATTTCAGTATGTCAACAATGCATGTCTTGTCTAACAGTAACCGTATTTAGAGTGGAGTTCTGCGCATTTCTGTACCCGCAAACACGCATACTATGTGCATACCCTCAAAAGTCTATTTATAGGGCTCATATAGTGAAAATGGCAAGATAAACGGTCGTTTTGAACGGTGACGCGAACGGAGAAAAAATTCACGGAGACCACCACGGCATTAGGGGCCTGTGTTCTACTGAAATCTGTAATAAAAAGTTAGGATCAAATTTGTTCTACCTTGTTCGGCAATTTTCCTAGCCTACTTGGGGTAGTGTGTTGCATTGACAGCCTTAATAATGGTTTGCAGTTCTTTGTAGCTCACGCTGTTGTCAGGTTGTGGTTCGGAGGCCCCAAGCTTTGCTAACTGGTCTGCAGTCTCATTCTCAGGTAGTCCACAGTGGGAGAGCATGGGGTCAAGTTTATTGTTTCTTTGGAGGACCCTGTTCTGGGAGTGTGCTAGTTTGTGGTAATTTTTGTTGTCACAAAAAGCGCGATTTTCGTGATTTTTGTATTTGGTAGGGCAAGGTGCATGCCAGGGGGGTTGCAAGAGGAGGCAAGCTAACGGTGCAGCTGGGCCTTTTTGCGCACCAGAGGTGAAGGTGACACGAGTGGATTTGGGTGAAGTGGCTTTTCAGGAAGAGGACTAACGTTACTCCAGTGAGGCCTGAGCGGAAAGGAGACAATTTTTTTCTTAACTCCTGTCGCGTGCGTACCCTTGAATGGTCTATACATGGTGATTTTTGTTTCAAGATTGTAGCATTTGTACGAATGACAAGGATGCCTGTGGCTAATAGGGAATATATACAGCTATTTTGAGGCCTCGGGCATTTGTATTCTTTGACCTGCAACGTCCAGACTAGGTAAGAAACATTGCAACGCGCGTACTAGATAAGGGGGGTGGGTGGGGTGGGTGTTTCGGGAGTACAACGTCCTTTTCCACCACATACGGGTGATATCAAAGACGGGGCAACGATGATACAGCCAGCACAAATATTTGGCCCCAGCCGGGATATGAACTCCCGACCCGAGCATCAGAAGTCCAACGCTCTACCATTCGGCCATCGACAAAAACGGGCGCTAAATGCTCATTGAAAGTGCCCAAGTATGAAAGACAAGCCGAGGGTGGTGTATAGAAAGCCCCGTGCCTGCTTGTTACATAATAAGCCTTAACAACCAGGTGGCGGGGGGGGGGGGGGGGGGGGAATAAGCTCTTCTCTCAAGCGAGAAGAAGTACACACACATGCGAGTTTCAACACATCTTGAAGCCGACACGGGTCGCAGGCGGCGTGTTAAGTAGCAACAGTCCACTTTCCTGCTGACAGTTTAACCTAACCCCTTTTTACATGTTCAGTGAAAACCCGATGTGCTCAAGTTATATTATAATAAAAAAAATTAATGGTGAATAACAACAGAGAAAATGGTATTATATTACGTGAAGCGTGTATTATTATACAGGGGATAAGGCAAAGAAGAAAATAAAGGGGCAAAGGGAAAGTGCGCGTGTGTGCGTTTATATTAGCTCTCTTCGTCGGGGCTGAGAGAAGTAAACGAACTGAGTGCCACTGCTGTCGTACCTTCAATCAGCCCCGTCCAGGGATCACCAACGAGGAGGTGGAGCTAAACAGTCGATCCCCATCCTATCTATCTATCTATCTATCTATCTATCATAAAATTACTTGAACTTGAATAAAAAGGTTTACTCTGGCCGGCGTATGTATGTTGCTCTAGGAGCCTGTAGCACGAACTGAGCAGACGCGGTCCATCCAAATGATGCGAGGATCTATCTACCTACCTATCTATCTATCATAAAATTACTTGAACTTGATCTTGATTTAAAAGGTTTACTCTGGCCGGCGTATGTATGTTGCTCTAGGAGCCTGTAGCACGAACTGAGCAGACGCAGTCCGTCCAAATGATGCGAGGATCTATCTACCTACCTACCTACCTACCAACCTACATATCTACCTATCTATCTATCATAAAATTACTTGAACTTGAATAAATAAAAAGGTTTACTCTCTACCTACCTACCACATCTTTTCACATCTATCTATCTATCTATCTATCTATCTATCTATCTATCTATCTATCATAAAATTACTTGAACCTGATCTACCTACCTACCTACCTACCTGTCTACCTATCTATCTATCTATCATAAAATTACTTGAATAAAAAGGTTTACTCTGGCCGGTGTATGTATGTTGCTCTAGGAGCCTGTAGCACGAACTGAGCAGACGCGGTCCATCCAAATGATGCGAGGATCTATCTACCTACCTACCAACCTACATATCTACCTATCTATCTATCATAAAATTACTTGAACTTGATCTATCTATCTACCTACCTACCTGTGTACCTATCTATCACATTTTTTCACATCTATCTATCTATCTATCTATCTATCTATCTATCTATCTATCTATCTATCTATCTATCCAAATGATGCGAGGATCTATCTACCTACCTACCTACCTACCTATCACATGTTTTCTGTCTATCATAAAATTACTTGATCTATCAGGACCTGATCTATCTACCTCCCTACCTACCTACCTATCTATCTATCACATCATTTCTATCTATCTATCATAAAATTACTTGAAAATGAGCTATCTATCTATCTATCTTAGTATCTTAGTAGAACAAAATAACGATGTGTCCTCAATATGGCGAGTAATAAACTTTTTGACAAAAGGCAGTGGGAGTAAGTCACCAGCCCCTAACTCCGATCTAAATGCCGGCCATTTTAATGATCACTTCCTTTCCATTGCCGACTCACTAGTCCCACAACAACACAAGAACACACAATACGCCTGTCCTGACAAATTAGTTGATTTTTGTCGTGAAAGAACTACTGGCACCAAACCGTTCTCTCTGCCTCCTTTAGCTGTACATGAAGTTGGCAAACTTATCAGCAAAATGGAGAACAAAAAGTCGTCGGGACCCGACGAAATTAGCCCAAGGATTTTAAAGAAGTCACTTCCATTTATTGTAGAATCCTTAACATATATATACAACTTATGCATCGACCAAAACACGTTTCCATCTGACTGGAAGATTGCAAAAGTAGTGCCGCTCCCGAAGACAAAGGACAAATCTGACGTTAACAACTTTCGGCCCATATCCCTTCTCTCTGTCCTGTCAAAACCACTAGAGAGACACATTCACAAGCACCTACTTACATACCTAGAATCACGTAAACTCATCCACCCATGTCAGTCAGGTTTTCGGCCAGGTCACTCCTGTCACACTGCTTTAGTCAGATTAACAGACGCCTGGCTGACGCAAATCAACAGCTCTCAAATAAATGGTGTTGTGTTTTTGGATTTCCGAAAGGCCTTTGACCTCGTCAACCACAATATCTTGATATCTAAGCTTAGCGTGTATCTTGGTGGCCATGATAGAACCCCATTTTTTGAGTCTTATCTCAAGGCAAGGAGTCAAAAAGTTCTTTTTAATGGGCAGTACTCATCTCCTGGAGTCGTTAAATATGGCGTCCCTCAGGGATCAGTGCTAGGCCCGCTTCTCTTTTGTGTCTTTATAAATGATCTCCCCTTGCACCTTTCAAAGGTCAATTGTGAATTATTTGCTGACGACGCGACGCTGCATACTGCAGACAAAAACATCAACACTGTCGGTTCATGTCTCCAAGAGGGCGTCAGTGAGGTAGTCGACTGGTGTCAGTCAAATTCAATGGTTTTAAATCCATCTAAGACAGAAGCAATGGTAATTACTACCCGCCAGAAACATCAGCTTCATCCATTAGCACTTAACCTGACAGTCGAAAATACCACAGTCAAACAAGTGTCCGAGCATCGATTACTCGGCGTAATAATCGATAACAAACTCACCTGGCAAACGCACATCAATACGCTCTGTAAAACAGTTTCACGCAACATTTTCCTTCTCTCAAAACTCAAACATTTCATAGATGAAGATGCTCGGAAACTTTTCTATTCCGCACACATAAAATCACATATTGACTACGCATCGACTCTATGGGATTGTGCTAGCGACGTCTACTTAAAGAGGCTTAACTCTCTTCACAGACGAGTGGCCAAACTCTTACTTCCGGACTCTCAAATGACAACCGACCAAAAGCTTGAGAAATTGGACATGCTTCCCCTCGACAAACACCTCCAATTCAGCAAATGCGTGTTTCTGTATAAAATTTGGAACAATCTATTTCCCCAAGAAACATGTGCACTTCTCTCCAAGTCAACACCTCATTATGCCACTACAAGAATGTCCTTCGTTGTTCCCAGACCACGCATCGATGTTTTTAAGACAAGTCTCTGTTTTTCTGGTAGTTCGCTCTGGAATTCACTTCCGCAGCACATAAAAAGTGCACCAACCCTCTCTCTCTTTAAGAGCAACACTCTAGCGTTCCTGAAATCAACGTAAGATTTCGAAGGCATGCTTTACTATAAATGTCATATATACTTATCAGTGGTGCTGCCATTTTGCCAAAATGTGTGTGTGTGTGTGTTTTCTTGGTTTTGTTTGTTTGGTTGTTTTGTTTTTTTTTTTGTTTTTTTTTTTTTTTGTGTGTGTGTGTGTGTGGTTTTTTTTTTTTTTTTTTTTTGCTCTGTCACACTGTACCTTATCGAAGTCAGTGTACAATTATGATCTTTGACGCTGCCTGTGTGTGTGTGTGTGTGTGTGTGTGTGTGTGTGTGTGTGTGTGTGTGTGTGTGTGTGTTGGATTGATCCTTCTTTTAGTGTAGTGTAGCTGTTCTTTATAGTTATGTAGTAGCTGTAGCAACGGCAAGTTCGAAAATTGACCTTTGTGTTAAAGCTTTAACCGTTGATAAATAAAGAATCATTGTCATTGTCATTCTATCTATCTATCTATCTATCTATCTATCTATCTATCTATCTATCTATCATAAAATTACTTGAACTTGAACTTGAATAAATAAAAAGGTTTACTCTGGCCGGCATATACATGTTGCTCTAGGAGCCTGTAGCACGAACTGAGCAGACGCGGTCCACCCAAATGATGCGAGGATCTACCTACCTACCTACCTACCTACCTATCTATCACATCTTTTCACATCTATCTATCATAAAATTACTTGAACCTGATCTATCTATCTATCTACCTACCTACCTACCTACCTACCTACCTACCTACCTACCTACCTATCTATCTATCTATCTATCTATCTATCATAAAATTACTTGAACATGAATAAAAAGGTTTACTCTGGCCGGCGTATACATGTTGCTCTAGGAGCCTGTAGCACGAACTGAGCAGACGCAGTCCGTCCAAATGATGCGAGGATCTACCTACCTACCTACCAATCTATCTACCTATCCGTCTATCTATCTATCATAAAATTACTTGAACCTGATCTACCTACCTACCTACCTATCACATCTTTTGACATCTATCTATCTATCTATCTATCTATCTATCTATCTATCTATCTATCTATCTATCATAAAATTACTTGAACTTGAACATCACAAACTGAGCAGAAGCGGTCCGTCCAAATGATGCGAGGATCTATCTACCTACCTACCTACCAACCTACATAACTACCTATCTATCTATCTATCTATCTATCATAAAATTACTTGAACTTGATCTACCTACCTACCTACCTATCTGTCACATCTATCTATCTATCTATCTATCTATCTATCTATCTATCTATCATAAAATTACTTGAACCTGACCTACCTACCTACCTACCTACCTACCTACCTACCTATCTATCATAAAATTACTTGAACTTGAATAAATATAAAGGTTTTCTCTGGCCGGTGTATGTATGTTGCTCTAGGAGCCTTTAGCACGAACTGAGCAGACGCGGTCCACCCAAAATGATGCGAGGATCTATCTATCTACCTACCTACCTATCTATCACATCTTTTCACATCTATCTATCTATCTATCTATCATAAAATTACTTGAACCTGATCTATCTATCTACCTACCTACCTATCTATCTATCTCTCTGACTACATGTATCTACATGTATCTATGGTGTTTCCTACATGTATTCCAACTTGTAATTGGTTTGTTCATCACGCTTTTTAAAATTATTGTTCCTGTCTTATTAGAGTGTAGTTTCATTTCCTATGGTTTTATTGCTATTTTGCCTTTTCCTGTTGCATTACATGTGTGTGTGTGTGTGTATTTTTCTGTTTAGATAGATATTACTGGAAATAGCAACGGCAGGTATGAAAATTGACTGTTTCACGTTAACTACCTCTACCGTTGAAAAATAAAGTTTTCTTGATTCTATCTATCTATCATTTTATGGCCGTCGGTGTTCTGTCTCTTCGTTTCTTCTCGTCGTAATGAGTGGAATCAGTCAGACTTGCTGTTGTTATCGTAAACCTGACAACTCGTCTTCCAGGAATGTAACTCTCCCATAATAATACCTTGATGTCATTCGCTGAAGTCACTATTTTCTAGAGCCGAAAAACAAAATTACCTACCATTACGCTGTTAGTCCTTTAAACTCAGAAACGACTCAGAGCACAAAACGGGACGACAGATAGGTGTGTGTGTGTGGGGGGGGGGGGCGTTCAGGGGAGGGGGGGGGGGGGGTTGTTAGACGGGAAATCACTTGATAGGAGAATTTTGAGGCAAAAGCATTTTTCTGTGACTATACCAATGCTACAATAAGTGGAAGAGTTGAGGTGTTTTAGTTATTATTTTTTTTAATTGAATAAATCGCAAAAAATAATGTTTAGCTAAAAGGTGAGTGAGAGTGAAAAGAGGCCTCCTTGTAACTTTATGAACATATAAATTTGAGTATTCATCATCAACAAGCAGTTTTATAAATTAGATTAAAACTGTCGTTTGACTTTGATTAATTCGCATACTCCTCGACTACTTCATTTCTGCAAAATCCTACATAATCAACCAATAAGGATTCCTACCTCTAGTGCGTGATCTCAACACTGTGGCTTGCATTTCAAGAAGCAAGTGACACTGACATATAGAATAATTGGCACATGTACACTGTTACAAAGACAAACATTTCTAGGCGTAAACGACAACAAGCATGTGCAATTTGTTTCAAAATTCGATCAGGTACAATGAACCCTGTAATTTGTCGTCAACTCTACCGTGAAATAAACGTTTCTGTCAATCAGTCAAATGGATAAACGAATTTCAGAGACACCCCCTCCCCCTCCCCCCCTCCCCTTTACACACACACACACACACACACACACACCTCAACCACCTCCCCACCCCCTCCCATATTAAGTTCAAGAGTAGCAAATTTTATTCATATTAAGGTACATCTTACAAACAAAGCACCTACACATAAAATAGTGAAATATCTTCTCACCTGAATATCAAAAAAGAAACTGGAACACGAAACACGATGAAGGCACAAAGAACTGAACGAAGATGGAGGGTAGAAAGACGATGAAGGTCCCAACACCAACGAACTGAATGAAACTGACACCGTTCGAACTCTCTTCCCCTATATACCCTTTACTCTAATTGGCTCCTGTCTCCGCCTATCACCTCAGGTTGCGGGTAAGAGCGGGTCGTTCGTTTCTCATCTGCTGACATCCTACCAAATCCTCTTAGCCAACCGACGGCAGGTTTTCGCACCTCTGAGGCTGCTTTTCACAAGTCCATTGACGCGACTACGAGTATCGCCCCTTGGCGAGAGGGGTTTCCTCCCTTGTTCTAGCGTGACACTTGCTAGGTGTCGCTACTGAGTCGCCTCCGGTCAAAAGACGCCGACGAACACAAAAGGAGGTTTAGCTAATGGGGCACTTGTTGTTTTCGATAAACAAAGGGGGAAAGTGACGTGTTGCACACGATAGTTCTAGGACAGCAGGTGTCCACTTGTCTTTGTAGGAAGGGAGAAACCGACAGGTGTATTTCACAGCCCTTGACTGAAGTTTGTCAGCACCTTTTCTTGATAGACCCTCCTATCCGTCAACACGTCACAGGCGTGACAAACAGCTAACAAAGGGCAGAATGAAACAAAGCGAAACTGAAATCAGTATCGCTCACATGCAAATATTAAACTGTGCCGGGGTTGGGGAAGGGGGAAGGGGGTTGCGGGTTTAACGTCCTTTTCCATCACGTCGGTTAATGCAAAATTATTGAATGCTGATTATTGTGGTTCGATTCAAAGACAAACAGAGACACAAAGTGAAAGCGCCTACAGGTACGCATCTGCATGCGTGTAGCACAATACCTCCCAGTAGTGAAGAATTTGTTTGGTTGTTTGCCAGTTTGACGTGCCCCCCCCCCCCCCCCCCCCACACCCCTGCTATCAAAGACGGAGCAACGGAGAGAGAGAGAGAGAGAGAACAAAATTTTAATATTTGGCTGCCAACCTGGATTCGAACTCACTACCACAGCATTGGAAGTCCAACGCTCTGCCATTCGACAATGCGGGTGGAAGGGCGGGGTGGTGGTGGTGGTGGTGGTGGGAGAAGGGGGGGGGGGGTGAGGTGTGTGTGTGTGTGTGTGTGTGTGTGTGTGTGTGTGTGTGTGTGCGGTTCCCCTTTCATCTTCCTCAACGGTTTCATATAATTATGCATGTAGGTATGATATGGTATGTAGGTGTGAACAAGTGCGCAATATATTATGTATGAACGAATGTCTGTATGTATGTATGTATGTATGTATGTAGAAGATGCACTGCACACGTTGTACCGTTTGTATTTCTTTTTCTATCCTATGCCCCTACAGGGTAGACTAAAATTACCTGAACTTGAACTTGAATAAAAAGGTTTACGCTGACCGGCGTATACATGTTGTTCTAGGAGCCTGTAGCACGAACTGAGCAGACGCGGTCCGTCCAAGTGATGCGAGGACGTGTGAAGACGTGCGAAGACTGTGACGGTGCGAGGACGATTTTAAACATAACAAATAACTGACATAATGAAACAGAAGATATGTGTCTGTGGTAGACGTAGGCCAAAATGAGAAAACCATTACTTAAGTGAACAACATTAGTGAACAACCTCATAAGAAAGATAAGCACGTGTTGCACCGCCTACTGGCGCCTTTCGGGGTGGGGTGAGGTTGTTTGCTGATTAGCTAGTCTGTTTTCGACGATTGATCCTTGGTGTGGCGTGGCCGCTATTGAGGGCCATAGCAAGTCTTCACACCTTTCGCGACTAGCGCCCAAGGGGAGTTACCGAGGCCATCAGTTTCAATCACCAGGCCTTGGTCGTCAGCGGTTGGCTCCTGGTCGGCTAATCCTTTTCTGTTGTGAAGCCGGTGGCTCAACGGTTTGAGCGTTGGACTCGAGATCGATAGGTTAAGGGTTCGAATTCCGACAGGGCCAAACTTTGTACAGGCCTTTTTATTCACGCTGCCCCGCTTCCACTGACTGTGAACTGGATCTGTCCATTACAGTCAAGGATACATACAATGTGGCCGACCTGGCAGTCTGACTGGATTGAAAGAGTGTTCAGCTGGAGTGTACAGTTAGGGTAGCTATCCCCATCCCCCATAACGTGCCCCCAAGGGCCGTCTGCAGTCACCTCGTTGTGGCGTGGACGATAAACCCCAGCTATCCAACCGAGAGAGAGAGAGAGAGAGAGAGAGTTTTCGTTTTCGTTATGTACAATACAAAAAAAATGTACATTACCACACACACACACACACACACACACACACACACACAAATGCGGTCGCATTACTGTACGCACAAATCAATGTACGCTCCACTCCGTTCCTGCACTCCCTCCCCCCACCTCCACCCCTCCCCCCCACACACACACTGGGAGGACACACACAGAGGACTGGTGGGTGTTTGAGGGTTAAACGCCCTTTTCCACCACCTATAGGTGATATCAAAGACCTGAGAGAGAGAGAGAGAGAGAGAGAGAGAGAGAGAGAGAGAGAGAGAGTAATCAACACTTCAAGCAGTTGACATGTATTTTCATTTTATTTTCTCTATTAAGATATTTGATTCCATCAAGATAAAAAAAGCAGGATAATGTCATACGCTAGCAGGGAATATATATAGGCATTTTGAGGCCTCGGGCATTTGTATTCTTTGACCTGCAACGTCCAGATCAGCTAAAGAACATTGCAACGCGCTTACCTGATTAGGAACATTGCACTGAGTATTGGGTAGAAAAGCAAAACGTACAGTGGTGAGAGCAATTTCATAATGAGCAAGACGGTTATGATTCCACCTGAACAACAGCCATCCGGGACAGTATCCATCCCCCGGACAGATTAAAATCCAGTCCGGGTAATTCATAGTCCTACGTCAGGCAAACTCCCGCTGATTATGCAAATCACAAAACTGGCAGTCGTACAACATACATGTATGGGTGCAAAAGAAAAAAAGAAGAAGAAGAAGAAGAAAGTTTTAGCCGCGTATATTATATATGCACATAATGTGAAAAAAAAAAAAAAAAAAAACATAGCCGGAGAATACGGGGGGAGGGGGGTGGGGATCTTTTAGATCAGGGGCAGATAATCAGGCACGGCAGTGAAAGAGTTCCCGCCCCTTCCCTTACAGTCAATTTTACGTACTAAAATGCGACTGTAATTATCTAACAGCTTGACCATGCATGTTGTCTATTCATAACTTTGTCGTCCTGACCCATCACTAAGCTCTGAACACAATTAATGTCAACAGAGCCACCAAGGCTACACCAACAGCCGACGCGTGATGACGTAATCCATCGCCACCATTTAGGGCCAGGATCCGCGAGGGGCCGCCACTGCCGTCGTTGATTTTGATCATGCCGATGACGATGGTGGTGCCGCTAGGGGGCAGTTTGTCCACGTTGGCCACGTTCTCCAGGATCAGGATGTCTTTCGTCAGCAGCGTCTGTGTGCACACACGAAGATGGTGTAACGTCCTTTTCCTACCACGAATGGGCGATAGCAACGATGGGAACAACGAGAAATTAAGGCCAGCACAAATATTTGGCCCAAACCGGGAGTCGAACTCACGACCCGAGCACTGACGGTCCAGCGCTCTGCTATTCGGCTGTCCCGGCTCCGCCAAGAGAAATCAGGGTTTTGAGAAATCAGGGTTTACAGTATCTACAATGATGATGATGATGGTGATGATGATGATGATGATGATGGTGATGATGATTCGATATACCTTTACGGTTAGTAAGGACAGGCGTCGTTCAAATTAACAGACCGTGACGTCAGGATTGGTGTTGATTTGAAGGGCAAGTGTGCTAGCTTGCTTACTGTCGTCTTTTTTTTTTTAAATGTGATTTTCCTGATTTTGGCGTTTGTTGGGCAAAATGCACACCAGGGGCTTGTAACAGGAGACAATTTGACCGTGAAGCTGAACTCTTGCGCACAAGGCAGGCAGAAGTGACGCTAGGGGATTTCAGTGAAGTGGCATTCTGGCCTAACCAGAAAGTAGACTTGCTTTACTCCAACAAGAAGAAAAAAAGGAATATAAAAATTTGATACACACCACGTGAGTGGGCATAGCAGGATCAGCGCAGTCTGGGGACGGGACGTCAACGCCAACAGCAGTGACGTTCCTTTCGTTAGCCAGAAACTCCGCAGCAGCTGCGTGAATACCTGAAACAACAGTTTGTGTCATTCGCCCAATGGACGACCCTACGCCCGTCAAAAGGGCCGAGCCCCCCAAATTCAACTAATCGCGCCCAGTGGTATGGTGAGCACAACACATGGCATGCTCCGGCAAACGTTTTCCTGGACACTAAAACGAGGGAAGCACGTGTAGTTTGATATGACTGAAACATGCAAAGAAAGTAGTAAGCCCATGGACGTCGTTTGAGGGAAAAGTCCTTTACGTCAATCTCTTTTATCTTGAAATGATTCTCTTTTCCCAATACAGTGACGCCATGGACGTACTGTGTATTGCCAATACAGGGCCGAGTAAAGGGACAACCGAAAAAAAAACAACACCCTAAAAAACTCCAACAACAACAAACAATCAAACAAAAAACAAAAAAAAAACAAAAAAACCCCACAAAATCAAACAAACACAACAACAACAACAACAACAAACACCCAATCACACAAAAAACCCCAAAACAACATTAACAATAGAAACAGCAACAGCTAACAAACACAAAAACATCGACGAAACAACAACAAAAACAAAACAAAAAATCACCACTAACAAACAAACAAACAATAGCAAACAACATGTGACTAACGAGGTAATGTGTATGTACCTACTTGGGAATTTATACGAGGCGGTGTCGGTGACGTTGTTCGTGTTGAAAACCTGCTTGGGATCAGGGTAACGTTTTCCCCACCCTGAGGACATCAGCACGACTGCCCCATTGGGGATCCGTCCGTTCTCCTTTTCCCAAGCCTGAAACAGCGACATCCATTAAAGCTGAAAAACAAGGAGGAACGGCCCCGTCCTACAAAGTTGTTTCTCCAAACTTCATTTTATTTTGTCTGTTTTGTTGTTATTGTTGCCTGTTCTCCCCTCTCCAAGTTCTACCAATGACACTAGATCCTCTACGACCTCGACCGATTAGCCACGTGACTGGGGGTGGGGCCGGGTGGGGGAAGAAGGGGGAGAGAGAGAGAGAGGCAGAGAGAGAGGGTGAGTGGGTGGGTGTTTAGAAGTTTAACCAAAGATCTTGGAAACATAAATCTGATTCCAAGGTCTTTGGTTTAACGTCCTTTTCCACCACATAAGGGTGATATCAAAGACGGGGCAACGAGAAAAAGGCCAGCACAAATATTTGGCCCCAGCGGCCAGGATTCGAACTCTCGGCCCAAGCATTGAAAGTCCTACGCTCTACCATTCGGCCACCCTGGCTGCCCAGAGAGAGAGAGAGAGAGAGAGAGATAGAGAGACGTCAGTTCCTTGAACTAAACATTTGACGTCAGCCTCAGGCAGGTCATACAGAGAGAGAGAGAGAGAGAGAGAGAGATGACGTCAATTCCGTGAACTAAACTTTTGACGTCAGCCTCTAGCACTGAGATCGTCTGAGGATGCTTGTTCATGTCTTGTGATTTCCCTGTTGCCTTTGTGACTTCTCCGACTGAATTATTTTTCACGTGTAATCTGGAAGATCTAGAGGGCTGATGAAATGTCGGAAGCAGTGGCGATACTTGCAGA
The DNA here is from genome assembly GCA_018292915.2 of Batillaria attramentaria. Taxonomy (NCBI): domain Eukaryota; kingdom Metazoa; phylum Mollusca; class Gastropoda; family Batillariidae; genus Batillaria; species Batillaria attramentaria. Next base: position 1,372,269 of record JACVVK020000065.1, read on the forward strand.
TTTTGTCTGTGAACCAAACATTTGACGTCAGCCTCACGCTGCTCGTCTGACACATGATACTTCTACATATCTTGTGATTTCCTTGTTGCTTTTGTGACTTCCCTGACTGAATTAATTTTGACATAAAATTTTGAAGATCTAGAGAGCTGATGAAACGTGGACTTAAGTGCCTTGGTTTGTACTTAAGAAATTGCAAAATTGGAACTTTTTTGACCGGCGCTTCTCGCAGAAACGTGTTCACGCTGTTCGTCTGACAGATGATACTTCTTCATATCTTGTGATTTCCTTGTTGCTTTTGTGACTTCCGTGACTGAATTAATTTTGACATAAAATCTGGAAGATCTAGAGAGCTGATGAAACGTGGACTTAAGTGCCTTAGGTTGTACTTACGAAATTGCAAAATTGGAACTTTTTTGACCGGCGCTTCTCGCAGAAACGTGAAAAAAATGTGTTTATCTAAAAGCTCTGTTATTCTCAATACTAAAGCTATAATAGTGCAGCAGTTCATGTCATATGTGCAGTTGGCACAAGTGACAAAAATACCGGAATGATGAGTAATTTGAAGGAGTCTTTTCATAGATATTGACCTTATATGCAAACCACCCCTACCTCGGAAATATTTTTCTTACACAAAACCTGTCAGAGCTACAGAGCTGTGCTACGAAAACAGGCAGTATAATTGGATGATCTTCCCGATTTCAGAAAATGAAGCCATTTGAACATTTTTTTCGAAAAAAATTCGTAACATGACCGATTTTTTAAAATCGGCGATAACTCTTCTGAAAATGCGGCAGGCTAAAAATCGTGAAAGGTAGCTCTGGAGAAGGTGAATTCCCATTTTATCTCAAAGTAAAAAGGCCTCCAACGAGGTGGTTTAGGAGATAGATATCATTACATCCGTCCACACACACACACACACACACACGTCTCACAACTCCCGCCAAAAAGAACGCAGCAGCATAGTGTGCACGTCAAGTGTCTATGACGCAGAGTTCGTTACGTCACTGTGTGCGTGAAAGTAAGTATTGTGTGGAGAAACGTCACAGTCTTGTTTTGTATTACTGAAACTTGCTGCTGCGCGTAGCAAAATCTGCCCCGTCTCATAAAAAACCATGCTCCAGTTGTCAGGTTTATTTCTGGTTGGCCCCAGTGAGGTGGCCACCCAATGACGCTGAGTGAAAGCATACAGAGCTGGCCTATAACAGCTGTGAAGTCCACTGACCAACACCCGAGGAAATGACGCAGCCAGACAGAAGAGACAGAGCTAACATGAGACATAGTTTCACATACAGGCGCATCGTTACGGTGAAACTGAGCCACAGCATATATAAGCTTACAGAGCTAGCCAGGACTGAGCCCACAGATGTACTCATGGTTGCTGTAAAAGCCCTCACAAGGGAAATAACATCGCTGTTCCAACTGTGTCAAGTTAGTGCAAGTTGCTTCCCTTCGCAAAGAAGTGGGCGTTATGTACAACACAATCATCAGTGTTGCAAAATATGAAGGAAGAACAAAACGAAAAAAAACAAAACAACAACAACAACAACAACAACAACAAAACCCAACACACACACACACACACACACACACACGTCTTAAACACACACCATCCCCCCCCCCCCCATATCAAACACACACATAAACGCACACGCAACCAAATGTGAAACAGCAGATCGAGATCACAGTAAACTAACTAGTCTAGTGATAACGTGTCCAACATGTCAAATGTTTCTTCACCTTCAGATCCTCCACCGTCATTTTATACACGGGGTTGTCCCTGACCTTGGCCCTGACATCCACCACCACCCCGGGGCCAACGAGGTGTGACGAGGGGACCTCGTGGTTGCGCCAGTGACCCTGGACAAAGTGGGATGGAGCGTCCGTGTGGGTTCCTCTGTGTTCTCCCATATTAAACTTGTTCCACTCCAGACTGTGGAGAAAACAATATGCCAACAATACACGCAACAATGGTAGTTAATAGTTTTTATTTTTTTTTCATGTTGAGATTGTTATAATTACTCCCATGTTGAAACGATTACAATTTACTCCAGTGTTGAATTTGGTATAATTTACTCCCATGCTGAGCTTGTAATAATTTACTCTTTGTTGAACTTGTCATAATCCATGCTGTAATTTGCTGATTTTTGTCGGTGACAATGACATTTTTACTTCCATGTTTTAACTTGTTGTAATTTCCTCCCATGTTGACCTTGTCATAATTTACTCACCTCTTGAACTCGTTATAACTTACTCCCCTGTTGAAATGGTTATAATTTATCCAGTGTTGAACTTGTTATACTTTACCACCCTGTTGAACTTGGTATAATTTATTCACATGTTGAACTTGGTATAATTTACTCCCATCAGTGTTGGACTTGTTATAATGTACCCCCATGCTGAACTTAATATAACTTACTCCCATGTTGGACATGTTAGAATTTACTTCCTTGCTGAGCTTGAAATAATTTACCCCATTTTGAACGTGTTATGTGAGAGAGAGAGAGAGAGAGAGAGAGAGAGAGAGAGAGAGACAGACAGACAGACAGACAGAGGGGGGAGGGGGAGAGAGAGAGGGGGGAGGGGGAGAGAGAGAGAGGGGGGAGGGGGGAGGGGGAGAGAGGGGGGAAGTGGGAGAGAGAGAGGGGGGGGGGGAAGAGAGAGGGGGGGAGGGAGAGAGGGGGGGGGGAGGGGGAGGGGGTAAGCCACTCACTACAACTTGAACGCATCATTGAAGCCCCTCTGCAGGATTTCCATTTTGAACGGGGGGTGCACTGGCCAGCCGATAGCCTTAGGGTCAAGGCTGTATGTCAGGTCAACCACTGTCATTGCGTCCATTGCCGATGACGTCAAAATGAACAGGTTCAAGATGATGACGAGTAGTGACGTTGCACACATGCCTTTAGCCATGATACTGGATCTGTTCTACACAAATTTCAATGGGGAAAGAATCACTTAAATACACCTATGTTATTTAAGCGTATTTAAATAATGAATAAATCAATGAATAGATAAACAAATATTAATAGTGGAGTTCAAGACCAAAAATGGACGAGACCTTCAAATGCCTATAATAATTATATTCTCTATTAGCCTCAGGCTCCATGGTCACCCCTATAAAAAAAAAAAATAAAATAAAATAAAAAATACTTCATTTGCAATCTAGAAATAAAAATTACCATGCACAGACCATTTCGGAGCACGTACCTGACAAAAGTTTTTAAAACCTCTAATGTCTCCTTTTCCGCTCTGCCCCCACCGGAGTAATGCAAGTCTACCTTCTGTTTTGACCGGAAAGCCACTTTACTCAAATCCATTCGGGTCACCTCAGTCTGCCTGTCTTGTCAGTACGCATAAAAACTCAGCGACTGAACACAAACAAGTGTCCGTCCGTCTTGGCTTGTCACATTCTTCGATTCAGTTTAAACGGTCAAATTCCATGTTTACTACACCAGCTTATGTTTTGGAACGGTTTTACTCGTGAGTGCCGGGAGCCGGGGTGGTCGAATGGTAGAGCGTTGGACTTCTAATGCTCGGGTCGTGAGTTCGATCCCGGCTGGGGCCAAATATTTGTGCTGGCTTTTTCATCGTTGCCCCGTCTTTGATATCACCCTATGTGGTGGAAAAGGACGTTAAACCCCCAAACACCCCACCCCACCCCTCGTGAGTGCCGGCGCCTCAGTGTACGCTCGAATTACTCTATCTTCAAGTGATGATTAGTAACTTCAGTAATGCGATAAGATATTGTTTACATTCTCTGTGCGCGAGCGGTTGAACATCAGCAGTACAAATTATACGACTGTTGACAGAGGGAGCGCTCCGACAGTATGGTCGCCGCCCGTTGTGTCATCTGTTGGCTCAGTGCGGGCCTTACAGTCATTGTCAGTGCAGATCACAGCCGGTGTCAAAGCCGTGGGTGGGTGCGTGGGTGCTTGGGAGTTTAACGTCCTTTTCCACAACCTACGGGTGATATCAAAGACGGGGCAACGATGAAAAAGCCAGCACAAATATTTGGCCCCAGCCGGAATACGCACTCACGACCCGGGCGAGCATTAGAAGTCCAACGCTCTACCATTCGGCCACCCGGGCCGGCTCAGTCCCCCTAAAGCCGTGGTGTGATGATAGATATACTGACTGACGAAAACAGAACGATCTGTGAGCATAAAACTGATAGCATTAGTCCCTTTAACTATAGTCAACACTGACTGTAAACCCAGTCAGTCGCTCTATAATCATGCAGGGGTCAGAAACTTGATTACCTTTCTCAAGGACTGACACTGACAGCACACCGGCGAATCAGGGCAAACTATGTGGCTGCAGAAAGCCGGAGCAGCATTCCAGCATGAGCCGGACTGACCTCAATCTGATTCGGTCAAACTGTCCGCCTAAACTGAGCTGCTAGCCGGGCCATTCTGCTTTAGTGTTCACTTCGAACAATCCGGTCAGCTCTAACTCGAGTCTCAGTCCAATCGCATGAATCAGGTACATGTAGAAGGAGGAAAATGATCTTACCTTTCTCAAGAAAACAAGAAGTGTCTGCTACAGGATAAACGTGACTACAGCAGCGTCCGTCGGTCAGCACTGACGAGGCTGAGGTGCAGGGGGGAGGCTATTATGGAGGGAACTCGTACAGGTCTATTTTTAGACGATTAGGGTTAGGGTTAGGTTTAGGGTTAGTTTTAGGCTTAGGGTTAAGGTTAGGCTTAGGGTTAGGGTTTGGTTAGGGTTTGAACGCGCTATCGGGCGTTTCCGGAATCCCATGACCTCAGGCGACGTCCGTCTAAAAATAGACCTGTACGAGTTCCCTCCAAAATAGCCTTCACCGAGGTGCAGGTGGTCAATCAATATGGCGGAGAAATATTTCCGGTGCTACTCCGCCGGATTCAAAAGTTTTGACGATTCGCGGCTGTCAGGTGAAGCCGCATGTCTGACATAATTATTCAAGATTCAAGATTTTTATTTCTTTTTTCCCCTTTTGGGGTATGGAGGAATACTATTAAAAAAAAAAAACACACTGAAAAACTAAGACAAAAAAGACCACAAAAAACAACAACAAAACCCTTGAAAAAAGAAAAAAAAAGATACTGAGTCAAGTTTCACACACACACACACACACACACACACACACACACACACACACACACACACACACACACAGAGTGCCAAACATCCCCATTCGCTACAAGAAATTTAGCAAGGTTCAGGCATAGGCCTACGCTTTTGGTTCTGTTTCCACTGAGATTGCAATATACGACTCCACTGACTCGGCAAGCCCAGAGGATGAACCTCCGCCCCTTTACTGACTCTGCCGTGTATTGGAAAAACACAGTACGACGGTCCGAGTCCATGACGTGCTGGCATTTTCATCGTTGCCCCGTCCGCTTTGATATCACCCGTATATGGTGGCAAAGGACGTTAAACCCCAAACACACAAACACACACACACACACACACACACACACACACACACACACACACACACACACACACACACACCGAGTCCATGACGTCATTTTTATCGAAAAAGGGGTGAAATCAAGATAAAAGAGATTGACGGACGTAAAGCCGGGTCCTTTTCCCCGAATGACGTCAACGGGCTTACTGCTTTCTTTGCCGCATGTTTCAGTCATATCAAACTACACGTGCTTCCCTCTTTGTCGTGTCTGGCAAGAAAGTTCGCCAGACCCGGACATGTCATGTATTGTGATATCCCGGCTGGGGCCAAATATTATTTGTGCTGGCATTTTCATCGTTGCCCCGTCTTTGATATCACCCGTATATGGTGGCAAAGGACGTTAAACCACACACACACACACACACACACACACACACACACACACACACACACACACACACACACACACCCTAGTCCATGACGTCATTTTATTGAAAAAGGTGAAAGAGATTGACGGACGTAAAGGTCCTTTTCCCCGAATGACGTCACCGTGCTTACTGCTTCCTTTGCCGCATGTTTCAGTCATATCAAACTACACGTGCTTCCCTCTTTGTCGTGTCTGGCAAGAAAGTTCGCCAGACCCGGACATGTCATGTATTGTGATATCCCGGCTGGGGCCAAATTTTAATTTTGTGCTGGCTTTTTCATCGTTGCCCCGCCTTTCATATCACCCGTATGTGATGGAAGAGGACGTTAACCCCCCCCCCCCCCAAACACCCACCCACCGACCCATGTGTTGTGCTCATCATGCCACGGCACGCGATTGGCTGAATTCTGGGGGATCGTTCTTTTTGATTGGCAGGAGTAAAACATTGCCTATAACGTGTTGGTAAAAAAACAAAACAAAAAACAAAAAAAAAGGGATGACAAACGACTACTTTCCTTCAGATCGACCAACCCGGAAAATCCAACATTTTTTTTTAAATCTCAGGCGCTATTTACACTTAACAACGTCAGCACTCAGTGGTACTGATTCTGGATTCAGGTCAGTTTGTCTGTGAGGCAGTTCAGCTTTCACTACTACCCAGGTTCAGTCCGAGTGTACCTCCCCGGCCGGGGCGAAATAGTTGTGCTGGCCTTTTTCTCGTTGCCCCGTCTTTGATATCACCCTCATGTGGTGGAAAAGGACGTTAAACTCCCAGACAATTCCAATTCCGAGTGTACCTCGACTGGGGTTGGTCTCAGATCAATAGGGTTTACACTATATTCTCTGCAAGTCTAACAATGACGTAGGAAAGTTACGTCATGCCCGCCGCCGGTAATGCCTTGACGGAAGCATGATGCCAGCTGCATGTTAAAATGCAAGCTGACCCTGGACCCGGGTTCAGCATTAACTTGAACCGTCGCAGTGTTGAGCCCGGTCTTCTTCTTCTTGGCGGTCGCTGGGGTCACACTGGCAGGCCGGTTGTCACGATGAAGTGGGCCGTTTTCTGAAGATCCTGCCGGCTACCGTACAGCTTGGAGTGCAGACTGGTCTCTTCTGGCCACACTGCTGTACGCAGCTCCTGGAGCTTGGGGCACTGCTGGAGGACATGCTCTGCCGTTTGCTCGCCGGTGCCGCAACTGCACTCTGCAGAGGGGGCCAGTCCGAGCTTCCGGTGCATATGTGCTTTGAGGCGGTTGTGTCCGGTTCTGAGCCGTAGAAGGATGACTTGCTCTTGTCTGGTGAGGCAGTGGTAGTCATCCTTCGGTGTTGCTGGCTTGCCGCGGGCTGACAGGCCGGCAAACACACCGACCCGGGTTCAACCCACTTCCAGTAACATTGGCAAGTGTAAATAGCCTCTGTCAGGGTGTAAAAGAATGAGGGTGGGTGGGGGTGGGTGTTTGGGGGTTTAACGTCCTTTTCCACCACATAGGGTGATATCAAAGACGGGGCAACGATGAAAAAGCCAGCACAAATATTTGGCCCAAGCCGGGATCGAACTCACGACCCGAGCATTAGAAGTCCAACGCTCTACCATTCGGCCACGCCGGCTCCCCGTTTATCAATCAGAAAACGCCGGATTCAGTTAACGAGTAACTTCAATGTCAAGTGAGTCTTGTGCGTGCATGTTCACTGAGATCGCCGGCAAAAGATTAAGTTTGCATCACTTGAAAGTAGCACCGGGGAAAAACAAGTCTCAGCCAAAACTCAAAGGTCGCGTTCATTATACAGTCTTCACAAAAAGTTAAGGACCAGTCAACATAATGGGTGACGGTTTCAATCAGTAAATCAGAAAAAAATAAACGAATAAGATTTTTCCCGTAAAATTCGGTAGAAAGGTTAAGGGGTAATTAGTGAACATGGCGACCACTGTGTGGATGGCACGTGCGCGTCACACAGCATGCTTGGCGCGTTTGAAAGTCTGCAATTTCGGCAAAACTAGACCGAGTTTCAGTGTTCAGTGAGCGATACCTGGGGCTTTCTGCACGGCAAAAATGAGATGCAGGTCAAAGAATGCATCCCTGGTTATGAACTGTGCTCATTTGTTTGCCTACATAAGCCGCCGTTTCAGGGATGTTCAGCACTACACCAGCATGCCACCACGACAAAAGTTGAATGATATTTGCAAGTGGTCCTTAACTTTTTGTGAAAGCAGTATTATCGTTAGCACGAGCAGTGCATGTTTAAAAAAAAAGCGCGTGGCCCCGCTATTCTTCTCATAGAGGGCGCCACTGTCACAGTTTTCCACAGCCTTGTTGTATGACTGACAAACGGCATATTGATACTTTAAAACTGAGCAATCGTTGTCGAGTCAAAACCAACTGTCCTTCTTCTTCGTCAGTTTCTTCTTCAGTCTGCGTTCACGGCAGTCGAAACGTTCGAATCGAAGTACCACCGGAAATTCTCCCCGCCGTCTTGATTAACACCAATGGGGAAAAAAACCCTTTCACTGGCTGCTTGTCAGCAGAGTATGCCCCGGTAGCTCAGTGGGTCCATCCATGGCAACACAATCTCTCAGTGGAGATCTACAACACACACAACTCTATCAGACGAATTCCAGGCGTGATGGTGGTGGCGGGAAATGGGCGAAGGAGGGATGAGAGGTGCGGGGGGGGGGGGGGAGGGGGTAAACTAGCGGGAACAAGCGAGCAGCGAACCCCAGCTGCACTGGTTTTCTGGGTCGCCAGGAATAGATACGAGCAGAACAACTGAATGGCCAGAGACTGTGAGTATGCATACTATACAGAAGTGATGCTCTCTGAAATGGCAAGCGCACAGCCGCACCGCGTGATCTGTCAGTAGTCAGGGATGCGTACAATCGTTATGATTGCCAAGCATAAAAGAACTACATCCTCTTCGTCCATCCGGACATAATTATGCTACTTTGTGGAGTGTGGAAACAGGGTGGGTGGGTGGGTGTTTTGGGAGTTTAACGTCCTTTTCCGCTACATACGGGTGATATCAAAGACGGGGCAACGACGAAAAAGCCAGCAAAATTTGGCCCCATCCGAGATACGACTGGGAATCACGCTGACCCGGCCGAGCATTAGAAGTCCAACGCTCTACCATTCGGCCACGCCGGCTCCCCACAGACAGACAGACAGACAGCAGGCAAAAACAATAGACCCGCGATGCGATGCGGTGATAAAATCACGACTCTACCGTTCATTTTCTTGTGGGGCTAGAACTTGAGCGCCCGGCCGGCGTTCCGGCGCCTCTGTCACACGCGGCACGTCAGTGGCGATTTTGCACGCCTACCAGTGGTAATATGCACTCCCCGACAATTAAATCCGCTTGCAAGGGACACTGCCCGGGGACGCCGTCTCCACGCCTGTGAATAAAACACGGTCCTATGTTCCCCGGCCTGGTTAATGCCGGGATATTTATGACAGGAAGCGTGAAATGCGGCCCTGTCCCGCAGTCCCAAACCACACGGACCTCCATAGCATCATCTTACCATCATCCTCATCTCCATCATCATGCATAATATAATAAAAAAAAGTGTCCATGCTTCCGAACCCTCCCGATCCGTGGATTCCATCCATGACCTGGGAGGAACACCACTGGAACTGGCAAAGAGTTGGGGCAGCAAAACAAACAAAGAAACAAACAAAAAAAAAAACAAAAAAACACGGTCGTATTTTTTTACGGCCTCGCCACTTCACCCAGTCCGGCGCCGCCCGCTGACCGCGCTATGTCAGTGTATTGTCCAGCGCCAGGCCGGCAGCGAAGTTCGCCTACTGCACGCTGGTGCTGTGTGAACAGAAAATCTGGACTGCGTTGAGCATAGTTACAAGATGCTGTTTGGTAATGCTTAAAAAAGACTTCTATCGTCCATGCATGTACGAGAAGTACAACTGCAGGTAATTGTAAAGAATAGTATACGAAAATAATTGGAGCTAATTGCACGCACTTTGACGGGTGTTCAGTTTCGGTTCTGCTCGATGCAAAGAGACGTAAGACCACTTTGATCACTTTGACCACTCCTTCCCCACAAACATGCACAAAATGTCCCTGAATGACTGGCGACCACGGTCCGAGCAGTCATCTGCACGCCATTTTGGTTGGTGATCACGTCAGTACTGAGGTGAAAACGGCCGTGGTCGCCAGTTATTCAGGGATAGGGCCTATGTTGTGCATGTTTGTGGGAAAGGAGTGGTCAAAGTGAGTAGGTAAGGGTGTCTTAGGTCTCATTGCATCGAGCAGAACCGAAAACACCCGTCAAAGTGCGTGCAATTAGCTCCAATTATTTTCGTATACTATTCTTTTCAATTACCCAACTGCATAAATAAACGCTTAGAAACCCAACGCCGGGTAATTGGTGATAACTCTCCTTTAATGATGTAGGCAGCCGGGGCCAGCACCGAGGCACGCCGTGTTGCACGTGGACGTAGTGCGTGCCGTTGCACACGCAAATCAGGCAAGGTCAGCCTGAGACCCCAGACTAATCTAATCGCTGCTGCAAACTGAACCGTCACACACACACACACACACACACACATACACACACATACACACACACACACACACATACACACACATACACACACACACACACACACACACACACACACCACTCTCTCTCTCTACTATTGGTTTAAACTGAATTATTTTTGTTGCACTGGTACAGAAAAACAGTTTGAGCACACTACACTCCACACTATCCTCAGTTAGTTGTCGGTTAATTATGTCTGCTCAGTGTTTCCTGCAGTCACTGATGGACGTTTGCATATGTCACTGTAATTACTGTGAATCTTGCTGTGTCAGTGCATGTATGTTCATACCCTCCAACCTTGGCATGGGCCCAATGGCCTAACAAATAAAATAATTCAATTCAAACTTGTTGAACTTGAACTTGAACATCCCCCTCACCCCCCCTCTCTCTCTCTCCGCTCTCTCTCTCTCTCTCTCTCTTTCTCTCCGCTCTCTCTCTCTCTCCCTCTCTCACACACACCGCACACACTGACACACACACACACACACACCGTCACACACTGACACACACACACGCGCGCACTCTCTCAGATCAGTCTCTCTCCCTCGTGTTGATTTCAAGTTAGTGAAGATGTGAGGGTCGGCCCGGAGTTATGTCGTGAATATATCTACCGGTATGTGTGATCTGGAATACGCATTAATGTTCCCTTCACTGACTCCGGCCATCGTGGTGGACGGTTTGTCTTTACAAGAAGTCAGAAAATGTCGGAGTTGGCGTCGGAGTCTCAGTCTTTCTCTCTCGCCTTTAAAATGATAACATGTTATTGTTTACGATACCATAGTGTGGCGGAAAAGGATTGTAAACTCCCAAACACCCACCCACTGGCACCGACCCATCCTCGTTGTTTACTTGAGCATTTACACTGTAATGTACGCGAAAACTGAGTGTGTAAACTAAGTGAGGCCGGCTCAGTCCGTACTGATGTGTGCCAGCCGTGTGTGTGTGTGTGTGTGTGTGTGTGTGTGTGTGTGTGTGTGTGTGTGTGTGTGTGTGTGTGTGTGTGTGTGTGTGTGTGTGTGTGTGTGTGTGTGTGTAAAGCATTTTGTTCATGTTTGTTAGTATAGCAAGGATATAGTAAGGGAGACCTGTGTGTCTATTATCTCATCTTTGGAAAATAAAATTTGTCAGTCAGCCCCCCCCCCCCTTCTCTCTCCCCCTCTCTCTCTCTCTCATAAACACATTCTCTCTCTCTCTCTGTTTCTTCCAGAGGCAGGTTGTCTAGGGGTTTATACGCCGTTGCCTAGTGACAGTCTGGCTGCTGTACAGCCGGCGCTCATTTATGTCAAGACTCGGTGCCGGTAGTGCCACAATTATCAGTCGGTTGTGAGTGCGCTTGCATTTCAGTTTCAGTCGTCTTCAAATCTCAGAATACCAGGCTGAGTGGGTGTTTGGTCCACTTTTCCACTACTCATGGGTAATACCAAAGACAGGGCAACGAGAAAAGAGGCCAGTTAATATTAGGGCAGGACTCAGTGATTCGAACTCAAAACCCGAGCATTGAAAGTCCAACGCTTGACCATTCGGCTGTCCCCGCTCCCTCTCTCAACACGTTCGAATCCCAGCTGCGGCCGGATATATGTGCTGGCCCTTTTCTCGTTGCCCCCGCCTTTGAACTGAATTATCGGGCCATACGTGGAGGAAAAGGACGTTAAACTGCCAAACACCCACCCACCTTTCTCTCAACTCTAAAAGGCTCAAAGAACGTGTAGAGGCTTACAGAGGTGCACAGGTAGATTCGAGTATTTCCACTCAGCCGGGTATGTCGACTTTTCACAATGATGTGCCTCTGATTACGGACAATTCACCGCCAGACGAGTTTGTTGATTTCGACAACAAACAAACAAACAAACAAACAAACACACCCAAGTTTTAGAAAACAGTTTTTTGGTCGAAGTAAAAAACCTGGAGTGTGGTATATTTTACGTAATCGGGCGTACCGATTTTGGAAAATTATTTATACGCCGTCCGAAATTGGCACACACACACACACACACACACACACACACACACACACACACACACACACACACACACACACACACACACACACACACACATTGCCGCACTAGTAGTAGGTGTATATATACATATATGTGTAAACATAATTATGGTATCTACTTTTTACCGTTATTAGTTCTTTCTTGGCTAATCCGCCAATAGATATTTGAAGAGGCTGTTTATAAACGAGGAGGCTGACTAACATGAAAAGGAAGAGAATTCCACAATGAATTTCCGGGGAGAGAGAGAGAGAGAGAGAGAGAGAGAGAGAGAGAGAGAGAAGAACGAGACCAAGAACCTTTATTTTACAACCGTAGAAGTTACAGGCATATACATACCAATTTCAAAACTTTCCGTTGCTACACTACATGAGCTAATACTACTGTTAAAAAAAAAAGATACTAAGTAAGGACAGCACACACACACACACACACACACACACACACACACACACACACACACACACACACACACACACACACACACACCGTGCACACACACACACACACACACACACACACACACACACACACACCACACACACACCGTGCACACACACACACACACACACACACACACACACACACACACACACACACACACACACACACACACACACACATCGTACCGCATCACACATAAACAACATCACGCATGTATTATTCGCACGCATCTATGCAAAACATCATTAAATCGTAAACAGAAGAGAGAGAGAGAGAGAGAGAGAGAGAGAGAGAGAGAGAGAGGAGAGAGAGAGAGAGAGAGAGAATACTGTCTTCTGTGGCGCTTAGTAATCTTAGAATCAACACCAGTTTAACTCAGTTCCTACCAAGTAAGTTTCGGCTTGTACACCAGTGACCCCATTATTTTTTTTTTAAATTTTATGTCTGCATGGATTTGAATTTGGCTCAGGGAAAGTGTTTCACTTTCTGTTATACTCGTGTTTGGTGCAGTAAAAGCCGCCAAGGAAGCGTTAATCTTGCCTGAATTACGCATACCGAGCCAAAACAAAAAGAGAGTTTAAAAGAAAAGACGAAACAAAATTGAATACTCGTACGAAATGTGTTAAACAAGTCACTGTGAAGAACTGATTATACAGCCAGGTAGATGTTTCATTGCGCCCCCCCCCCCCCAAAAAAAAAAATAATAAATAAATAAATAACTGAAAAAAAAAAACGGAAAAAAACCCGGAAAAAAAAACATTAAAAAACCCCTAAAAACTATTAAATTTTTTTTTTTTAAAACCCTGAAAAAACCCCCCCAAAAACAAAACTGAAAAAAACTACTGAGAAAGCCTCGGTGGAACATTTACTGCGCACGTGCTATGCGATTTGTCAGCAAAACACCAGCGCTTAGGAGCCACGCGAGCCCCATTCCTTCGCCCAACCCAGCAGCACACCCGCTCGTATCCGCGTCAGGCCCAATCAGTCCCATAATGCGCGCGGGTCCCCCGCTTCCGTCGCGAAGGTTGACAACTCCAATGACGATGGTAGCTCCGCTAGGTGGCAGGCTCTCCACGTTGGCCACAAATTCCAGAAGAACGACGTCCTTTGGAAGCAGCACCTGCACAAATGAAAGGTCCACACAAGATTCTTATGTGCTGGATCATTCTTGGAAATTCTTTTGTTCTCTCGATCCCTTTGGCCCTCAGTCCGGCTCAGGAAGAGCGGTAGTTACGCCAAAACTTCACCGTCTCGTGGTGTTTTTCGGCGTAACCCACTCGAACTAATCATGTAAGCTCTATTTACAATTACTCATTTATTTCACGATTAAATATACGTCTACTGCGTAGTGATATGTTTGTTATAATTATATCTATATCTCAAAACATTAAAACAGCAACAAACAAATAAACAAACAATACGGAAATAAACGAAACGAAACGAAACAAAACGCAAACCACACCACACATCACATAGCCATACCGAACAACACCACACCACACCAAACAACACGGCCACACCATACCAAACCACACCACCCATACCACACCACACCACACCACACCACACCACACCACACCACACCACACCACACCACACCACACCACACCACACCACACCACACACCATACAACACCACACCACTTTCACTCGGCAAACCAAACCAACCCAAACACCAGAACATGGCATACACATGGTCTTCTGCACACATGATGAACACTCGTGTGTTCTCAGTTGCTGCCTACATGCATAATCTTTGACGGGTGCTACGACTTCAGACTTGTACTCGCACGCCATTAGTCACATCAGATACGGCATGCAGTTTACATTGCTCTCGCACTATCATGATCTACATGTTACGGGTATAAATATCCCGGCGTAATCGACCCCACTGACGTGAAAGGAAGCCAGTTTTCCCATGCGCATAGGCATGTGCACACCCACTTCCCCGGCCGACCTGGGATGTTTTGTTTATTTTTTTTCCCTCGCAGCCCGGCTGTGTGTATTCTGCGTTTATTTTTTGCATTTGTCATTTTTGTTTCTGTGTCTCGTCCTTTGTGTGTGTGTGTGTGTGTGTGTGTGTGTGTGTGTGTGTGTGTGTGTGTGTGTGTGCGTGCGCGCGCGCGTTTAAATTATTGACTCAGTATTTGTTTATTTGCTGTTGTTTGTTGTTGTTTTTCAAGTAATCAACTTGAAACCCGAGCACATGCAAAGCGCCTCACTGAGTCAAAGATGCCGTGGTGTGTTTCACGTAATCGTGGGCACCTCATTGTGAAAACTCTCTCCTGAAATACTTTCTTTAAATATGCATACCTGGTGAACGGGAAAGCTGTGAGATTTAATTCCCGGATCAGGTGTAGGCGTGTCGGCACCAACAGCCACCACACTCCGCTCCTCTGCCAGCCACCGCGCCGCGTCCTCATCAAATCCTACATCAAACACGTGATATGATGTACTGATAGAACCACGTGGTCTGATGTGTAGAAGCACGTGGTCTGATGTTAGGAAACACGTGGTCTGATTTTAGGAAATACGTGACCTCAGTGATGTATGGAAACACGTGGTCTGACGTATGGAAACACGTGGTCTGATGTATGGAAACACGTGGTCTGATCAGTGTATGGAAACACATAATCTGGTGCATAGATCATAATTATTAACACAGTCCCCATCAGTGCTGCTGGATCATCACTGATTAAATGTCCTTGCAGAAATAATATATTATTAAGACGTGTAAGTAAATGAGAAAATAGTAGAACACATGGCACATTCTGTGATGAAACCAGCATAAATTACATTTGATTTTGCTACTTGTGACTTTAACACCCTTTTCCAATTTGTACGGGTGGTTTTAAAGACGGGACGCGGGGGGGGGGGGACAGAACATTTCCGTGTTTGTTTGTTTGCTTGTTTGTTCAAACCTGGAAAGTGATAGGTCGTATCGTCCTCAGGAGTCTCTGTACCGAACATTCTCTTGGCGTCCGGGTACCGCTTGCTCCATCCTGATTTCATCAGTACCACCGCGCCATCGGGAATCCTACCGTACTGGTCCTCCCATGCCTGTGTTGTGGACAGACACAGGACAGAAATATGAGACAGAACAAGAGTGAGTCGGTCTGTGACAGAGACTGTGAGTTTCGGATTCTGTCTTCTCAAAGTCTCTATGTTTGTAATGTTTTCTGAGGGGAACAAACTGCAGCTTACAAAGCTCAAGTCAAGTCAAGTCAAGTCAAGTCAAGTCAAGTCAAAGTTTATTTCAAAACCCCGTTGGGGGGGGGGGGGGTACATGAAACGAGAAATTAACATATACATCAAGCTCACCACACCGGCCAACATACATCATGATCGCTCGCACACAAGTTTTACAGGATTCATGCATACATACATACATACATACATACATACATACATACATACATACATACATACATACATACATACATACATACACACTGTGACATACATACATACATACATACATACATACATACATACATACATACATACATACATACATACATACTACATACAAATATACATAATGAATTATGACTTTCTTTGGATTAACGCTTCCATACCTGTACTACACGGCGACTATCTACAAAGTCGCTATCAAAAAAACAAACACACACACACACACACACACACACACACACACACACACACACACACACACACACACACACACACAACAACAACAACAACAAACCCGGCACTGATCAGATGTTTAGCTGATTAAAAGAAAGAAGAAACAAACAACAACAACAACAACAACACAAAAAAGGCGGTTATCTCACCTTGAGGTCGCCAACGGTGACAGCATAATCGGAGTTGTCCTTGACCTTGTCGGTGACATCAACAATGACCCCGGGACCAACGAGGTGTGACGCGGGGATCTCATGCGTGCGCCAGTGACCTTCAGCAAAGTGTGCAGGAGCGTCGATGTGTGTGCCGCCATGTTCGGCGACTGCCAGGTGATTATTTTCGAACCTTGAAAATGACGAGGTTAATCATTAAACGCGCCAGGTATAAGGTCATCAGTCCTCACAGACCTAGAAGACAACTTTAGGCAGGTAGTATTCATAAATAATACAGGTTTTTTTGTGGCAATGTTTGAAGCTTCACAAAGCTCTCAGTTATCCTTACAGGAGCTTTACAACGCAGTACCGGTTACAACGTCTTTTGTAACAGAGACACTTTTGACACTTATTTTCATGAAGTCCGCTCTAAATATTTACATTCGGCACATACCACAAATACTGTACACTGGTGCCGGTTGTCTACTGGTATGGTATGGTATGGTATGGTATGGTATGGTATGGTATGGTAGACGTCTCCTATGTTCAAATATCCGTCTCTTCTGAAATGGTCATGGCGCCGCAGGGCTGAAAGACGAAACATTAAAAAACCTGCTCCCGCTAAGTGTTACTTGATGTGCAAACCTTCGCCCTGCTATTCGCTCTGGTGCGTGCGACAGTATTTCTGTTTTACCACGCCACCGGCCATAGCATATATTATACTCTTCTTCGAAAGATGGATGTGGGAGTTTTAGCATCCACACTGATATAATTTTGTGTGTGCGTGTGTACACGAGAGCGGAGCACGCACCCTAAACAAGCACGTGATTTTGACGCGAGTTGGGAAGGAAAAATCCATCCAAATCCCTGCCCACAAGGGATTCGAACCGTGCGGCTCAGGAGCCTTAACCACTGGACCAAATCCCCCTACTGCACGCGTACCATGTTTTCCACACTTGATAGTAGCCCCTGTGCAGGATGGTGAAGTTGAAGGGAGGTTGTCCTGGCCAGAAGAGACTGTCCTTACCCAGCTGGTGAGTCAGGTCCACTACTGTCATGGCCGGCGCCCCCAGTGACGTCACCACGCACACAGCCATCACCAGCTGAGACAAGACCGTCATCCTTCAATCGGTCGCGGCTCTGAAGGACACAGGTGCTCAATCAGATTGCGCGAAAAATGGGTTGTAAGAACTTGTGTAGTACATTAGTGATAGATAGATAGATAGATAGATAGATAGATAGATAGATAGATAGATAGATAAGCGGGCCCATTCCAGCAAGGTGCCTAAGCCGTTATAGAAGGATTTTTTCTTCCTTTCTTCGCTTCCCTTTTTTTAAAAATTTAATTTTGCTTTTGGGTTTCTTTTGTCCTAGTCTGGGTTAGGCCCGTAGCCGTGAGTTAAATTAACCTCGACTTTTACATACGGGCCCAGGCTGCTACGCGTCTGTAGATGAAACCTGAGTACGTAAATCAATTGGTATCTAGAGTCAGGTGCGTGTTATTCCCGGGGACCCGGGACAGCCGAGCGATGAAGCATAACAGGTTACGCAACACTAATTAATAGCTTCAGAGGCATGTAGTGGCAATCCCGCTAAATATAGCACAGATTTTTTTTTTTTTTTGCCCCTTTCAAATTTGCGTGCAGAGTAAAGAATGGTTTTTGTTGGCTTTGTAAATAAGTTTCATGCCAGATAAGAGTAAAAACAGGGAGAAATGAGAGTTGCTTGTGGACTATTTGCGCGGCTGGCACAAGCGCTAGCAGACGATAGATGAATGAGGGGGGGGGGGGGGGGGCGGTGAGGCGGGGGGGGGGGGGGGATGTGGTCGCTGCTAGCATTGCAAAAAGGAAAAAAAAATCCGGAATATTGGAATTTGTGGAAAATTACTCTACACTTGAGTCTTTGGCTGCTAGATTTTTGTGACTGGTTTTTTTTTTTCGGGGTGAATTTTAAAGAATTTCCAGGTTGTCTACGCAGCGTTATGTTTAATAGGGTTATATAGCGTTTTCTTCGAAATCTGTATCAGTGTTGCGTATCGACGGAAAAGCTTCAGATGTCTCCCGGTGTCCTTTTCCATGTCTTTGTCAATACAGATGTCTGAGCTGCTATGAAATCTGTTAACACGCTGAAGATGTACAACTAACCCGACGATAATTAAGCTAGGATCACGTTTCCCGGGCACTACTTTGCGGATGTGATCAGTTGTTGATGTAGTGTTTCGGTTCCAGTTCGGTTGTTGCGCATGTTTCGCGCGGCGGAGAAGTTTTGGCTGCGACGGTACGAGTCACGCTCGCAGCGCACAGATGCGAGACGGATCGAACTACTTGCGCGTAGTAATTACCGACTGTGACAGGGATGGCGTGAGAGACGATATCGGAGCGTACAGTTTGTATTGAATTTTCAATGCTTGAGTCGTTAGTTTGAATCCATGGTGGGAGTCAAACCCTTGCGCTGACCTTTTCCTCGTTGTCCCGTCTTATATTGGGACGTTCACTTTTTGACGACCATGCTCCCAGCGTTTGTGCAGAGCCCTTGCACGCGTTGCCAACCACACACATCCAGACCCCGGGCGCTGACACGTGAGGACGCTGTTACAGAGCACCCAAGACCCATGTTATCTCCGCTCTCACTGTGACCGCTAAGCTCCATATTTCCAATCAAAAGTCATATTTTCCCATGAAAGTGCTTGTAATTATCATTCAAACCATACCTAACACGATTAGGAAACATATGAGGAACACCTACCACCACCCCCCCCCCCCCCCCAAGAAAAAAAGAAAAGAAAAGAAAAATTGCTGAAATCGCCCGGTTGGCAAGGGTTGTGCACGCACACGGTGCCTAGGTCATGGGGAAATTCCACGGCGCGTGGTCAAGGTCGGCAATGAGTTAAAGGTCTGCAATCTCAGCATAAAGCCGCAGACATTGCGCTTTTTAAAACTGTGACTCCTTCGACTGTGCATAATCCAGGCAACTCTGTCACAGTTGCAGAGTTTTCAGCGCTTCGCGGGACCCTTACAAAACCAGAGCACGAGTTTGGCGTGACATTATTTGGCTTTTGGTCAGTGAGCGAGACACATCGCCACAGTATCTAGCGCATGTGGAGTGCTGCACGATCTTTCTCGCTCAGTGTCAAAACGCAAACTGAGCGGTGAAATCAGGCTGCCCTTGGCTCTTACTGGGGTTTCAAGGACGCTGAAAACTCTGCAACTGTGACAGAGTTGACTGTGCTTGCACGGTCGACTCTGTAAAAAAAATTTCACACTTCGGAAAGCTTTTTGTTGGGAGCTTAGATCTTTAAAGCCTGAAATACCTGAAATACCCACCCACCCTGTCAGTGTAAGTCCTGTAACCTGGTCTATGTTCCCACAGATCCACACAGGGAAGAAAGACTTGTGGGAACGTAGACCTGCTGGAACGTGGACATGCATCCCTGAAATTAGATCTCGTCCGGTCAAAGTGATAATTTAAATCTACTAGATAGGCAGATGAAGCTGCACCGCGGCGACACGCATCCTCCGGGGGAAAGACATTCGAATTTCCCGGAATGGTAAAAGAAAATAGTAGGCTAGTCAAAGCAACTTTCGAGTTGTTTACAAACTCCACCGCAAAAGCGCAATTTGATGTGAGCAGAACTTCATTAGTTCATACCGTGACATGGATGCTAAAAGTTAGTTTACAACAACAACAATAATAATAATAATTATTATTATTATTATTATTATTATTATTATTATTATTACAACACAACAACAACAACAACAGCCGCTACGACATCACACCAGCTACTTACCTTGTGTCTTATAAACTGAATCTCTGTCAGCTATAGTCTCCCAGCTTTCCACAACTTCTCGAGTGAATGTGCGTCTACAGCCGACAGAAGCTAAATACGTGCTGCAAGATATGCTATCTTTTTCCCTGGCCGCGCGCACATTCAGACGCGTGCAACGTGCGCGGGGTGTAACGTAGTGGCTCAGTGAAGGTGTCCGATGAGACAGCGATTTACAATGAGAAAGCATATATCGTAGGCAAAATTTGACAAAATAGCAGCTTTTCTAAAAAAAAAAAAACAATAAAAAATAAGCTGTAAGAAAAGCACTTTTGCGCAAAAAAAAACGGATTTTTGATTCGACCCCCCCCCCCAAAAAAAAACAAAAAACAATGATAATAATAATAATAATAATAATAATAAATAAAAAGCCAACCGGAAACGACTAAATAAGATTTTTTTATTTTTTTTTTTATTTTATTATATTTTTTTTTTTTTTTATTTATTTATTTATTATTTATTTTATTTTTTTTTTTGGGGGGGGGGGGGGGGGGGGTCCGAAAACAACAACAACAACAACAAACCCGACTTTTCTGCAGAAAACACTGGGGAGGGATCACGAAATACATTTTTTCCGAAAAGTTGGCTGTTGGGGAGCAGAAAAGTCGGATTTCTGAGAAAACAAACAAATGAACAAACAAACTTACTTCTGCAGAAAACTGGTGTTTCATCGCCATTCTTCTGCAGAAAACTGTTTCCAACCCCGCCCCTCCACCCTCCCCCCCCCCCCCCCCGCCCCCCCCCCCCCCCCCCCCCCCCCCCCCCCCCCCCCCCCCCCCCCCCCAAAAAAAAAGCACCACCACCACCACCAACAACAACAACGACAAGAACAAAACACAAGAACAAAACACAAAAACAAAACAACAACAACAACAACAAAGCCCGATTTGTCGATTTTTCTAGAGAAACAAACGAACTAGTTTTCTGCTGAAAGTATCATTCTTCTGCAGGGAAAAATGTCTTTCTTGAAGAAAACCAGGACTGCCCATTTTCAGCAGAAAAAATGTTATTTTGTCGGGTTTCCCAAACCATTATATGCCTCTCATCGTAACTCGTTGTCTCATCGGTCCCCTCCAAACCATCACGTTACACCCCGTGACGTGTGAAGGTTACTCTGGGTAAACACCTCTCCCGGAATCTGGGAAAACAACCAGTACTGACATAAACGTTTGCCAATTCCTCGGCGAATATCTCTTTTTTGCCGATAACGCTAACTTGCTGCAGGGGAGGACCTCCCGTTCACCCCGCCTGCAATGCAGCCAATAGCGGTGTGATTTAGAGGCTGTGGCCGACGGTCGACGCTGAAAGGGCATGACAGGGCCGCTGTGAACAAAAGCAACACTGGAACAGCCTTAAAGACGACACTTGGGAGATTATTAAAGGCGCCGTCAGACGTGGCGTTTTGCACGCCTAGCAGCGGTAAAATGCACTCCCAGCCGATTAAATCGGCTCGCCGTCGGTTCGCCAATGAATTGAACACGGTCCTATTTTTTCCCCTCGTCAATCGCCGTTGACCGCGCGGCTTTCGCTCTTTGTGAATTGTCCAGCGCAAGGCCGGAGGCTCAGTCCATTCACAGCACGCTCGTAGCGTGTGAACAGAAAAGCTGTTCGACCAGCGTGCGAAGGCTCCGCAGGTTCGCAGCGTGTGCCGCAGGTCCTAGAGATGGTCTGGAGCGCAAATGCTGTTTGCAAGTTCGAAAATTGAAATTCTCCTACTGACCGGCTGATCTTGCCGACATGCCTCTCCCTCAGTCATTCTGTCAGCCGCGTCATTGTCTACCCTTCTGTTGGCTCAATGAGCTGCGCTGGACAATACACACAGAGCGAAAGCGCGCGGTCAGCGGCGATTGACTGGCGTGGCAAGGGAAAAAAATAGGACCGTGTTCAATTCACTGGCGAGCCGACGGCGTGGCGTTTCGGTGCCCCTGACAAGCCGATTTAATCGGCTGGGAGTGCATTCTTCCGCTGGCAGGCGTGCAAAATCGGACCGCCTGACGGAGCCTTTAAGCGCACGGTTACACGACTGCCAGTCTGCATGTTGCCGTACTCGGCTGCCTGCTAGCGGGCAGCGGTTTTGGTGCACACGCAGCCCGCGGCGTTGCAAGGTTTGGGCAGTGATTGGTCAGATGGCTGTACGGGGCTGCCTGTGGCTAGCTGGCTGCCAGGAAAAATAGAACGGCTTTCTATTCCCGCGCCGGCACCGGCAAGGGTGATTTGCCAGCTGTGGCCGCCAGCGATTTAATTAGGGTTTCCGGCGTTTCCAGCCCTGCAAGTACCAATCCTGGCAACGTGTAGCAGCGGCCCTTAGTAATCTTTAGTGGCAAGGAAAAAATTGGACTGTGTTCCATTCAATGCCAGTATGTGAAATGCTGTCACTGTGCAGGTTTCTACGGGGTGCGAGGTCAGACGCCACCAAAACGATCTGTGCGCGTACAAATATTAAAGATTAGGCCTTCAAACAGTTTATTGTAAATGTAAACACCAAACAGTTCCTAGCACACAACATAAAAAAAGGTTAACAGAGTGCATTCTTCGGCTGGCAGGCGTGCAAAATCGGACCGCCTGACGGAGCCTTTAAGCGCACGGTTACACGACTGCCAGTCTGCATGTTGCCGTACTCGGCTGCCTGCTAGCGGCTTTGGTGCACACGCAGCCCGCGGCGTTGCAAGGTTTGGGCAGTGATTGGTCAGTTGGCTGTACGGGGCTGCCTGTGGCTAGCTGGCTGCCAGGAAAAATAGAACGGCTTTCTATTCCCGCGCCGGCACCGGAAAGGGGGATTTGCCAGCTGTGGCCGCCAGCGATTTAATTAGGGTTTCCGGCGTTTCCAGCCCTGCAAGTACCAATCCTGGCAACGTGTAGCAGCGGCCCTTAGTAATCTTTAGTGGCAAGGAAAAAATTGGACTGTGTTCCATTCAATGCCAGTATGTGAAATGCTGTCACTGTGCAGGTTTCTACAGGGTGCGAGGTCAGACGCCACCAAAACGATCTGTGCGCGTACAAATATTAAAGATTAGGCCTTCAAACAGTTTATTGTAAATGTAAACACCAAACAGTTCCTAGCACACAACATAAAAAAAGGTTAACAGAGGCATTACTGCGTTTAAGTCTGAAAAAAAAAAAAAACCTCATACAAGTGTCTCACATCGGCGATTATAGTGTTAAATATGTACACAAATAATAAGTTGCAGTTACCTGTACACACAAAGTATGAATACTGCTTATGGGACTAAATTACACACACACACACACACACACACACACACACACACACACACACACACACACACACCACGACCACGACAACAAAAAAACACACACCACAACCACCACCAACAACGCAAGCACACTGTTGGTAAAAATGGAGGGCGATATGCGCTTGTCGGTCAAAGATTGCGCGTTTATATATATTCATGAGCAACCCATAAATGGTCATTTCCGTATCGGCTCGGGGATCGTCGGACGTCAAGGTCATGAATATTTATGCCCGCAATCTTTGCGCGCAAGTCAAGTGTTAAGAATCAGGGGTGTTTTCCGGGCCTACCTTGAAAGGTGATTGCGGTACACATCGAGGAGATTATAACCTGTACATGGCACTCATTGTAGTAAGTTACACATAGTAAGCAAAGCACTTTCACTGTCTCAGATGGTTGGGAATTAAGGATGTGTTACACATAGTAAGCAAAGCACTGTCACTATCTCAGATGGTTGGGAATTAAGGATGTGTCCTACCCTGACAAAAACAATGAAAAAAAAAAAATGTAATTAGAAACTGTTGATATGAACGTTTGAAGGTAAATAGCCTTTCAGAGACAGAAGTCCCCCCCCCCCCTCCTCCCCCCCCCCCCCCCCCCCCACCAAAAAAGAAAGAAAGAAATATAAGTAAAAATAATTTTAAAAAATACCCATCTACCCCCCTCCTCCCCAAGATTAATTAGTTATTTAGGGCTTAACGCCGCGCAAGCAACAAAGACTATTTCGCGGCTAACCACCCAAATAAAAAACAAACAAACAAAAAAACATAAAAAATAAACAAATAAATAAAATAAAATGAAATAAATAAAAGAAGAAAAGAGTTTGCAATGCTTGAGTACGAATTGCAGCTTCCAGCCAAAGTTACGTCTGCTTATAGACAGTTAAAAGAACACCATGAAATTCATGTGACCACCTACTGCTTCCGTGATGACAAATATCTGGTACAAGGTATTCACCCTGGAGAAAAAGGTCTACGATTAAAAAAAAAAATCTGTCACCTATATCCCTGTATTAACCACACAGGAAATGAAGGCAACCCCAGAACGAGGCTATAGATAACTACAGCCCGGCCGCAGCGAGGCCACAGATGACAGTTAAAAAAAAATGTGCACAGACACACCATCTTAATTAGTTCGCGATGTCACTATGCAGGACACAACCTCAGCTACCAACGATTCTTCTAGGAGTTCACTGCCAGTTCCCCACAAACATAAGAGTCAACAGCACACTCAGCAAACACAAGATGATGGAGGCTCCCCGCGCTAACCCAGCACTTCCGCCGCCAAGCACTCCCATAATGCGTGCTGGTCCTCCACTTCCGTCTTGCAAGTTGATGACCCCGATGAAGATGGTGGAGCCTGTGGGCGGCATTTTGTCCAAGTTGGCCACGTACTCCAAGAGAATGATGTTCTTCTCCAACAGGATCTGAAGCGAGATTCAGATTTTGAATAATTTAGTACTGCTGCTGAAGCAAAAATAGGAAAACCTAAGTCTTCACTCCATAGACCGTTTGCAAAACTGAGGCGTGCGACTCAAAAGGCAGTGGCCAACGGTCGAGCTTAACGAGTATTCCACGTCAGTTTTGTCAGACACATTAATTTTCTCTGTAATCTCAGTTTTTTCCCCTTTCCTTAGTATTTGTGTGTTGTTACTATTGTTTGCAAGGAATGTCGTACTTGGTCAATCTGTGTATTTGTATTAGTACATGTACTGTTCCTTAATGAGTGCAGTGTTAACATGTATGTGATCTATGTGTGGCTGTGATGTTTATATTATGTCTATCTTTTTTTTCCATTGCCCCTAGAGGGTCGGAAAATAAACTTGACTTGACTTGACCTGACTCTTTCAAGTTTCGGTTATGGCCCTGTATGTGAAAACCAGGCAAGATTAAAGGTCCCTTCACGGTTCTTACTGCAGCAAACATGAGCATAATCAAAGTGCAACACTCCACCAATGTGTGTGTGTGTGTGTGTGTGTGTGTGTGTGTGTGTGTGTGTGTGTGTGTGTGTGTGGCTTCATTCGTAGCTGCTCACAAACAGTTTATGAGCAGCTACGAATGAAGCGACACACACACACACACAGCAGACACCCAAAGTGTTGATAAAAATCAATCAGCCAAGAAGTCGAGCTAAGGGATGGAACTCCTTTGATGTGAAGAGCACTCGTCTGGGGTTTCTCCCCCTTTACGCTCATTGTCTTTCTCAGAGAAATGTTAGAACGTATGTGAAAATGGTGTTGTTTCAGGTTTAAAAAAGAAAAGAAAAGAAAGTTGCATGTGTTTTATGGAGACCAGAGCACGGTCCATATCTCTCCGCCTTTTTTTTTTCTCTTTTTGATGATGAAATGTTCATATTAATGCAGACAAACCTTCAGGACAGCGGAAACAGTTCAGCGTATTGCTCCTGACCGGAAGCAACGGGGTCAGGTCAAGTTCACTTCACGCGACATGCAACTTTCGCTCAGCAAATGGCGAAACTGACATGTAGCCGGATTCTGATTGACAAGTAAATGCAGCCAATCACAATGCACACATACTAAGATTATTTTAAGTAATACTTCACTAATAGAAATCTTTATGTTAAGTGTACGTTAAACTCCCAAACACCAGCCACCCACCCTTATGTTAATTGTAGTGTGTATTGTACATTATTCCATGTGTTTCTTCATGTAATGTTGCGTGTATTCAAGTTATCGGTTTGTCTCCTGTGTCCATCACACCTGAATATACCGCTTGGGATAATAAAGATGTATTTGATTTGATTTACTACTCCGACAGATAAATAACACGTGTGGGAGAGTCTGTCGGGAGTATTCGAGGGTTCGCTGCCAAAACGTCCTATCTCTCTTCTTTCTGTCTGTATCGATAGCAGGGAACCCTTTGCTTGACCAAACTGCCGGGTGGCAAAGCACAGTATAAATCCATGACTGACGGCGTCGTTTTGTGGAAAAACACCATAACATCAATATATCGGCCATTTTTCCCCATCAAATGACGCCATGGACTTTGCTGAATCGGACCCAGTTGCCCTGCAGGTGGGTTTCTGGTCTCCCTGTTGGGTGATAGCTCATAGACGAAGACGTTGAAGTGAAGTTTAGGTGATAAACATAGTTTAAACGAAGAGAATGGTAGCAGAGAGCGGGGAGGGGTACAGTGCAGTGGGGTCAGCAAGGGAGGGGGAGGGGGTGGGTGATGCATGTAGCGGGATGGTCAGTGCCAGAGAGGAAACTAAGTAGAACATGTGAGGGGTGTCAACGGAAAACTAAGATAAGGGATGGCAGGACTGGACTGTGGGTGGCAAGGCAGGGGTTGGGTTGGGAGGAGACAGCAAGGTGAGTTAATGCTGTGGTACTCATAGTCTGATAAAGAACAAGAATTGCAAGAAATTAAATGCAAAAGTAATGAAAATTGGAACACTGGTCTGCAACATGACTGTGTTTCGATGAGTTCCACTCGTTTTTGTAAGTCAGTTACACTGATGACGTCATTTTACCTGAAAATAGCTTCTTCCGATCAAGTTTCGCTAGAAGTGTACTTTTTTAACTACGTGTTCGACTGGACCTTAAAAACACCGTGGAACACCTTTTGTTTCTTTTCCAATTAATTCCTGTTTAATGGCGTTTCTTGATCAGACGGGCTATCAGTGCAGTTGGCTTGAGCGAAGCGCAGCAGCAACTTGACACTTACCACGCTCTGAGTATAGCTCATAGA
The DNA here is from genome assembly GCA_018292915.2 of Batillaria attramentaria. NCBI lineage: Eukaryota > Metazoa > Mollusca > Gastropoda > Batillariidae > Batillaria > Batillaria attramentaria. Next base: position 1,399,665 of record JACVVK020000065.1, read on the forward strand.
AAAAGACGTTAAACTCCGATTTTCCGAGATTGTTTTTCCCGGCACAATTTTGTCAAATCAATCAAACATGCCGGTAACCTTACCTTGTGAACGGGGAACTTGCCAGCATTGATGCCAGGCTCGGGGGAGGGGGTGTCACTTCCAACAGCCACTACACTCTTTTCCTCCGCCAGCCACCGAGCGGTGTCCACGTGAAGGCCTACGCAAGAAATTATGAGACAGAGGTTATTCCGATTCATTCCCGTTCCGGGGGCCTCGTTACTCAGTCTTGGCCCCTGCAACGACGCAAACTCGGGCTAACCGAAACCGGGCTGAGTTTAGTAATGCCGAAGAAGGAAAAAATCTACTCGGTGTCAACGAAAGTGGACAGTCACGGTTGCGAACAACTTTGAGGTCCCCGTGTTATTTCCCAGTGTGCACAGAAGCGGTGAAAACTGTCGCATTCACCAGCACCAGTACATTCTCGGCCTGTCCCGAGATTCAGTATTACCTACATGACTAATCTGCCTTGCCGCAACGAGCACGAATTTTTCGCGGCAGAGCACAAAGCTGCCACGAAAAATGATTGATTGCTGCGGGTCTATATATGCACGGGGGCCTACTCATGCAGGTAAAAATCTCGAAATGTCTGCGAGAAGTGCGAAATCTACAAGAAGCTTGGAAACCGCCACACCGATTAAATATCAGTAATCTCCAGCATCACCTTGTAACCAGACATCTTTCTTATGACGCAACGTGTAGTTACAGAGCCACAACTGACAGAGGCAGCCGAACACTTCCTGCTCCACCACTGTCCTGATCATTCTGACATACGTCGGCTTGGACCATCCACACACTACCTCCTCAATATTCCGACATACATACACTCCTTCACGGTAACTGTCGTCTCTCTATTCAAGAAAACTGCACTATATTCTGTAAAGTTTCAGCCGGTTCTTAACGGCCACTGCGGAGCGCCACAGTGCTGTCCACAGTTGTGACACAGTTGTGATTTTGGGGGGTTTCCGCCGCTGTGGCGTCATCACAGCAACCTGGATTTCAAATAGCCACAACTGTGACTGTGGTTTCCACGACAGATTCTGACTGGCTGTACTACGTCACTCGGCGCGCAAACATGGCGGACACTGAGTGCATCTTCGATCGGTTTGTCACCGAGCACAGCTGTGTTCAGTTTTGTAGTTAGTAGACACACCGAGCGCAACGACTGTGATGTGCACATGTGTGTTTCGCGCGCTGTGCCCAGTTAAAAGCAGGCTTCAGGATCGTATAACTCGTGCAGCACATTTTTAGTTTTTAGTTACATGTCCTAGTTACATGTCAATTCCTTGACAGAGTCTAGCGCAGCCCTGCGGAGATTTTTTTTTTTCGTTGTTGTGAGTACACATAGAACCCCCCCCCCCCCCCTCTCTCTCTCTCTCTCTCTTCTGTAGTTTTCATTTATCATAATTACTGACCAGTTTAGCCTGCCATTGCAAAACTGTCAATATGTACTTGCCCCCCCCCCTCCCCCTTGAGCATTATCATAAGAGGTGCTTGTTTATGCTGACTAATTGTTTACTTGTACGACTTGTATTGCAATAAACCTGTTTAAACCAAAACCTCCGTACCCGGATAGTGGAAGGAGTACATGTCCTGAGGAGTCCTGGAGTTGAACACGCGATAAGAGTCCGGGTAGTAGCGGCTCCACCCTGTCTTCATGATCACAACAGCGCCATCGGGGATCTCCCCATACATCTCCTCCCACTCCTGCAGCACAGTTTGAAATACGAAACAGTGCATAACTGAGAAGAAGTAGATAAATAACTTAGACAGCTTAAATAACTACTACTACTACTGCTACTACCACTACTACTACCACTACCACCACCACTACTACTATTACTACCCGGTAGAGCGTGCACAACTGAGAAGAAACATAAATAAATTAGATAGCTTAAATAACTACTACGACTGCTGCTGCTGCTGCTGCTACTACTACTACTACTACTACTACTACTACTACTACTACTACTACTACTACTACTACTACTACTACTACTACTGCTGCTACTACTACTACTACTACTACTACTACTACTACTACTACTACTACTACTACTGCTGCTGCTACCCGGTAGAGCGTGCACAACTGAGAAGAAATAGATAAATAACTTAGATAACTTAATAGATAGATAGCTTAAATAACTACTACTACTACTACTACTACTACTACTACTACTACTACTACTACTACTACTACTACTACTACTGCTGCTGCTGCTGCTGCTGCTACTACTACTACTACTACTACTACTACTACTACTACTACTACTACTACTACTACTGCTGCTGCTACTACTACTACTACTACTACTACTACTACTACTACTACTACTACTACTACTACTACTGCTGCTGCTACCTGGTACAGCGTGCATACTGAGAAGGAAAAAGATAATAACTTGATTGCTTAGATAGATAATAGCTTAAATAACTACTACTACTACTACTACTACTACTACTACTAATGGTGAGCCGGGATAGCCGAATGGTAGAGTGTCGGACTCTCAATGCTCGGGTTGTGAGTTCGAACCCCGGCTGGGGCCAAATATTTGTGCTGGCCTTTTTCTCGTTGCCCCGTCTTTGATAGCACCCTTACGTGGTGGAAAAGAACGTTAAACCTCCAAACACCCCCCCCCCCCCCGCCCTGCTACTACTGCTACCTGGTACAGCGTGCATAACTGAGAAGAAATAGATAAATAACTTAAATAACTACGACTACCACTACTACTACTACTACTACTACACTACTACTACTACTACTACTTCTACAACTGCTACTTCTGCCACCTGGTAGAGCGTTGGACTTCCAATGCTCGGGTCGTGAGTTTGAATCCCGGCTGGCATGAAATATTTGTGCTGGCCTTTTCTTGTTGCCTCGTCTTTGATATCACCCATATGTGGTGGAAAAGGACGTTAAACTCCCAAACACCCACCCTACTACTACTTCTACTGCTACCTCAATATGGGCTTAACCAAACTGTTTGGCTGAAGCGCCGCGAGCTGAACCACGCGTATTCACTCACACAAAACACAGTCACGTGGGGCCACTGGGGGGTCAAATCAGTTATTCAAGTTTGGAATTCATTCATTCATTTACTTCTTCATTCATTCGTGCTCTGAATATCAGTTTTCATCTCCTACCATCTCAGCGGCCATTTCGGACGAAAGTATTCCCAAATGATAATAACTGAGTATTGTGTAGGCGCTTTGCCCAATTTCTTTAACTGGCTCAAAGGGCCGAGAGCTGAACCCAACAGACATGCTCACGTGAACCACACGCATTCTGTCACACACTGGACATGAACACATTACAATCGTGTGGTGCGAAAGGTCAGCTCAGCAATAATTATAAGTTCCCGAATTTAGAATTACATTTACTTTCAAAGTTTGTGGGCTGAACATTTCCAAAGCATTGGGGGAAGGAAGCCGGAGTACCCGGAGAGAACCCACGACGATCGGCCCGAATGAACCGTGTCCCTTACGAGATGGAAAAATTCTTTGCCCCGGCTGGGACTTGAACCTGACCTCTGGCATTAGTGACGAGGCCTCTTAACCACTAGACCACCGACCATTCAACATCCTGGACCCATGTTTTGTCTTTGTTTAGCTCAAACAAACGGTTTTGTCGGTCCTCTATGAGTATTTTTTGTGGAGCCAAACAGTATGCTTCAAGAATTATACAGTAATTCTTTGTCAGCGACTGGGGATGAACCATCCGACTAACTAGCAGCAAAAGGGGAGGGTGGGTGTTTGGGGGTTTAACGTCCTTTTCCACCACATAGGGTGATATCAAAGACGGGGCAACGATGAAAAAGCCAGCACAAATATTTGGCCCCAGCCGGGATCGAACTCACGACCCGAGCATTAGAAGTCCAACGCTCTACCATTCGACCACCCCGGCTCCCCGTAGCAAAAGGGGAAGAAACCGGAGTACCTGTAGAGAACAAGGGCGGGTAATAACAAAGGGAGGTAGAATACAACGGTTTTGAGGCAAAAACATGACTCGAATACGATGTTCCATTTTGTAACTTTTGGGTATCTCGATACAGGTACCGAAATCAGTCTGTTTACCATACCTTCATGTCATCAACTGTGACCTCATAGTCGGAGCCAGCTGCTTCCACCTTTCTGGTGACGTCAACAATGACGCCGGGACCAACGAGGTGTGACGCCGGTATCTCATGCGTGCGCCAGTGACCCTGGATGTAGTGTGAAGGCGCGTCGATGTGTGTGCCGCCATGTTCAGCCAGGGCGAAGGAGTTCACTTCCAACCTTTGAGAGAGCAACAAGTCATCAAACCTTTATGACAAAGAAACAAAAATGGTTCCAACAGAGAAAGAAAGGAAGAAAGAAAGAAAGAAACGAGAAAGAAAGCACAAAATCTCGAAAATCTTCATGCGGAAAATAAAACCCCAAGATTTACTAAGGCGCATCATTGTATTCAGTAAAATCATTAAGAATGAATGAATGAATGAAGAAATAAATAGGTAAATGAATAATTTGGAAAAAAAAAACATACAAAGTGGATGAATGAATGAACGAGTAAACAAACAAATAACAAGAAAGAAAGAAAGAAAGAAAGAAAGGACAGACAGAAAGAAAGACAGAAAGAAAGACAGAAAGAATGACAGACAGACGGAAAGAAAGACAGAAGGAAATACAGACAGACAGACAGACAGACAGGAAAAAGGACAAAAAAAGACAAAAAGCAGACAGACAGACAGACAGACAAGAAAAAAAGAAGAAGAAAGAATTTAGTAATCACGGAATACGGGTGTTTGAAGCTTAGACATTACAGCTGCTAGCATCACACACCATGTATCCCATTCCTTCTTGTATCCCCTGTGCAGAATGGAGAAGTTGAAGGGAGGCTGACCTGGCCAGAACAGCGTTCGGGCATTCACCTTGTGGGTCAAGTCTATCACTGCCGGTGCCCCCAGTGACGCCACCACGCACAGGACCAATCCCAGCACGACTTGGAGTAGCATGCTTCCGGTCGCTATGAAAACCAGAACCAACATACATTGTAACGCAATTACGTTTGAGTTTGACCTTCTCACTGGGTCAGCGCAATAAAACATCAGACTGTGTGCCAAATGAATAGATGCTCTTTTTGGCCATTGCGACCATTTGTGACCCGTTCTCGCGGAAGGGACCGTAAGCCGCGCTAGGCTGGACGCCGCTACAGGCGAAAAGAGTGCCGGGGGTCAGTATGGCCGCCTTGTGAGTAGCCAGCTTCAACGGCTGATATCTCTGTCAATTTTAATAGTGCAGCTTTCATTCTTATATTGAATTAAACTGCATAACCAATAGATTGCAGTGATGTACATATCTCAAAATTGATAATTTTCGACTTATGCGTTACGGTCCTCTTTGTGAGAACGGGTCACATTTTCGTGACTTTGCGGCTTCAAATAGTAGAGAACTATGACTTTCCTTGGCCTAACTCTTCCATACCATACAACCAAGTCGGTAAAAAATAGCCGCCAATCAGCTGCGCTGTCTAGATGGTCCTCAGCCGGTCCGCAACCAAATAATGTCGTCTGATCAGTACGCGGCACGCTCCTGCACGTACGTAGAACAACGTAACATGCCAGCCCGAGTCACCACAACGGTATCGGATTCTATGACTGTGTCCCAGGTGACTGATTCTGATGCACGGATTAAGCGTGTTCGATGAAGAGTTTTCCACAACGTCGTTGTATGCGTGACAAATGTATTGGGTGGGTGGGATGGGTGTTTGGGAGTTTAACGTCCTTTTCCACCACGTACGGGCGATATCAAAGACGGGGCAACGATGAAAAAGCCAGCACAATATTTGGCCCCAGCCGGACTGAGTTCGAACTCCCGACCCGAGCATTGGAAGTCCAACGCTCTACCATTCGGCCACCCCGGCTCCCCGACAAATGTATTAGGACTTTGATTAAGATAAGATAAGATAAATTTATTCGCTTCTTAATTACAGAGAAGCATTTGGCTTGTTCCTCCTAATAAATACACATGTATACACAAACATACCAGGGAAATACACATGTATACACAAACATACCACGGAAATACACATGTATACACAAACATACCAGGGAAATACACCATGTATACACAAACCATACCAGGGAAATACACATGTATACACAAACATACCAGGGAAATACACATGTATACACAACATACCACGGAAATACACATGTATACACAAACATACCACGGAAATACACATGTATACACAAACATACCACGGAAATACACATGTATACACAAACATACCAGGGAAATACACATGTATACACAAACATACCACGGAAATACACATGTATACACAAACATACCACGGAAATACACATGCATACACAAACATACCAGGGAAATACACATGTATACACAAAACATACCACGGAAATACACATGTATACACAAACATACACGGAAATACACATGCATACACAAACATACCACGGAAATACACATGTATACACAAAACATACCACGGAAATACACATGTATACACAAACATACCACGGAAATACACATGCATACACAAACATACCACGGAAATACACATGCATACACAAACATACCAGGGAAATACACATGTATACACAAACATACCACGGAAATACACATGTATACACAAACATACCAGGGAAATACACATGTATACACAAACATACCAGGGAAATACACATGTATACACAAACATACCACGGAAATACACATGTATACACAAACATACCAGGGAAATACACATGTATACACAAACATACCAGGGAAATACACATGTATACACAAACATACCACGGAAATACACATGTATACACAAACCATACCAGGGAAATACACATGTATACACAAACATACCAGGGAAATACACATGTATACACAAACATTCCAGGGAAATACACATGTATACCCAAACATACCAGGGAAATCACATGTTACACAAATACCAGGGAAATACACATGCTATACACAAACATCATACCAGGGAAATACACATGTATACACAAACATACCACGGAAATACACATGTATACCCAAAACTACCACGGAAATACACATGTATACAACACACATACCACGGAAATACACATGTTATACACAAACATACACGGAAATACACATGTTACACAAACATACCAGGGAAATACACATGTATACACAAACATCCATCGGAAATACACATGTATACACAAACATAACCAGGGAAATACAACATGTTATACACAAAATACCAGGGAAATCACATGTATACACAAACTACATTACCACGGAAATACACATGTATACACCAACATACCAGGGAAATACACATGTATACACAAACATACCAGGGAAATACACATGTATACACAAACATACCAGGGAAATACACATGTATACACAAACATACCAGGGAAATACACATGTATACACAAACATACCACGGAAATACACATGTATACACAAACATACCACGGAAATTACACATGTACACTGTATACACAAACATACCACGGAAATACACATGTATACACAAACATACCACGGAAATACACATGTATACACAAACATACCACGGAAATACAAAATCGACATACATGTATACATCATTACACACTCACTCACTCAGTCACTGGCTAAAACGCAATTTAAGAAATAGACATTGCCTCACGTGAACTATGTTGAACAGCACTAAGTGTAACATTCAAGATGGAGGGGCAGACCTAACACAGGATACAGATCACAGGTTATAGCTCTCTCTCTATATATATATCCTGATTCCTTTCCTCATACACACATCCACACACATCCAATCTTCCGAACTCGCACAAGCACCCGCACCCACCCACACACATCACGAGACAAGGTATTGAACAGTTGGGGATGCATCACCAATTAGTCAAGCTATTGGCAAACTGACGTCCAATAGTATCACTCGCATGCAGCAGATCTCTGAATCTCACACCCCAAAACACAGAATATAGTTCGCTGCCGTGTGAGCAACCCACTACGCAGCTTTCAACCTCAGCACTGATCGCCATCTCTGCGCGCACATGCTACCCATGCGTCTTCGTGAACTCAAGCAGGAAAGAGGGTCACCATGACTACTCGGCACAATACGTGTATACCCATCGCACCGCACTGAAGATGGGAAGCCGCGTTTCTACTTTCAGAGCCGTCATATCGCTGAGCGAACACATCAAGTGGAGTTCCCAGTCAGGTATGACAACAGACGGTTTAGGCTGCCGGGTAACCCGAAGCATCATCCTTTCAGCAAAGAACTGTTCCGACCAGGAACTACGGATACTGATACTTCCTTAACAGTGTCTAGCGCATCCCAGCGGATTTTTGTTGTTGTTGTTTTCTTTTTTAAAACATTCCTTTTTTTTTCTTCTCTTTTATTATCATTATTTTCTTTTATCCGTCAGCCCAACGAGTTCATTATTCTGATGAAGAACAGAATGCAGTTGGAGAAGCTACATATTATGCCAACAGGTGCAAGTGCAATAGACGACTCCACTCCTGTCAATCAAAGCCTAGAATTCAGTCAATCGAGTGATATGGCATAATGACCACAACACATGGCAAACTTTCTTGCCATACACCCAACGAGGGAAGCACATGCAGTTCAATATGGCTAACACGTGGAAAGCAGTAAGTCCATTGACGTCATTTGAGGAAAATGACCATTACGTCAGTCTCTTTCATCTTAAAATCACCTCCTTTAACCATGGACGTACTGTGTTTTCAATACACGGCAGAGTAAGGGGGCGGGGCTTTGACCTCGAAGCTTGCCGAGTGGAGTCGTCTATTCGTATACCTCACAACCTCAGAAACGCTTCGAAAGCAACATCAATACCCACAGGACCAATCTACTCATACGATTTGTATCAGTGCTGTTATCGATCCAAGTAGCGATGATCTGGACAATTCTATTATAAGAAAAAAATCACAACTGTTCAAAAGCGTTTCTTCACGTTATTTAAGTGTTATGCACACTTCATTGAAACATTGCACATGACAGTTTCGACTGAATTTTGTCGTCGTCGTCGTCGTCGTTGTTGTCGTTGGTGTTGCTTTCAGTTTTGTTGTTGTAGTTGTTTTCGGTCTTGTTGTCAGTTAAAGGTGTGTGGGCCGGGGGGGGGGGGGGACTTTAAAACACGCAAAATCTTGAATATCAGTTGTCATACGTTTGTTTTCACAAGTTTGGAATATACCACGTGTTGTCAAGTCTTGAAGGCGGAGAGGACTGGTGGTGGGGCGGAGGGGGCGGGGGGGGGGGGGGGGGGGGGGGGGGGTGTCAGTGCGGCTGTGGATGGAGATTGAACACTGCCGTATCGCTTCTCTTGAAAACACACACACACACACACACACACACCACAAATAATTATAATGAAAATGAGAAATAGAGAGGCAATGAATGAAATCTAACAAGGAATAATCCCCGAATTACAAACTGAAGAGCAAAAGAAAGTTACTCACAGAAAAATCACAGGTTCTCTGCAACTGTTTCTGGCACAACTGAGAGAATTCTGTCTTCTTCTCCCAGAGTACATGAGCGAGGTGAAGGCTGTGTGTTACTCGACAACACAGCAAAACGGGGCACGAGAAAAACAAAATAGACCACTTGCTGCCACTGAACGACCTTGGCCCCACTGCATGAACCTACTGTGCACCCTTCTATCTGGCTTGGAGCCTGCACGGAGTTCGCAGCAAACACAGACATAGATAAGCATTCCGTTGTCTGGCAAAAGAGCCTTATCTGCAAGGATTTCATGAGCGCTTAGTCCCTTCTATCATTCGCCGATTGACAAGTGTTTATGTGACCCCGGGAGGGAAGGTGTCGTCGTGTGTAGGTTACATTAATAAAAAATAAAGGTGCGCATGATTTTAGTTAGCGTATGTAAGGGGCAGTGGATGTCTGGTGTGTGTCTGCGAGTCTGTAATTGAGGACACGGCCTGTGCAAGCTCTCAGAAGGTGTGAATCACGCTTGCTTTAGCACGCACTCACTTCACTCACGCAATCACTCCCTAACGCACGCTATCAATAACTGAGAGGAGAGGAACGCTCAAACATAGTGATTATTCCAAAAATAAGGTAACAAACAAAAAGGGGAAATCACCGTGGCAGTAATCACTTAGTAAATCATGACACAAATCAACAAAAGAAAGGAATTACGATTGATTATGGCACAGATTCGGAGAAAAATATAATCTCTTGTACGACTACTATGCTGTCTGGTGGTCACTTGACGAATAGAACTAGCACAAAAAATGAAATAACCAAAACAAAGGGAAAAGCGAACTAATCCTAACTAACAAAATGAGCACGTCTAAAATAATAAACAAAACTCCTAATTAGCATAAATCACGGAACCCTTATCAAACTGTTCCAACTAACAAACAAACAAAACAAAAGAAGAAGCGGAGCGCGGAACCCGAATAAGAATTAACATAAAAACAAACTCTACGTAGGCCTGGGAATTCCTGGGAGAGGGGAAACGGTAAGGCTGGGCGCTAAGAATTACTAAGAATAGAATTTCTCCACTGCGGTGACTGTGTAGTCCCGAGAGTCAGAAGTTCGCGGTGCGCGCACGCTCGCTCGCTCGCTGCCGGGCAAAGGTTACACGGGCTAGGGGTCAGTGCACGCTGAGCGTCTAAAGGCCGTTCTTAACCGGGCGAACCACCAGTCCGGCGAACTTGTTCGGCGAACTGAGTATTGTATACGAACAGGGCCAGCGCGCACACGTACGTAGTTCCAGAGGTTCGGACGAACCAGTTCTCTGTCTTAACCTACCGTTAATGATATGCATACGTCATCGCCCGAACAAGGCGGACTCGGAAGTTGAGACAATCGTAAACAACCAAAATGGCCGCCTTCGTAGATCGAGACGACCAGGCATTTGCGGTAGTTATTGTTTTGAGTGAACTCTTGGAAGCCGAGGAAGAGGAGAAAAGAGGAAAAGAGCGCAAGAGAGGGAAATGTGAAGTGAGTCGATAGCCGCCATGCCGTCCGCCATTTCCTCAACTTTGTACATTGCGCACAACAGCTCTCCCGAGCAGCCAATCAGAGCGCAGGAGTCGGCCCAAAGGATCGCGAGGGTTCCCACGACACGCTATGCAGACCTCGAACCTAGTTCGGCGAACCTTTCGAACCAGGGTTTGCGCACAAGTATTTGGTCGGTTAAGAAACAACGTGCGCGAACCTAGTTCGCCGTACTCTTCGACCCTAGTTCGCGAACCAAAAGTCTGCCCGGTTAAGAACGGCCTTAAGAATTACCAAGAATAGAATTTCTCCACTGCGGTGACTGTGTAGTCGCGAGAGTCAGAAGTTCGCGGTGCGCGCACGCTCGCTCGCTCGCTGCCGGGCAAAGGTTACACGGGCTAGGGGTCAGTGCACGCTGAGCGTCTAAGCATCAGCGGTAAAAATAATTCACACTCACTAACGCTGGTGAAACTATAAAACTGCATGGGAACTATGCTGGGAGAAATACACTTACAAGAACAAAAGAACGCACTAGTTCACACAATTTATGCACTAAAGTTTTCAAAAATAAAATAACGAAAATAGCATCAATGATTTACGTGAAAACTTGGACGGAAACTGACTGAATCATTAGGTAATGACCAAAAGAAACTGGGACACTTACATTCTGCGGTCCGCTCGCCCGTAGCCAAAGGAAACACAACCACAAAAATAATCCACACAATGAGGAATTTAGTCGGGAAATTTGGTCGGCCCGAGGGGCGTAATCCAAAAGTTGGGAGCGCTCTGATTTTCGGCGCGAAAACAGGGGTTTTTATAGGGAGGGGCCAGGCGTGGCGGGCTCGCGGAACGACCTTGGGACTGACCAGCGTGCGCGCACGTGAGGGGAAGGGATGTGGGAAGGCCAAGCAACGTGACTTCTCTCGATACCAAACCAGGGACTAACTAGAAACTAATAGCGAACTACTACCAAGAACTAAACTACGGCAAACATCCTGCATCTAACTACAAACGCTGGTACTAAAATAACAATTAAAAACTCAATTCTCTACATATGCACAACGCTTCCGCACGCAACAGCATGGTAACACGTGGGGTGTAATCACAATTGCGCATTGTCATTCTGAAGCTGCAACAATTCATTTTCTCTCGCGTGGAGAGCAGTATTATGTATATCATTATTTTTAAACATAAAAGGAGAAAAGCCAGAATGCTTGGCGTGGGAGATACTCTATACTGTACGAAGAGCGCGCGCGCCGGTGTCTTTACAATGTAAACTCGAGCCTAAAAGTTACGCAACGCTGCCTTGAAATCCCCATTGCATTCCGCGGAGTCCTACCACAGGGCCGTAGCAGCCCTACCGGCCACTCCGGCCATGGCCGGACCACTTTTTGCCCCCCCCCCCAAAAAAAAAAAAATAAAAAATATCGTCTTCATGAGTACAGGTCAGGAGGGTTTCTGAAGCAAAAGTTCTTCCAAAATAAAGCCTCTTCATCAAAATATTTGTTGACTTGCGTTTCCCCGTTCAAACAAGTAACAAGTAATTCTTTTGTTTTTCGTTGAAGCTGAGGAGAACATAATGGCCAGGGACCGTACCTTTTTATTTATTTTTTATGGCCGGAGCACTTTTAGGAGCTGTGCTACGGCTCTGTACCATCCTTTAAGCCTCTAAGTCTTTTTCGGGCAGACATGAGGGATTAATAAAGTAATCTTAGACAGGCTCAGTCAAAAAAGCAACTGTTCCAAAACAGAATTCACCCTATTTTCTGCTTTGGAAATGTTCAGCCCACCAAAATTGAAAAATAAATGCAGTTCTAAGTTCCTAAATTTAAATAGCTGAGCTCAAATGTGACCCTTCGCACCACGTGATTGTAATGTGTTTATGTCCAGTGTGTGAGAGAACTGCGTGTGATTCACGTGAGTGTGCTTGTTGGGTTCAGTTCGCGGCGCTTTGAGCCGATTCATGACTGGGTAAAGCGCCTATATAATTATTATTATTATTATTATTATTATTATTATTATTATTATAGAGCTTTGCAGTGGTAGGAATGGCTTCAAAGAGGCCTTTAAACACGTTGGCTAACACATCGCTACCACGGCACACTCAGTAAGACATACAGCACACGCTATAACCCTGCGGAGCCTTCGCACGCTGGTAGAACGGCTTTTCTGTCCACACGATACGAACGTGCAGTGAGCGGACTGCGCAGCCGGCCTGGCGCTGGACAATACACAAAGAGCGAAAGCACGCAGTCAGCGGCGATTCAGTGATCTGTGTGGTGAGGAAACAATAGGACCGTGTTCCATTCACTCAGTGGCGAGCCGACGGCTTGGTGTCCCTGGCGAGCCGATTTCACTCGCTGGGTGTGCATCAAGTTTCCCGCTGGTAGCGTGTAAAATCGCCAAGTGTGAAGGAGCCCTAATAGTAAGATGTATGCATGCTCACATCTTAAAACACTGCTTGGCTTTGCCTGAGAGCAATCGTCGTGAAAAGTGTTCAATGGCAGTAGCACAAGAAAAGACCCTCGCCATATCGAATAGCCCCCGTGCTCACGGCGGCGACTGAACAGCACGGTGTAATGAGCATACCATGACTAGCGGCGTGTTGGGGAATACAGTCATACTCTATGATGACAGGTGGCCACAGTGCAAAACCGAAAAGTGGGTGGTGTATACCATGTAGCTCTATGAAAGTTTCCAGCCCTCAGTCTCACTGAGAGACTCGTTGTATACGATACTACCGTCACTCCCGCCTCAGTTTTTAGACACGCTGTTGTGAGGCCGGTAGTGGCGTAAATCGGTCAGCACTTGCACGAAGGATGGTTGTGGTTTGTCGCGTGCAAACTGAGTGCGTCTTAATTACCGTTGTATAAGTGCTAGATTCTGTATAATTCCGTCGGCCGCGAAGACTGGTTACAGAGAAGAAGACTTGAAAAGAGAAAATGCACATCGGTGTCCATAGCTCACGAGTACAAACTGCATCACACTTTTTGTTTTGTTTGTTTGTTTGTTTACAAAACTTTTTTGTTTGAGTTTGTGAGCTTTGTCACTGCGGTTAGAGTCCATGTGTATTGTACTGCCACTGAATCCAGCCACAACACACACACACACACACACACACACACACACACACACACACACACACACACACACACACACACACACACAGACAGAGTCATACTCTTGCCTTGAGTTTTTGTTTTAATGTTTAATTTTTATTGTGATCAGCTGAATTAATGGCACACATAGTCGACGTAGAAAATAATTATATAAATATATCAATATTTTCCAGTGAAATTGTAAAGAGTTGTTTTGTTGTTGTTGTTGTTGTTGTTGTTGTTTTTAAATGACCCTGCAAGACCATCGGTAAATGACATGATGCCGTTAATGGCCTGTAGAAGTACAAGAAAAAAAAAAACCCATTAAGGAATGGGAAAACGTACAAAAATCAAAGCAATACTAAATATTCAGGGAACACCACACAAATAAACGGAAACCATAACAAAATGGAAGAGAAACACGGATGAAACAACAAACATATCTTTAAAAAAAAACAACAAAAAAAAAAAACCAATATATTTTCCTGAACAAACGGGAGAGGGTGAAGGGTTAACCAACTTAAAGGAAATAAACTGGAAGTATTAAGCATGGTATACAAAATTAACATATCTTCGTCATGTTGCTTCAAAAACAAAAGAAGAGAAAAGCAAGGAGAAAGCCAGGAAAAAAGCAAAAGCAAATTAAAAGAAAACACTCTGAAAGAATTAAGGGTGGTATGTTTGTATGCGAAACTTGTATGTTCAAGCTTAATCCAGAGAAAAACGGTGACCAAACTGAGCCAAAACTAAAAATCTAAGTAAAAGCACCAAGACCTGAGGAAGAAGACACAATCGTCATCAAGCAGTCACTGCGTCATCACCACAGCAATGACGTCAAGAGTGTCAACACTACAGCCGTAATCGAAATAGAAACAGTTTGACTTCCGTTGGTGGTCGCGGCGCGGCATGCGTCGTGATCGATCACAGCTATGACGCGGGCTGGAGCGCCACTTCCGTCGCGCAAATTGACGGCGCCGATGAAGATGGTGGTGCCTCTAGGGGGCAGTTTGTCCACGTTAGCCACGTTCTCCAGGATCAGGATGTTATTCGTCAGCAACGTCTGTGAGGGGCAGGCGGAATAAAATAAATTTTACAAGTTACAACGAGACTGTAATATACAAGACAACAACAAATGACTCAGGCTATTATCAGAAACTTTAACATTTTTGCGACCCTGTTGGAGCCTGTATTCATGAAAATTCTTTCTTCGCAGAAAACGTGGGAGATGCGTATGATAAGTGAGGGCAGTGAACCCGGCTGAGGGTATGGAATGGTAGGCTTCTCCTCGGCGCACATATCCATCTCTTCTGAAATGCTCATGGCGCCGCAGGGCTGGATGACGAAGCAGTGAAAGCCTGCCTCCGCTAAGCGCTACTTTATGAGCAAACCTCCACCCTGCTATTCACTTTGGTGCGTCCCACAGTATTTCTGTTTTCCACGCCACCGGCCACAGAGTCTGCTCTTCTCCGAAAGACAGACGTGGGTTTTTAGCGTGCACACTTGATATTTGTGCGTGCGTGTGTACACGAGTGCGGGACGCAGGCGTCGTAACCAGGTCTGCGCGTGATTTGACTCGATTTGCCGGGAAAGGAAAAATCTATCCAAATTCCTGCCCATTAGGGATTTGAACCAAGCGGCTCAGGATCCGAAGTCATGGCCCGTCATCGCAACTGAGTGTACCCAATATGGTCAAGACCATATCCCTGGGTACACTTGCGATGACGGGCCATGATCCGCTTCGGGCACTGTCTGTGTCAGGTTGAATTAACAACAACAACAACTGACATCCAACAGCTACAACAACAACGACACTGCTGTCACTTTCCACTGAGGTGCGCGCGCACACACACACACACACACACACACACACACACACACACACACACACACACACACACACACACACCCACTTTGCGAAAGTAGAAACAAAAATCTTTTCAGATCAAGGTAATTGCAGATTCTACCATGCATCATTCTCTAGAATGTAGAACATTTCTCCTCCAAAAGCTTTCGCCGTTACTGACAAAGGCGCCGACACAAGCAGTCTGCGGAACTTCGAGAGAAAACAGACTGAAAACATTTCACCCACCCGATGAACAGGGAAGGTAAACGCTTGGCCAGCGTCGAGCGAAGGAGTGTCTCCTCCAACCGCGGTTACTTCCCTTTCATCGGCAAGCCACTTCGCGGCGTCCTCGTGAAAACCTGAAAATGTTCGCACAAGAACTTGTCAGAAGAAGAAGAACGCTGATCGAATGATCTGTAAAAACAAACGGTGACTGTTCGTAAAATTATTAAGTTAGGCTTCTCGTCTGGACTGACGAGCACAGGCCGGGTTGTAGACGATGTGTCTCGAGGGTTACCCGGCAACTGCTATCAGTAGTGCGTTTGGTAAAGGACGACTCCACTCCCGCCGGGGTCCTGTCGGTCAACTAAAAGGGTCGAGCCCCCAGAATTCAGCCAATCAGTCGCGTCCCACGGCATAATGAGCACAACATATGGCATGATATGGCAAACTTTCTTGCCAGACACTACCGACAACGAGGGAAGCACATGTATTTCGATATGACTGGAGGAGCCGGGGTGGCCGAATGGTAGAGCGTTGGACTCTCAATGCTCGGGTCGTGAGTTCGTATCCCGGTTGGGGCCAAATATTTGTGCTGGCTTTTTCATCGTTGCCCCGTCTTTGATATCACCCGTATGTGGTGGAGAAGGACGTTAAACCCCCAAACACCCACCCACCCACTCGATATGACTGAAACATGGAAAGAAAGCATTAAGTCCATTGCCGTCATAAGAGGAAAACGACCATCACGTCAATCCCTTTCATCCCTTTCCCCATGCAGTGACGCCACGGACGTACGGTGTTTTGCGAATACGCAGCTGAGTAAAGGGGCGGGGCTTTGGCCTCGGGTATAACGAGTGTAGTCGTCTATTCAGTCCCGATAGAGCCATTTTCGCATACCCATCAAACAGGAAACGTTGATTGTGGCCTAGTGACCGAATTTATTTCATGACAATCAGGGTTCTCACTTTTTTTCCGTTTCTTCTCGGCATAAATGAAATTCTCATTGAAAACCTATCTGAAAAAAATGTAAAGTATCGAAATCACGTCCGGAGATCCTCAAGTAACAATGACGTATTGACGCATGCTCCTCAAAGATTCATGAGACAGCAAGGAACATTGGCGTCAGTGAATGACGTCAAAACATTATTTGGGAATTAATACATTCTTTGAAAAGGGTTTGTAAGGTTTTACATAAACAGCAGTAAAAAACGTTTTATGCCTTGTTTCACCTGCGCCGATTAGAAACGGAAAATCTTCCAGCCCCAGCTGTCTGAAATATATTAGTTCATTAGGCCAGGATCGACCGACCTTCGGATCGTGAGTTCGATTCTCGGCTGGGGCCACATATTTGTGCTGGCCTTTTCCTCGTTGCCCCGTCTTTGATATCACTCTTACTTGGTGGAAAAAAGACGTTAAACTCCCAAACACCACCACTCCCATCAATCGACCATTTCTCTTTGACAGAAAAAGTTATCCCCGAAAATCGTTGGCGACTGGAATGCACTACAAATGAAGTCATCGTGCGCGTAATAGCACCAAGACAAATGAAGTCATCGTGCGCGTAATAGCACCAAGACAAATGAAGTCATCGTGCGCGTAATAGCACCAAGACAAATGAAGTCATCGTGCGCGTAATAGCACCAAGACAAATGAAAATAATAATAAAGAAAAGAAAACAAAACAGGAGTCAGGAGTATGTTCATATTGTGATGAGGGAGGAGAGAGAGAGAGAGAGAGAGAGAGAGAGAGAGAGGAGAGGGAGAGAGAGAGGGAGAGAGAGAGAGAGAGAGAGAGAGAGAGAGAGAGAGAGAGAGAGAGAGAGAGAGAGAACGGAACGAAGGAACGAACAAACTTTATTTTCCAGCGGAAGTGATTTAACCAAATAGTGGTTAATTTTCAATCACTGAGCCGTTGCTATAACAATAAACAAATCAAAGACTACAATAGCATCGAAAAAGAAGAAGAAAAAGAAGAAAGAAACAAATGGCAAGCATAATGAAACATGACTGTAACAGAGAGAGAGAGAGAGAGAGAGAGAGGGAGAGAGAGAGAGAGAGAGGGAGAGAGAGAGAGAGAGAGAGAGAGAGAGAGAGAGAGGGGAGAGAGAGAGAGAGAGAGGGAGGAGGAGAGAGAGAGAGGGAGAGAGAGAAGAGAGAGAGAGAGAGGGAGAGGAGAGAGAGAGAGGGGAGAGAGAGAGAGCAGAGAGGAGAGAGAGGGAGAGAGAGAGAGAGAGAGAGAGAGAGAGAGAGAGAGAAGGCTGTTTTTGATGTACATACCAACCTGACCAATACAGTGCTTCGTTTGTTTGTCCGGCTCACGTTAACTGATGATATGCAGCAGGCCACATCGTCCTTACCTGGGAAGTGAAATGTTGTGGTGTCGAACGGTCGCTCGGAGTTGAACACCTGTTTTCTGTCTGGGTATCGCAGGCCCCACCCCGTCTTCATCAGAACCACGGCGTTCTTCGGGATGTTGCCGTGTTCCTCTTCCCAGGCCTGTCGTTAATATAGCAGTCAGTCCATACTCTGTACCTTTGACCACGGGGCACACGTATTTTGTGTTTGTGTTGATAGGGGACGGGGAGCGGTGGGGGGAGGGGAGGGGGAGGGCGGCGGGGAGGGGAGGGGAGGGCGGGGGGAGGGGGTGGGGGCGGTAAGGGTCAAGCCGGTGTGCGTGTAGGGGTGAGGGGTGGGGATTGGTGTCAGTGTGTGTGTGTGTGTGTGTGTGTGTGTGTGTGTGTGTGTGTGTGTGTGTGTGTGTGTGTGTGTGTGTGTGTGTGTGTGTGTGTGTGTGTGTGTGTGTTATTGAGAGAGAGAGAGAGAGAGAGAGCTGAATCACATTTTCTTGCTGTAAAGAAGTTCCAGCACCACGCAATAAACAGCATAATTACCTCCAGCCACTGAAGTTGCTTAATTAGGGCTGAAATGTTCACTGTCGCACATCATGTTTTGGTCAGTGATACAGACGTCAGTGTACCTTTTTCAGCGGATATCAAAATCTTGGCCTCTAGCTTGTCAAACATACTGCTAGTGTTCGATTTGATTTCTTATATTTCACGCATGATTACAGTAACGTCTCTGACCCGAAATTCTATAGCTTTAGAACCTGCCTTAATTATACTGGCGTTGTGTGTGTGTGTGGGTAATTCTGCATTATGCATTACCTTGAGGTCATCCACTGTCACGAGGTAGTCCGGATCGTCGTCGACCTTCCTCGTGACGTCAACCACAACACCTGGTCCCACGAGGCGCGAGGCGGGAACATCGTGCACGTGCCAGTGACCCTGGGCAAAGTGGGACGGCGCGTCCATGTGGGTTCCCGTGTGTTCCGCCATGCTGAACTTGTTGTACTCCAGCCTGAGAGGGGGGCATAAATAAATGCGTACGTAAATGAGTGAATACTGAGATAAGCAAGAAAAGGTTTATTTTATTCCAAGCTCCTCCAGGCCAGTGTAATTATGGAACGTTGGATGCATAGTCAGAAAACAATTCGTGTTCAGTGTGTGTGTGTGTGTGTGTGTGTGTGTGTGTGTGTGTGTGTGTGTGTGTGTGTGTGTGTGTGTGTGTGTGTGTGTGAGGGTTGGGAGATTGGGGGAGGTGGGGGGGGGGAGTGGAGAATCAGTGCTGAGTGGTTGGAACGAGAAAGTGTTGCTGCACGCAGGCACGCACGCACGCACGCACGCACGCACGCACGCACGCACACACACACACACACACACACACACACACACACACACACACACACACACACACACACACACACACACACTCAGTGATGAAAAGAACCACTAACCAGTATCCCTTGTCGTGTTTCCGTTTGTGTAACTCGGTGAGAGAGAAGGGCGGGAAAATTGGCCAATAGATGGAGTCCTTACTCACTTCATACGTCAGATCTATCACTGTCATGGCAACGCATGATGAGACCATCAACATCAAAGTGAAGGTCGCCGAAAGAGAATATTTCAGTCCTGCCATATCTACAAGAAAAAGAAGGTGGGAAAAACTGCGTAAGCTCTCGACCCAGTACAGATAGATGGAGGACTGAACCACCAACGCCCCCCCCCCCCTCCTCCCCCCGCCCGTCACCATCACAATCTCAAACATTAACGACAAAAACAACAGCAGCTACTCGGCGAGCAACAACAACAACAATAACAAAAACGAAGGGTTTCAGTCGAGACCAACAACTGACAACAAAAATAATAAAAGGCTATTCAGTCGAGAGCGTATCAGTTCTTGAGATCGACCGAAAAGAAAAAAAATCTGAAACAAAACCCGGCAAAACAAAACAGATTTTGAGCAACTCGCTTTAGAACGGATTCTTCAAGGAGAAAACGGAAGCGATATTTCAACACACGCTTAGCAGTAACCCATGTGCACATTATTCTCGCTAGCTAGTCTTTCTTCAACCCCTACCTCGCCCAACAGTCAAATAAACACCTGAAAATCAGTATCCAACGGCAAACCATGTACCAAGTCTTCCGGTCCTTATGTGCGTAATGAGTTGTGGGCGCGTAGGTAGAACTCGAGGTTAATCTAACCCACGGCTACAGGCCTAACCCAGACTAGGACAAAAGAAACCCCAAAACAAAATTAAATAAAAAAAGGAAGCAAAGAGAGAAAGAAAGAAAGACAAAAATCCTTCTATAACGGCTTAGGCACCATGAACCCGCTTCCTGATAAAAAAAAATTAATGCTACAGCTAGTTTGGTTCGAGGTTAGACTCTAACCCGGGGCTAAACTCCCTAACCCCGGCTTTTACATGCTGGCCCTGAAAGGAAAAACTGCCGCGTACAAATCTCCAAGGTTGTTTGCCAAATGACCGCCGTTTTAGTGACTTTACGGCTTCTAATAGTAGAGAAATTTGACTTTCTTTGGCCTAACGCTTCTATATCTGAACTGCAGGTCGATCTACCAAGTAGCTAATAATAGTCACCAATCAGCGCTGTCTAGCTGAACGTCAGTCCGCAAGCAAATAACGCCGTCTGCTCAGTAGGCGTCACGCTTTTACGTCGTACGTAGAACAACATGCATGTCAACCAGAGTCACCACACATGGCCGGTTTCAGATGCTGTATATTGTGTCCCAAGTGGAAGGTTCCTAATGCACGGATTAAAGGTCCTACGAATGCAGATTTTGGACCCAAATTGTGTCCAAAACTCATGTAAACAATACAGCAGAGCACAGAAAGCGCGGGTTGAACGTGAGTGTGGTGCATTTTACTGACCAGTTATGCCGTATTCCCTATTGGAAAAGGCCGCCATAGCTGTCTCGTCGAGAACGAGACCAGGTAAACAGTGCCAAGGGCACGTGACGTCACGTTAAGACTTCCGATCTTGCAAGTATCAAGCACTCAGTGTACGCAAGTATGGAAAACGTTCCCCACCAGTTTGAACCGCTGGCGGCATTCGATGAAAAGTTTTCCACAGCTTTCAGTTCCTGCATGCCTGACAAACGTATACTGAGAGACTTTCAAACATACCAAGCATCACAATCCGTAGTAGTCTTAGTCAACTGTATTACCGAAACCGCCAAAAAAAAAAAACAAAAAAAACACACTGACTTACCTGTTCCCCTTGACCGTAATGGAAATTTAACTTGAGAAGAATTAAGTCAGCGGACACTGACTGACGATTCTAACACGTCACAGAGATATGAACGACTGATTAACGACGCTTCTCCTTAACTCTTCTGTTCCGGCCGTTTTACTAGCACGGTAAGCTGATCTCTGTGAGAAAGTCAGTGAGAACACTGTGCGTAGGCTCAGCCAGTCAGTGGCATTGACCTATGCGGGCTATATTTATCAAAAAAACAGCACCTGTAACCAACTGTGTACTGGCATCCCAGGGTACACAAACAGCTAGGTAGGTGTGTATACACAGCGGGCGCTCAGTGGTGCACCGGGCTTTGCCCTAGCTACTACCTCCTCGGTATTGCCGGCCTTTTTTTTTTTTTTTTTTTTGCTTCTGTGAGCCTTCTCTTGCCACTAAGACCGAAAACAAATACAGCTGCTGGCACTGACAAGAGGGGTCACATCACTAGTACTTTGTTTCCGATACAACGCCCCACCCCCACCCCCCCCCTCCTCCCCCCTCTCAACCCGCGGCCTTACATACACGCGCGCTCGCCGTAGGCTAGCACATTCACAGGCACACGCGCGCGCGCACATTTCAAGATAACGCACGCACGCACGCACGCACGCACACGCACGCACGCACACACACTGGCACACGCCGTCACACACACTGGCACACGCCGTCACACCACACACACACACACACACACACTGGCACACGCCGTCACACACACTGGCACACGCCGTCACACACACACACACACACGCACGCACGCTCGCTCGCACGCACGCACGCACGCACGCACGCACGCACACACACACACACACACACACTCTGAACGCACGCTGACTGATACACTGACATATACAAAAATACACACCCCTAGCACACATCAGTCTTCATATATACTGACACGGCGAATGAACGCACACACACACGCATGCACGCACGCACGCACACAACAGCACACCACTGAGCCTCCCCCGGCCTCTCAGTCATTCCTCCCGCCACAGTTACTTACCGTAACACCTGTGCTGCGTCTTAACCCCTTATATGCTGTTATCAGCGACTGACACCTAGCCCGAGTGCTCTCGACAAAAAGATAATTGACTTTGGCAATAAAAGGGTAACAGGGTAAGCGAAGGCAACAGTTTCAGTCAGTGAAAACGAAAGAGTTTTTGTTGACCTCATTTTTCTTGTAAAGTGGGGACAAGAATTCTGTTTTTATGCATTGTTGACGATGATTCAGGTTTCAGTAGAAGACTGATATACCTGTATTGACAACAACACTCAACAGCACACACAAAAAACAAAAACAAAAAAACAACAACTAAACAAACAAACAAACAAACAAAAACACCACCACCACCAACGGCAACAAAGAAAATTCTTTGTCTTTATGTGTTTCTGTAGTTGGATGTGAGTTAGAAGATCGCTGAAAGGAGAAAATAATGTAACCGTTTAAAGTTGCACGAACTTTAAACAAATTTTGGTTTTAGTCTCAAGCTGCGAACACACACACACACACACACACACACACACACACACACACACACACACACACACACACACACACACACAGTGGCGCGCACGCACGCGCGCGCGCACACACACACACACACACACACACACACACACACACACACACACACACACACACACACACACACACACACACACACACACACACACACACACACACACACACACCAGACAATTTAATCTGAATCTGTTTATTCCTTTGTTCTGAATGTGACTTAGGAGTGCAATGATGCAAAATACATAAGAAATGTGTGATTTCCAAACACTTGTACCAGAACTTATGCTCATGAGGTCAGTGAGTATATACTATTATGCTCGTGCACAAAACATGAAAGAAAGAAAAGATCAACAGAAAATACTAGTACCAAAAAATATAATCAGGATTATTGGATTCCTTACTAGCATCAATTTAATATTGACGGAAAATGATGAAATCATGAATGGATGAAGTGTCAATATCTTTTTTGCATAGTTTCGAAACAGGAAACAGTCGTTGCAAGGCGGAAACCCATTGTATTAGTAGTGAGACTTAGTAGGATTTCGTACGGAGCACTTCGTTGAGCAGCGTAACCCATTTACATGTAAATTAGGCTCACACGGCAGAGGCCGCGAGCTGCTAACGCGCTGCGATTAGCTAATGGTACCCGTAACGTGCCTAATTTACATGCAAGTGGGTTACGCTGCTCTGCGAAGTTCTCCGTACGAAGCCCTACTAAGTCTCACTATTGTCTCTTGGGTGGATGTCGGGGGGAGGGGGAGGGGGGGGGGTAGTTTTGAATCGATCGACACTGTGTCATACTGTCCTCAATGAAGTATTCAAAGCCGCAGACCGACAATAAGAGCAGCCAGGAGCACCAACAGAGTTGTCGCCCGTATACCAGCGCCGCTTCCGGTCGCGCCTACGCCTTGACCAAGCATTCCCATGATGCGTGCGGGACCGCCACTTCCGTCGCGAAGGTTGACAACTCCGATGACGATGGTGGAGCCGCTAGGGGGCAGGCTCTCCACGTTGGCCACGTACTCCAGTAGCATGATGTTCTTCGCTTGCAACACCTGAGGAAATCATACATGACGAAGAAAACCTAAAGGAGATGATCAAGAGGTCCATACCAACCGGCATTCTCAGGAGTTGATCCAGTGAGTACCGACCAAGCTGATGTTAGAGCGTTTAGAAATACTACTGCTAGTCATCTTGAAGATCAACTCCCCCCCCCCCCCAAAGGGCGAACTATACTTACAGAGCGTTACCCATGAGCTGATTATAAATAATATTATATATATTGGCCACACTGCATGAGCTCGACATTCTGTCTGGCCTATCAAATGCAAAAAGGTGTGCTTCGCCGAGAGAATAATTTCACAAGCCCAGCAGTGTTTTGCTGGTAAAGTTAATCTCTACACCATGCACTGAACACAAAAACAAAGAAGATCGTTTTGGACGTGCTTATGCAAACAGGCCTGTGAATTGGGCTTTATCTGGCGCAAATCCAGGTCAGTCAGGGGCACAAACTCAGCCAACACCACTACCCAGAGTTGCTTCCCGTCGGTCCGAAATCTTGATCTCAATACAAGCAAGTCGCAGCTTGGAGCATTTTCAGTTACTGTTTAACGATCAACCTGAGTTCGACTGTGACGATCATTCACCTTATGCACAGGAAAACTGGTGGATGTGCCAACGTCGGGGGAGGGGGCGTCAGTGCCAACAGCCACCACACTCCGCTCCTCCGCCAACCACCGGGCAGTGTCCTCGTGAAATCCTGCACAAAAGGTTCAAGTGCATATTGATACACTAAAACAGTCTGTATACATGATGAAAAGAGGCATACACACACAGGCACCGAAAGCTAATGCGTTTGTGGTAACAACGCGCTAATATTTGTGATGGAATGGTTTTCAAACAGTTATTACAGTACGAGTGAGTCGGTGCGTCAGTGTAGCGTACAACGCCGCTAAACTTCGTTAAATGAAAAGTGTCAATTCTGTTATTTTCAGTGAAAGTGTTTGATGTCTCGACTTCCGTACACTACCAGAAACCTCTCTCTGGAAGGAGTGGGGGGGGGGGGTGCAAAACAGTTCCAACACCGCGTAGATGCTTATAATGTATGCTCTGGTGCAGTCAGCCGAAAACAAAGAAAGTCTGTACGCCGCCATGGTCTCTGAACGCCTGATTTGTTCAGTCGGTGCGACAGACCGTAAATTAGAAATAATGATAATAACAATGATAATAATAAACGGTTGGAATGCCCAAAGGAACATTCCTTCATCCACAAACATCATGAGAGCTTTCTGACTGTCCTTTAACTGTTTGACGACGAAGCACAATTTCTAACACGCGATTTCCTATAGGAAATCGCGTGTTAGAAATTGTGCTTCGTCGTCAAAGAGTTAACCTTCCCCTCACCCACTCCCCCCCCCCCCCCCGCACCGCACCCCCGCCCCCTCCCTCTTTCTCCACCACAACTCCCGCTACCTTTTTCGACGGTTACTCCATGTAAGTACACCATGTACCTGGATAATGGAAAGTGGTGGCGTCATTTGGTGTCTGTGAGTTGAACATCAGTCTGGGGTCCGGATACCGTTTGCTCCAACCAGACCTCATGATCACCACTGCACCATCGGGGATCCTGCCATACCTACTCTCCCACTCCTGTCATGCAACCAGCAGTAAACGAAAATTTATAAACGTGTACTTTTATTGGCTGGCAGCGCAGTTAGTTCAGTCGAGGCACACGTAGTAAAAATTTGCATTAGAAAACTCGAAATGTTGGACTCCGAGGTGTAAAGCTCTACAGCATATTGTTCATCTTTTTCAGTGGATAATAGGCAGTTACATGATTTATATCAACGAGCAACCAGACTGTACAGAGTACAGTCCTGGCGTATCTTCTGAGAAGACGTACTTTTCTGTGCTCCAATTTTATGCAACCATATGCATTTACGCCATCGTGGCTCCAAAACTCAGCGTGTTTCACTGTGCAGGCGGGCATCAACAGTCTATGCGCGTCTTTCACGTTGCGTAGGCGGCGGACAGCCCCGTGCATTTCTAATGGAGCTTGGTTAGCTAGTCCGCTAGCTGCCGCCAGCAGAGCACGTGATACTGACGCAGTGTGAAAGAGCTCTGTACACAAACCTACGTCATAAGGAAGAAGCACCTATATGCCATGGATTTGAACAGCGCTCAGGGCCTATTTCAAGATGACGGCACCCGAGGTATCGCTCACCTGTAGATCATCAACAGTAACCGCGTAGTCCTCGTTGTCCTTGACCTTTTCCGTGACGTCAACGATGACCCCTGGTCCAATGAGGTTTGAGGCAGGGATCTGGTGCGTGCGCCACTTGCCTTGTACGTAGTGCGCAGGCGCGTCGATGTGTGTGCCGCCATGTTCCGGCAGGGCAAAGTAGTTCATTTCAATCCTTCCAACGAAATAACGTACACGTAGGTTTAGCTTGCTGTATAACCACACTACACTAAGATGGGAGATAATAATGGTAAGAAGAAGAAGAAGGAAAAGGTGTGTGTGTGTGTGTGTGTGTGTGTGTGTGTGTGTGTGTGTGTGTGTGTGTGTGTGTCGGGGGGGGGGGGGAGTTTAACGCCCGTTTCCAATACGTATGGGTGATATGGAAGACGGCGCAATGAGAAAAAAGGCCAGCACAAATATTTGGCCCCAGCCGGGATTCGAACTCCCGACCCGAGCATTGAAAGTCCAGCGCTCTACCAATTGGTTGTCCCGGCTCCCAAGAAGAAGAAGAAAAATGTGGGGCTGGTGTCAAAGTTTAAAAGTTTAACGTGTTTTGCCACCACATATGGGTGATATCAAAGACGGGGCAACAAGGAAATGGCCAGCACAAATGCCTAGCCCTACACGGGAATCGAACTCGCGACCCGAGCACTGAAAGCACCGCTCGACTGTCCCGGCCGGGTCCCTCAATTATAATAATACATGTAATAATAATAATAATAATAATAATAATAATATGTCCCGTGCCAAGTCGCCAAAATTAGTGTACGAATCATTCGGTGGCCAGCGACCCGGCGGTGAGAGCATTTCAAAGTCTCCTGTCACCCGAGACCGTGCTGACCATAGTTACGGGTTTAGTGGAATAATCATAAAGGCGTTGCTTCAAAAGCTCGTACAGTTTTGGCGACAATAAAGTACGTCGGGCACCATGTTGACGGCATCATCATCATCATCATCGTCGTCGTCGTCGTCGTCGTCATCATCGCCGTCGTCGTCGTGACATTGTCATTGTCATGGTTGTCGTCGTCGTCGTCGTCATCATCGTCGTCGTCGTCTGCATCATCGTCGTCGTCTGCATCGTCGTCATCGTCGTCAGCATCATCAGCAGCAACTGGCTTAGTACAGAAGAGGACAAAGACGAAGACGTACCATGAATCCACCCCGTCATGATGCCCCCTGTACAGGATGGTGAAGTTGAAGGGAGGTTGTCCCGGCCAGAAGAGACTGTCGTTACCCAGCTGGTGAGTCAGGTCCACTACTGTCATGGCCGGCGCCCCCAGTGACGTCACCACGCACACAGCCAGCACGA
>JACVVK020000065.1:1432500-1442500 GCA_018292915.2 Batillaria attramentaria
AGAATCGGTTAACCAAATGAAATAGGCTTCTTAATTTGCAGTGTGGTAATGGACGCACATACCAAATATGGAGTTGACCGGTTCATCCTTTCTTGAAATATCTACCGGAAACACACACACACACACACACACACACACACACACACACACACACACACACAGAGAGAGAGAGAGAGAGAGGGTGGGCAGGTGGGTGTTTGGGGGTTTTACGTCCTTTTCCACCACGTAGGCCTAAGGGTGATATCAAAGACGGGGCAACGAGAGAGAGAGAGAGAGAGAGAGAGATTAACCGCAAGAAGCCCTTTGGCGGAGGCTAAACAAAAAGGAAAATGAACTCTCTGACCTTTTAGTGTAGACTCCAGCGTGCAGTCCCTTTTCGGCTGGCCGTAAAACGTTCCCCTGAAAGACTCTGTGACCCCACAGAATGCTTTTAGTGTACAAGTACATGCTAAACTTGCTCACTTCCTGATCGGATTGAATTCCGGAACCCCATGTAGTGCCAAGTCAGTGTGTGTTTGTGTGCAGAGTGGTCCAGTGTGATTTTGTTTACGAGGAGTCGTGTATACAAGACACCTTGCCTTGCCTTTTGTGACGGGCGAGCGCGTGAGATTGTAGCTGTTGACATCCTTGTGAGGCTTCTGCCCAATGTTTGTGCCTCTTATACCCGCGGATTCGTGGATCGCTTTGATGCTGCTCCGGACTTGAGTGTTGTTGGGCTGTTCTGGAAGTTCACGTGTCTCCCAGTCACCTCAGTACGGCGCTTGGTCAGGGATGTGACAAAGCATCTGTAACGCGCGTGCGTGGGCGCGCGAGCACACACGCACACGCACACCGGGCGCACGCACACACACACACACACACACACACACACACACACACACAACTTCCAGTGCTAGGATAAGCGGGTGGTTCAACCGGTTGAACTCTTGTGGTTTGGTTGGTTGGTTGGTTGGTTGGTTGGTTGGTTGGTTGGTTGGTTGGTTCGGTTTGGCTAGGTTTGTCTGTTTGTTGTTGTTGTTTATGTTTTTTGTCGGGGTTGGGGGAGGGGAGAGTATATTCTTCTCATTCTCGAGATAACTAGGGGGATTTGGTCTAGTGGTTAAGGCATCCGACCTCGGATCCTGAGCTGCCTGGTTCGAGTCCCCGGTGGGCAGGAATATGGTGGGATTTTTCCATACCATATCGAGTCAAATCCATGTGCAGACTCGTTTACGGTGCCTGTCTCGCCTTCGTGTACACACA
This sequence comes from Batillaria attramentaria, assembly GCA_018292915.2. Taxonomy (NCBI): domain Eukaryota; kingdom Metazoa; phylum Mollusca; class Gastropoda; family Batillariidae; genus Batillaria; species Batillaria attramentaria. Next base: position 1,433,743 of record JACVVK020000065.1, read on the forward strand.
CACGCACAAATATCAAGTGTGCACGCTAAAAATCCCACGTTCATCTTTCGAAGAAGAGTAGGCTGTGGCCGGTGTCGTGGTAAACAGAAATACTGTCGCACGCACCAGAGTGAATAGCAGGGTGGAGGTTTGCACATAAAGTAGCGCTTAGCGGCAGCAGGCTTTCATTGCTTCGTCCTCCAGCCCTGCGGCGCCATGAGCATCTCAGTAGAGACGGATACGTGCGCCGAGGAGAAGTCTACCATACCATACCATACCATACCATGCGCCTTTTTTGTTTGTTTGTTTGTCTCAGTCGCTCTACCCCTTCCTTCCATCATTCCTGGCCTCTGCTCCCACTCTCACCCCCACCCCATCCAACCCACTCCTTTTCCTAACCTCCACACAATTCCTCTGAAACGTTGACAACACAACAAATCCCGCGTGTACAGAGTCGGCGTTTGCCTCAGCCGCTTTCCTGTTACCACCTATGGTGTCTGAACTAATGGCTGCCTAGACCAAACAACCAATAAGATCGAGATAACAAGGGTCACGTGATTTTCAACTTCCGTTGCTAAAGGCATGGCAAGTGTTGTAGAGGATGTTTGACAGTGCAATGCCAAATGTTTTAAAATAGGGACGGAGCTGAGGCATATCGAGCGAACAAATCTAAATGTGGACGGATTAACAGGAACAGAGGGGTCCGGCTGCTGTTTTGTTTGTTTGTTTTTTGGGGTTGTTTTGTTTTGTTTTGTTTTGTTTTGTGTTGTTTTGTGTTGTTTTGTTTGTTTGTTGTTTTCGGAAAGGGGGGGGGGGTATGTTTAGGATCGGAAGCAGTTTAGCAGGGTTTGAAAACTTAAAAACAAAAAAACAAAGGAAAACACTTCATCTTTGTTTAACTCTTATCCTCTCTGCCTCATTTCTTGTGGATGTCGACCTGGCACGCTTCCGTATGCCTAATCGGGAAGCAGGTTGATGTTACCACATGTCTATGTGTCCCGCCGCGGTACGGTTCCGGCGCTCTGTGTTCCCGGCCCACTATGTTCGCGGGGGTCACGAAACCTAACCCTAAACCTTATACCCTAATCCAGGTACAAGTCAAGTCAAGTTAAGTCAAGTCAAAGGATTGGAATAGGAAAACGGCCTAAACACCCACCGCCACAAAACACAAAGCAGTCGGGATGGGGGTGGGTGGGTGTTTGGGGGTTTAACGTCCTTTTCCACCACATACGGGTGATATCAAAGACGGGGCAACGATGAAAAAAGCCAGCACGAATATTTGGATACGAACTCACGACCCGAGCATTAGAAGTCCAACACTTTACCATTCGGCCACCCCGGCTCCCCGAGCAGTCGGGAACATAGATCACCGGGAACATAGATCACCGGAACATAGATCACCGGGAACATAGATCACCGGGAACATAGATCACCGGGAACATAGAGCGTAGGGTACATTAACCCGTTTTTAAGGCTCAGACTTGTGCTCCCGGCGATCTATGTTCCCGATGTTATAATTATAGGATGCCGGGAACATAGATCCCCGGGAACATAGAAACGTGGTAACATCGTGCTGACCCCTCTAAAAGCCTACTTTAATCGGGCTGACCCCTCTAAAAGCCTACTTTAATGTAAACAAAAGTCATAATGTCCTGTAATGACACTGCTTTCTTCCGTGCCGTCACTATGGCACTAGGTTTTTTGTTTGTCTGGTGTTTTTTTTTCTTTTGTTTTGTTTGTTTTTGTTTGCTTGTTTGTTTGTTTGTTTGTTTGTTTTCTGGGGGTGGGAGCTTTGTTTTGTTTTGTTGGTTTTCTGGGGGTGTTTTTTGTTTTGTTTTTGTTTTTTGTTTTTTGCTTTTGCTTTTTACCCAAGTGGTTTAGACGTCTTCTGTTTTTTAAAAAAAAAAAAAACCTTGAAAAAATGGAAAATGTAAATTATTTTAAAAAAGAACCACAGGTATCTCTGCTGAGTCTTTGTGGTCGAACGAACAATATTATTCATCATTTTCTATCTCAGGGACTGGCTCAAAGTTTCAATATATCAACAAGAAAAAGAAGAACAAACAACCAAGTGCGCCAATGACAACAACAGACTTTAAAAAATATCATACAACAAAAACAATAAAAGGATATTTGTAAGCAAGCGCAGAAAATACCTGACACTCAGTAAATTTTCAAACGTGGCTTCAAAGCCACACACCATCGTGGTAAAAATGAAAACAAGTAAAACATAAAACAGCACATTCACTAAACGTACACTACGCGAGAACAACCAAAAAAGTAAAAGAGCACAGATTAAGAACAGACAACACAAGTAAAATGATAAAGGACAGGCAGAGACAATTAAAACAAAACGAATGAATCAAAAACCAATAACGAACACTCACAACCTAGGTAACACAAAACACAAATGAGAGAAAGAACCAGTGATAAGAACTAACAAGATGGCCACCAGCCCAATATGTTGTTTCCATGCAGTGGCCTGCTGTCGTCGTGGTCGTTGTGTCATGTATGCTGCAGGCGCGCACACGTACGCAAGCTCTCTGACAGTAAGCATGTTGACACAAAGAAAGTACTGGAAGCCCTTTCCGTACCTCTTTGCGCTCGCAAAACCCCAAACACAAGAGGTCGTGTTAGCTCGCCTAGCTGGTTGACGTCACTAACTTTTTGACGTATGCGATGTTCTACATTCTTGTAACAAAGTCCCTTTTGACAGAGTTACTTCCCGCAGGCCTGATTGACAGGTGACAGACGATTGCTTACCTGTATCGGAGAAGAGAAACACCCACTCTCTCTCCCTCTCTCTCTCTCTCTTAGACGCGCGCTTGTCTGTGTGTGTACACACACACATACACACACACACACACACAAACACACACACACACACACGCACGCACGCACGCACGCACGCACGCACACACACACACACACAGACGGCACTCATTGCGGCGGAGAAGTGCGTTCAGGGGCACCATGCCCGCCAGTAACACTGTTGTTATTGTCAGTTACACTTGCATCATGTCTGCGCGGAGAATGCGAGCGACGTGCGTTAATGCCACAAAACGTGCCTTTGAACGTGGAATTTTTAGCCCGTCCTATGATGTTGTTTCCGTTACTACGGAAACAACATAAAAAAACAAAAGCATAGATTGGAATGAGCAAGCAAAAACCCCCCAAGATAGCAGTGGTGAGCACCTAAAATCCGAAAAGAGGGTTACAACAGACAAGTCTTCCTTTAGGTTCACAACTACAGTGCAGCTGTTTATAAAACATCAAAACCAGTGAAAAAGAAACCTGACGATCCCATCAGATGAATGTTGCGATACACACAGTCGTCTCAGATCAGACTGCTTAGGCCGGGCGAGCAAACTGGACGCTACTGAGCAAATTGAAATCGCCACTTCCAGTGCGCGGTTATAGATCGGGCTGGCCACGTGACCGCAACCCACGCTAGGGGGAGCAAACTCGTACTCGCTAAATGCCGACCAAATACGAGAGAAATGTGTCGGTCATCGCCGGGTTTTGCACACAATTTATTGATCTGATTTCAGGACAGGACATGCGTGGGGCAAGAACTTGAGCCACGGCGATGAAAGGTCACAGAATACAGTTTATTGCTACTCTTTGGCTCCTACAAATGTCAGGCAGCACACGTCCGTGAAAACAGATCTTCCAACCAAAAGAGACCAATGTTTCCAGAAGCAAGACGTGTCCACAAGTTGCACGCGAGTTAGTTAGTTATTTAGGGCTTAACGCCGCGCAAGCAACAAAGGCTAATTCGCGGCTCATGGAAGTCCCTTCCTGCCAGGTCCTATAAAATTCCCGCATTAAAACAAGATGTAAATAAATATTAAAAATCTATCGGGTCTAAATGAGACTTCTCTGAGGACTATTTAACATAGGTGGTCAGTGAAAGACTGAATATTTGAGGTCTATAATTTATAGAACAGGTTGACCTCTTTCAGGAAACTGAAGATGCTGTCGGGAGGGACATCCCTGAACAGCACCTTCAGTGAATCTGCACAGTAATGTTTGGCACGGATCTCAGTGAGATCCGTACATGAAATTAGAAAGTGCTCAACAGTAAAAGGCTCGTGGCACGCGAACAATCAAGCCTCGAAACCGCGCAATTTTCATAGTCCGCTGTTGCGGCTTCCTTCCCAACCCCCCTACACAAAACCGTGCACTCCGTGATACATGCCCTGGCACACGCCCAAGGATATGGTCAAACACAGGTCACCCCTCAAATCAAAGCGGCCATTTTGCAACACATCAAACATCCTGTTTGGCTGTTTGTTTATTGTTGTTTTTCCTGAGTGTCAATCACCTCCATGCTGCTGTATTTTGTATTTCTGTTGTGCCGACCGATGTTTTGTTTTCTTTGTTTTTGTCTTCTCTTGAATTCCATACTTGGTGGAATAGGACGTTAAACTCGCAAACACCCACCCCAACCTTCTCTTAAATTCGGGTTTTTGTTTGTTTCTTTGTTCTTTGTTTTGCATCCGCTTTGTCGTCTTTCGTCTAACTTCCTTTCCAAAAAAGAAGAAGAAGAAAAAAAATATTAACATGCCAGCCTCTCGCAGAGGATGAGTGGGTGTTCGGATGTTTAACGTCCTTTTCCACCACATAAGAGTGATATCAAAGACGGGTCAACAATGAAAAAGCCAGCACAAATATTTGGCCCCAGCCGGGATACAAACTCACGACCCGAGCATTAGAAGTCCAACGCTCGACCATTCGACCACCCCGGCTCCCCGCTCTTGCAGAGGCTTCGATATTTAGGACAAAATTAGACGCACAACACGGGACGTGGTGTAACGGCTAAAAGGAGAATATACCAACACGCTTGCGTGAGAGATCAATGCTCAGCCAGGGGAGTTAATACGAACGAGTCAGCAAAGGCCGGTAACGCTTCGCTCGGACGTCCGTTGACCACACGGAAACTGCCGTCTCGAAAAAGAAAGAAAAGAAAGAAAGAAAAAAAGAAGAAGCCCAAATGAGATACATTTGACGGGCGCGTGCGTCCTTTTCCCAGATGTCAGTAGAAGGGATGTCCACACAGGAGCCGGATCGATGTTGCTGACGGTATTTCCAGGTGTCCGGGCGGGGAGGACGTGTTTTACCTGGCTCGGAGTTTTTAGATTCGAGGCAGAGTGGAAATCAGTCAGGAAAACAGACTGTCCTTTTCTTATCTTATTTATTCTTTCTTTTCTTTTCTTTTTTTCTCCTGCATGCCTTTTTTTTGTTCTTTTTCCCCTGTCTTTTTTTTTCCTTTCCAAGATTTTCGATTTTCTTTCTTTTTTTTATATTACATTTCTTTTTCTATCTCTTTCTTTTCTATTTCTTTATTTTCTTTTCTTTTCTCTTCCTCCACTCCCCCCTCCCCCCCCCCCCCCTTTTCCTCTGTTCTTATTTTGTTTTCCTTGTAACACCAAGGCTGAACTTCCGGTGGACTTGCTCGTTATCTATTCATATTTTAATTTTCTTTTCTTTTCTGCATCATCTTATTCAGAAGACAGAATTTCACAACACTTCGCTAGCGCTTTAGTAACGACTTAGTTTAAAATGAATGTTATTGATATCTCATCTCTCCCCTTTCTCGTCCCCCCCCCCCACACACACTTACCCCTCCTTCCCCGCTGGTTCTGTGGGTTTTTAAAATCCTTGATTCTGTTGTTGTTGTTGTTTATTTTGGTCGTGGCCATTTTCCTTACCCCAAGTGCACAGCACTCTTTGGAAAGCATCTGATTTTTCATTCAGATTAGTTTTACACGATCTGATATGACATTTGAACTTCTCGCCGGACTTCCGTCTCGCGTAAATACGTGGACGGTGACACATAGTTCTACCGTTATCTATTTTTTAAAAAGGCATTAACCGCTATGGATCTGATAAAAGCTTGGGCTCTTTTATTTCAGGAAACGTTAAAAGTTGACTCTTGACTTGTGAACTCAGTCTGCGGCCATTGCCATCTGAATAATTTTCCCCCAGACTCTGAGAAAATCTTGCCCTCGAGTGCCAGTTTTGAAACCCTCGAGAAAACGTCTTAGAAATGCACGCAAGGTGTATTGCCCCCGTTATGACGGCATTTCCACACCGTCTTGGCGGAAGGAAAGAGCTCCGGCGAGGTGATATGACTGTAGGGGACTGGAGGGGACGGGGCAAATACTAACTGTTTGCTTGAGGATTTGTGTGTTTTTGTTTCACTGACCGCGGTCAGATCTCACAGACTAATGCCACCTCCCTCTCCGTGATCCTTGGCTCAGTTTGACGACAAGGGACTAAGAACGCACGAGCTCAGAGAGTCAATTGAATCCAGGCGGAAAATCCTGTTTTAATCTCCCTAGCTTCCGTTAACCTTCACCTTACATATCGCCCTGCTCACACACACACACACACACACACACACACACACACACACACACACACACACACACACACTCTACGTTCGGTCATATTTATTCGATTATCTGGAAAAGGGGTTTGAGTCGCATTACTTTGAAAAGTGCTTAAATCTTTTTTTTAGGTAACAGTAAAACTGTTCTTCTAACATGCAGAAACGGTGTTCAGTTTAATGATCACGTACAGAGCTCTGCATGCAACTCTGAAGAAACCCGATTTTTCGAGTTCCTTGTCCTTTGCCTTTTATTTCCCCCCTCCCCCCCCCCCCCCCCCCCTCTCCAATAAAATAAAGAAAGAAAGGTTAGTGAGCAGACCAATGATCTGGAATTTCTTTTTGTACGTGTCTGGAACATGTTCACACAACTGGCCACTAACACATACCAGTACTGACAGAATTAAGTGTCAGTGAACAACTTGTCACCAATGGCGTCACACATACTCTGCAATCACCGTCATCAAAAGTGAAAAAATACATGACTAACTTTAATGTGAAAACTTTATTAACACTTTATCAACTTTGAACATGAAAACAATACAGTAACTCCAACAGATGCTCGCAAAATATACGGCCAAAAATGCACCCCCTCCCCCCCCCCCCTCCCAAAAAAGAAAAAAAATAGAAGAAGGGCCTATATGGGCCATGGATATGAAAGTCAGTTAGGCCTTTTTTGCAGGAGATGGTCGACCTTTCCTTGCAGGTATACACGAAAAACATTTTAAGCGCACGAACCTTCTCTGATTACTATTTTGAAAACTCCCCCCCCACACTACCAACCAACCTCCCTTCCCCTCTCCCCCCCCCACCCCCCAACAAACAAACAACCAAACAAACCAAAAACAGCAAAAACAAAACAACAGCAAACACAACCACAAAGTTAACAAAACAACATAAACAGTCAACTCTTGTTTCTCTGCTTCTCTGAAGACACTTCCGCGAAACTCCTCAAAAGCGTTCACCGCTTCTGTTTTTTCTCAGCATGGATTGACGCGAACTCTCTTCTGCTCCGTCTCCGCGGGCGTGGGGATGGGGATAGCGAAAGCCCAGCAGTGGTAGCCAGTTTGTTGGTAGCAGGTCGAGCTTGGGTAGTGGGCCCTCAGGATGTAGGTCGTGTGGTCGCCTTCTTGAATCTGCTCATTCTCCACCTGATGGTTAAAGAACCAGGCACGTCCACAGTAGACGGATCTCTCTCTCTCTCTCTCTCTCTCGGGGAGCCGGGGTGGTCGAATGGTAGAGCGTTGGAATTCTAATGCTCGGGTCATGAGTTCGATCCCGGCTGGGGCCAAATATTTGTGCTGGTTTTTTCATCGTTGCCCCGTCTTTGATATCACCCTATGTGGTGGAAAAGGACGTTAAACCCCCGAACACCCACACCCACCCTCTCTCTCTCCCCCCACCTCTCTCTCTCTCTTTTGATGCTGTTGTCTTTTTTCCAGTACCATTTAATGTAGAATAGCAGGACAGCATGTAAGATATGCAGCAATGCCTAAATGCTCTGTCCCAAATAGAAAACGTTTCATCATCATCATCATCATCTCTCTCTCTCTCTCTCTCTCTCTCTCTCTCTCTCTCTCTCTCTCTCTCTCAACGGCCATTGTGCCAGTAGATTCTACAGCGGGTAAATGGTAAATCAAGTATACTCTCTCTCTCTCTCTCTCTCTCATTACACCACTTAGACACCTACACAGTGACAACATCTCAAAGGCCGACACAGTGACGCGGCTAAAACAAGGACTGAGCGAGAGGCTTGTCGGCACGGTCAACTTGTCAATGGGGGGGGGGGGGGGATTTAAATTTTCGACCGTTTGCACATTCACAGCACTGTGTCGCATTCGGAGCTTTACTGATCATCAAGATATAGAGTATTTCGAGCGTACAGGCGCACTCACAAGCGAAACTGTTCCAGAACGTAAGCTGGCCTCCTTAAAGTCTAGCAAAACATGTAAACTGGTGCGTTGAACTCATTCCCTACCAGGGGAGCCGGGGTGGTGGAATGGTAGAGCGTTGGACTTCTAATGCTCGGGTCGTGAGTTCGATCCCGGCTGGGGCCAAATATTTGTGCTGGCTTTTTCATCGTTGCCCCGTCTTTGATATCACCCTATGTGGTGGAAAAGGGCGTTAAACCCGCACCCACCCACCCACCCATCCACCCGTTCCCTACCAAGTACGTTAGGCTCAGTTGGTGTAGGTCGCCCGTTAGGGCGGGGGGTGCAAATGTTATACCAGTCAATTCCGTCGATCTTTCGCATAAAGTAAAGCCGTAGAAGTAAGTCAGCGGCCACGTGACTTCACCTCGCCAGACCCCGGAATACATCTGCACCCCCTCCCGCGTTGCGAGGATACAGTCGCCCCCACCAGTGGACACTTACCCCTCCTGCG